>JAMBLF010000102.1:0-421827 GCA_030578115.1 Leucoptera coffeella
AACTTCACTTAGATTTATTCCTTTTGTCAATCTACCTACAATCATTCTTCCGCCTAACATGTCCAAACTGAAGCATGCCCTTTTCAATCTTAGTCAATACATCTTTCTAACCTAACCTAACCTTCCCTCACCACACTTATTATATATAATATAGTGACATTTTGCCTAACCTGTAATGTGCCGAGTGTATAATATGTATACGGTGAGGGAAAACATCGTGAGGAAACCTAACTGTTCACCGAACAAGTTTAGTTAGTGCTTGTAAATGGCGACATAGCTTACCACCTGTCACATTGAGTACTAACTATCTGGTCAACATGTGGGTTCGAGGTGGCCATACAATTACTACCTTCGGTATCGCGGAGATGGAAACCTGATTGACCCCGCAAGGGTTAATGGTCCTGAATGCGTTTGTTTGTTTTGTGTATGTGTGTATGTTGGGTGACGACCTCCGTGGCGCGATCGGTTAGCCGCCGGAACGCTAATTTCGTTCGATTCCCGGTGGAGGCAGAGTTAAGTACTACACTTTTCTACTGCTTTCCAGTCTGGTCGTTGATTATATATGCTATATATGTATTTATCTATATATAATACGTATACATCTCTTAATTATACGTTGACTAGTACCCTTAACACAAGTCTTAAATGAACTTACCAAGGGGCTAATTCAATTGGTGTAATAATGTCTAAATATTATTATTATGGGTAAGCCTGTTGAATAGACCTGTTCGTTCTCTCCACCCGTATAAGGTTCATGGGCGGGTGTTGTTTTGGCTCGTCACCGAGTCAGTGTGACGGGCGACGTCTTCAATGCTTCACAGAGGCCGAGTTATTATAGGACGAGATACATCTTGCCTTTTAAGGGAATGGCCATATGATTACATACACACATACATACGCATTCAAAAGTTGTCTAAACCTGGTTTTATAGTATCTCCTCAGTTACCTGAATGTTAAAATTTATCAGAAATTCATGATGATATCAATGTAGTTTTAAGAGATTCGCGATTTACACTCATGATTAATAACTAACGGGACTTATCGCGTATGTTTTTATATAATAAAGTTACCTTTATTTAACCCGACGTTTCGGCTACGTTGCAGCAGCCATAGTCACGGGCAGACAACTTAAAAACACTACTAGAAAAGGTAACTTTATTATATAAAAACATACGCGATAAGTCCCGTTAGTTATTAATCATGATATCAATGTGTACCGAAACGAACGATTTTTCCACTATTATCGCCGCGATTCGCTCGTCTTTATTCGCAATTGCGGAGTTAGTGAATCAATCGCCACGTCGAACCTACGTGTTGACCAGATACTCAGTAAAGTGATCGTGAACTGCAAAGACATAGACTTTAGAAATATTAATATGTACATACATACCTACGCTTCACGACTTGTGTTTACACACTCCTTTTTTTATTATACCGAAGCAGTGAGAGGCTTGTTTGCCAATGTATAATATGTATGTATTTCTTAAAATTTCAGACTTTTTTTGAAACGTGATTGTAATTTCATATATTGATGCCTTTTAGAGGTCTAGATTAAAATAATTATGTGTAGAAGAAGTTAAGTGCTTTTATTTCGAAAACATAATATTATGATAAATAAATTCAATAGGTTCGATTCCCGGTGGAGGCAGAGTTAAGAACTACGCTTTTCTCTGCTTTCCAGTATGGTCGTTGATTATATATGCTATGTATGTATTTATCTATATATAATAAGTAGAATACATTTCTTAAATATACGTTAACTAGTACCCTTAACACAATTGAATGAACTTACCAAAGGACTAGTTTTTAATTTGTGTAAGTGTCTCAATTATTATTATTATTAAATATTTTTAGTGTCTCCTCTAAACTAACTAAAACGCATATTCGCGTTTTTGTAATATAACAGACGATATGTTATTGTTGTAATCAATATATGAAGCACACTGTATGTTTTATCATTCATAATAACTCTCGTGTCGCCATTGATAAGTATGACATAACAAAGCAACTTGGATGTGTGACAAGCCATTGCGGAAGTGGACCCCTGACAACAGCGGCCATTAAAGAGCATTTCCGGCAGCCATCTTGTATTGGATGGGCAATGCCAATTGTTTTTATTCCTAACAAATTTATTCTTATCACGCGCTTAATCTTTGATTGATAGCACATCACATAAGCAAATTTATTATCATTGATATTATATAAGTGAATGTATGTGTACATGCGTTGTAGAAATTCCATTCATTTATCTTATATAATTTTAATTTCCGCACGAAATTGATCGCCAAAGATTAATAGACATAAGATCGGCTTTTTATATTATCGATGTTTTTATATTATGTTACTTGATTCCTGTTTTTACAATTAGTCCTCCCTGATTAGAATAAAGAATAATTCTATAGAGAGATATATGTATATATTCAATCGGGGTTAACTGTACTTAAAACACATAATATCCCCTCGGTCTAATTAAGACGGTGAGGAACCTGCCTATCCCTCTGGACAGGCCAGCCATATAGCAGCCAGTGCATGTATACGGCGATACGGTAAACTGCCTATCACGTTGGCGGCTGTCTATCTAGTGAAACGCGGGCTTTGAGTGGCTCATACCTTACATGCCTTCGGAATATCGCAGATGGGCACTTGAGCTTTTGATTAGCCCGCCACCATAAAAAGGGAGTGCGTATACACAAGTCGTAAAGCGTATTATGTATGTACATATGTATATTTTTAATGTCTCTGCAGTTCACGATCACTTTACTGAGTATCTGGTCAACACGTGGGTTCGACTAGGCGATCGAATCACTAACTCCGCAATTGTCGTAAAGTTGTTAGTTTTTTTTGCACATAATTAAATGTCATCATGAATTTCTGATAAATATCACTCAGGTAACCTCAGTTTCTATAGATTCTATAAACCAGGTTTAGACTACTTTCGAAGTAAAAAGTTATAATGGAACATTGTTGACAGGTTGCAAGCCCATTGCCCAATAGATTCCATGTACGTTACTCCTAGTCCCTTAGTCGCCTCCTACGACCTGCCGGGAAGAACGGCAGCTAGTTAGCTTTTTTCTACTTCCCAGCTAGCACGGGACTGGTAATAAACATTTAATTTATTGCTAAGCATTTATTTCCTGATATATTATAATGAAGTAGCTGTTATATTAAAGTTATTAATTTTGACAGTTTGTAATTAATTGTAACTAATTATAATTCGTTATATACGTTTCAATATAATGTTTAGTATTTCTTATTCAACGTGCCAAATTATCGAAACAAAATTAATTCTATAAATAAGTAAATAGTAAAATGAAATAAAATATATTTGCGAAATGTACCGTTTACTACGGTGAGGGAAAACATCGTGAGGAAGCGGCGACATTGCTTACCAACTTTTACATTGAGTACTGACTACCTGGTCAACACGTAGGTTCGAGGTGGCCATGGAAATACTACCTTCCCAATTCCGTAGATCGAAACCTCAACCTCTGATTACCCCGCAAGGGTTAATGATCGTAAATGCGTTTGTCTTTTGTATTGTAAATGGGAATTAACATAAATGGAACAAGATAAGAAGTGGAAATAATGAAAAGAATCTAAATAATACATACCTCTGAAAAATATGTGGAAACTTTTTCAATCAAAACTTCTTAGTAAAACTGCAACCTCTTTGTTATCACTGGCATAACAAACACAAAGCCTTTGTTCCGGGACCGGAAAAAAGTAACTAAATTTCTTTCCCGCGTCGGTTTTTTTACGTCAAACAAGAAGCGAATTTTACAATCTCTTTAAAATAATTGCAAAATAGATTTAAAAATAAGCTTTTGATAAGAATTCAACTGATGAAGCGTGCGTGCAGTCTCAGTGTAGTTTTGAACTGTATTCGAGTGCTGATCTAAACTTCTTGAGATAAATTTGGAAGATTTCCAAAATGGCATCCGTCCAAATACGAAACTCCACCAGACAGCCCCTCTCAACAAAGGTAAGCGCACTGTGTGAATCTGTTTATTCCTTTGTAGGAAGAATATTTGCCTAAAACAAAGAACTTATGTATACGACCATATTCTTTCTGATTCCAATATTGCTACGATAATAAAATACACAAGCTATATCCTTGACAAAATTCAGTTTTTGTAGCTATAAAACAATAATTATATTATTGTTATTTCAGTATTTTCATGTTTCAAAATGGAATATAGAATTGGACGGGGCAGGCGGCGTAGAATTTATATACCTACATATATCAAATTGGAGACATTTTTCTCAAGGCGGGGGTACGTAGTGAGAAAGTTAATGGGTGTGAGTGGAGCAAGCGAGATTTGTCACGATCGTTCCAGGTGGCGATCGATTGTCTCTGCCTATCCCCTTGGGAACAAGGCGTGAATAAATATATATTTACACATACAGGCGACCTTAATGTTAAACTAGAAGTAGATATAATCACGAGTTTTGCTTATATAGGGATCCATCATTGCTTACCATTGACGCTTTTAATGACGTGTGCCGGGAAGAACGGCAGCTAGTAAGCATGCTTTTTCCGTCCCAGACTGGCACAGGACAAAATTTGTTACAAATAAAAACTCCAATACACAGTCGTCTATGGTGCGTCAACAAAGTCAGCAGCTCAGTGTAAGTTGAAAATACAAATAATTACTTTCGGCTGAATATTTAGTCAATCGTGATGCCAAACTGGCTAAATATGTTCGCTTTGGGATAAGATTTGGATCCTCAACTGGAACGAACCAAAGAACAAGGAAAAGAAGAATTGGAGCTACGATTTCGTTTTTCTTCGGTTGTAGTTCGGCTGGCGGCGTTGGTGTAACCATGGCGATGGAATAACAAGAAGTTCAAACGGCGTGGCATCAGTATTTGTACCTCAGCCGACATAGCCTTAGTGGTGAATGGCTTAATAAAGAATTAAAAAAAAAACTCACATACAAAGATATATAGACTCGTGTTATTCCGCTGTACCTTATGTGCGTGCCACGGAGGCCAAAAGCGAATGAACTCACTCGCAATCCCTTACTACATGTCCAATCTCAAGGACCCGGGGAGTACCCTCGTTCCTAATATTTTGACGACCTCCGTGGCGTGATCGGTCAGACACCTGAACGCTAATCGTGGGGTTGCGGGTTCGATTCCCGGTGGAGGCAGAGTTAAGAACTACGCTTTTCTACTGCTTTCCAGTCTGGTCGTTGATTATATATGCTATATATGTATTTATCTATATATAATATGTATACATTTCTTAAATATACGTTGACTAGTACCCTTAACACAAGTCTTAAAATGTACTCACCAAGGGGCTAGTTCAATTGGTGTAATAATGTCCAAATATTATTATAATATAATCAAGCCCTACATCGCATTTCGGGATGGACTGTATCACGGAAACGTTTTCTCTTAGTCTCTATAGGCGTAACTAACGGGATTATGATGGCATATAGAATATTGGTGATGGATGGCTAGCCCACTGACCAAAAGGTTGGCGTAACTCCAAACGTCGTAGTCATCTATTTACTTAGAAGAAGAAATGCATTTAGTTTGATTTCTCTTAATGTCTAGTAGTACTTGTTAATATGAAGGAAAAAACGTATGGTTTTTCTGTACACTGCAAAAGGAAGAAGATCATGATAAAAACAAATACAGACGCTTTTAAGAGATTCGCGATTTATACTCATGATTAATAACTAGCGGGACTTATCGCGTATGTTTTTATATAATAAAGTTACCTTTATTTACCCGACGTTGAGTCTGCCCGTCACCATGGCTACTGCAACGTAGCCGAAACGTCGGGTAAATAAAGGTAACTTTATTATATAAAAACATACGCGATAAGTCCCGCTAGTTATTAATCATAAATACAGACGCGTTCACGATTATTAACCCTTTCGAGGTAGTCAGGGGTTTAGTTGTCCATCGCGGCAATTGCGAAGGCAATTCTATGGCCACCTCGAACCCACGTGTTGAACAAGTCAGTACTCAATGTGACAGGTGGTAAGCCATGTCGCCATTTACAAGTATGGGCATGAGTATTGTATTTCATTTAAGTTACTTTAGAATACTCTTAATACGATCTGGATTTCTTCCCTAAATATTGTCTGGTTTAACCGTACTTAAACAAAATCCATTAATCAATATTGATATGATAATTTAATAGCAAAGGTATAGGCATATATCCTATGCTATTTGGGACGTTAAAATAATGCTAACTAACTGCCATTCCTCCCCACATGTCGTAGGAGACGATTAAGGGACTAGGGGTAAATAGAATGTAATGGACGATGAGCTAGCAATCTATCCATTGCTCCATTATAATATCGCAACCGCAATATTTATGCTAAAAAGTGACCTAGTAGGTATTATACCTCATTTTGACGACGACTGACGACACCTGAACGCTAATCGTGAAGTCCCGGGTTCGATTCCCGGTGGAGGCAGAGTTAAGAACTACGCTTTTCTACTGCTTTCCAGTCTGGTCGTTGATTATATATGCTATATATGTATTTATCTATATATAATATGTACATCTACATATCTTAAATATACGTTGACTAGTACCCTTAACTCAAGTCTTAAATGTACTTACCAAGGGGCTAGTTCAATTAGTGTAATAATGACCAAATATTATTATTATACCTCTGAGGTTCTGTCCACCCGGAAAGGGATTAAAGGACGTGAATGTATAGCATATTATAGGCACATTGAATGTGTCACATCTTACAATACAGAACTCATAATAGAAATGATTTCAAACGAAACTGATTACTTCATACATTTTTGGCAAATGGAAATTGTGAAATGTTCGCTAAAATTTGTGGAGGTGACAACGTTGAACTTTCGTTGTTCAAAGCTTATTCTTAGATATTAGATCAGTCGTTTTCTAGTTACAGATACATACATAAATATAACAATCACGTAAGACTTAAAGGGTTAGACAATTCCTGAACACAAGACTCTTTTGATAAGTTAAGTACTTGAAATGAATATACGAGTACGTGATTTACGTACTGTTTTTGATTTAAGATATTCTTTTATATTGTTAGACAACCATTGGTTTAAGGGTATTGTTCGCGGAAATGAGCGAAACGAGTGTTTTAATTTTTCAGTTTAAACCTATTTAGAACTTACTGACACCAATCATATTTCAAGATAGCATAATGAATGATTGAAATTGATGACTGAAGTAGTTTCAAGAGTTAAATATAAATAATTACGTAGTCAATAATTATAAATGGCAACACCTAATTACGGAGCCGAACGTGAACTTTTGACTACCTCGCAAGCGTTGATGGTAAAGAAACTGTTATTTTTAAAATCTTGTTTATTAATGGCCTTGCATCTATTAATCAAACCGGCTAATGAAACTGTGTATTTACGTACTTTTTCTTCATAATTGGTATTTGTACTTTTGAGCTAAAGGGAATCGGAATAGACGCTTATGTTTGTCAAAGATTATTATGAATTTGAAAAGAAAGCAATGTCAGTGACCTACTGCATTGAAAGGCCAAGGCAGGTCGGCCCCTAACGGACCGAAATATCCTCAAGGAAGCGAATACATACATACATGCACACATGCATGGACAAAGGACATACTATATTGGCTATTCTATAACACCTATTGAACTAGCCCCTTGGTAGGTTCAATTAAGAATTGTGAGATGGTACTAGTCAGTTCTCGTATAGTTTTTTTTAAATTCTTTAATAACCCATTCACTACTAAGGTTATGTCGGCTCAAGTACAAACACTGATGCCACGGCGTTTGCACTCCTTGTTATTCCGTCGCCATGGCTACACCAACGCCGCCAGTAGTATTGTTTGTATATGTAATAGCATTTTGTTGTTTGTCTTTGTCTTTTGACTTATACACATACACGGAAAGAAAGAAAGAAAAGACTTTATTCACTGCATGTAAACGCAAAAATTACATTACACATGAAAATTAAATGGAAATTACATATGATCAATGATCAGGCTGGAAACTATATGGGAAGGTAAATAAAATCGTCTAGAACAAAGTATACACCCTTTCAAAGATCACGGTTAATGTCCATTGTATCAGAGTTAATAAATCGAAAACTTGTACATGTAAAACATATATAAATTACCAAAACCTAACCTTAGTGTAAATCATATAGATATACTAGACTACGTATAGAATAGTTGATCCATATTTTAATAATTATAGCAATGCATCGACATAATATGTTCCGTTCGTACCTGGGCCATAAAGCAAAAGCTAATTAGTTGCCTTCATGTCTGTCACAGAAGGCTAAAGGGACTAGGGGTCAATATAACGGGTGGAAGGATAATAACCTATCTACCCCGATCGTTTTGTTAAAAGTGACCGAGTATAACATTATTACATCACCAAGTTTAATCTAACTCAAAAGGGCTTGAGGAATGTTTAAGTATGTATATTTAAAATATTGTCTTAATTTTTTCTATTTTAAATCTTAACATCATGAGGAAACTATAAACGGCAATACGATTTACTAACTATCACGTTGGGTGCTGTTTCTCTAGTGAAACGCGGGCTTCAAATGCATACTTAACATGCCTTCGAAGTTTCTGAGATAGGCCCTTAAGCCGTTGAGTAAACCCGCCACAACAAAAAGGGAGTGTGTATACACAAGTCGTGAAGCGACTTACATAATCCGACCATCTACAAAGTTGCTCGCACCTCATCGACCGCTAACGATTATTACACGGAATCCTCGTCAGCATTTTCGATCTACTTCGACCGCCAAAGAACATATTACACGGAATCGTCGTCAGCATTTTTATGTCAGCTCATATTTTTATTCTCACAATTATTCATTCTTGTTCCCATTTCGAAAGGAATCACTTGTGTAGTTTAGACTTAAGATATAATTTGTAATAAATATTAATTAAGTAAATTGACTTGGTTTTTTTTGAGTCTTGCTTGAGCCTGCTGCGCAGATCGTATTTAGTGTGTATACACAAGTCGTGAAGCGTATGTTATGTTTGTAATATTTCCGCTGCGAATACATTGAACTAGAGTACCCGCCACATACGGTGGCAGTAGCCAAACTTGGAACTAAATTTGACGTTTCCGCCATTGCGTGTTATTTTGTATGAAAAGTAAATTTAGTATTACCAGCGTTGTGTTTTTTGCCCACTCTTTGTAATTTTTATGTTTGTTAAGGGTGATTATAATAAATTGATTTCCGGAGTTTCTTGTTAGTTCTTCTCCAAGCTAGGGTCTCCGCTGATCTAACCTCGGTAAAAAATATGTAAAGACAATGCTCAGTGCCATGTTTGAAATAATAGTTTTAAGAGATTCGCGATTTATACTCATGATATAAGATATAAGGGTGTGTATAAGATTGATTGCAGCTGTGGGAAATCCTATGTCGAACAGACTAAACGGTCTATTGCGGACAGAGTGAAGGAACACATAATATATGTAATATATAATAAGAAGGATAAGTCCCGTTAATTATTAATCATGTTTGAAATAGTATAATAAACATATTTTGACTTTGATATATTAATTTGTTTTATTTGAGTTTATAGCTCTGCAACCAAAGATCGTTACAAATGAAACCTATAATGTTTCGAGCCGTATGGCACAGTGAGTGCTAGTTTTGGCGCGTTTACTGGTAACACTGAATTACGCGACTGTGGCGACGCCTCCAACTGCCACCGTATGTGGCGCGATCTCTAGCGTCCCTCGGCCAATCGTTTGGCGGTGGTTGGCATTGAATACGATTTATTTATTTACCACGTGCGCCGCCGCAAGAACGACGACACAGACTATTTGAGTCTCTGTGTATGTTTTGCGCTCTCTAAGGTCGCGCATTCACACGTGGACTAATGCGCAAACAAATACATACTTACACTACGTAATTAGGCTTGCCACCCGTACTCTAAAATAGAGTATTGTACTCTTTTTGACACAACTGTACTTTATGATCTACGACACGAATAAAGTACGCAAAAATACTCTTTTTTGCGATATCGATTATTTTATCGATCATTTCTGAACGCAACCATTACATTACGTCAAATCATTTTTCGCGCGCAATATGTAAGTGTCAACTGTCAAACAAACGTCTTTTTTTCTATGATTTGTATTGTATCATTTAGAGATCCCGCCACATAAGGTGGCAGTAGCCAAACTTGGAACTAAATTTGACGTTACCGCCATTGCGTGTTATTTTGTATGAAAGGTAAATTTAGTATTACCAGCGTTGTGTTTTTTGCCCACTCTTTGTAATTTTTATGTTTGTTAAGGGTGATTATAATAAATTGATTTCCGGACTTTCTTGTTAGTTCTTCTCCAAGCTAGGGTCTCCGCTGATCTAACCTCGGTAAAAAATATGTAAAGACAATGCTCAGTGCCATGTTTGAAATAATAGTTTTAAGAGATTCGCGATTTATACTCATGATATAAGATATAAGGGTGTGTATAAGATTGATTGCAGCTGTGGGAAATCCTACGTCGAACACACTAAACGGTCTATTGCGGACAGAGTGAAGGAACACATAATATATGTAATATATAATAAGAAGGATAAGTCCCCTTAATTATTAATCATGTTTGAAATAGTTTAATAAACATATTTTGACTTTGATATATTAATTTGTTTTATTTGAGTTTATAGCTCTGCAACCAAAGACCGTTACAAATGAAACCTATAATGTATCGAGCCGTATGGCACAGTGAGTGCTAGTTTTGGCGTGTTTACTGGTAACACTGAATTACGTGACTGTGGCGACGCCTCCAACTGCCACCTTATGTGGCGGGATCTCTATTCATTCACGTTTGTTTCTTTGTTTATAATACTCTATATTTTTCTGTGTACTTTATTTTTGTGCTACCTAAATAAAAAAATACTTTATTTGCCCTAAAAAAAGGTGGCAACCCTATACGTAATATACGTACATTCACTCATCCCAGCTCGTAGATTAAGATAATAAGATCTCAAAACTCTCTTGTTTCACTCTTATAAATTATCCTTTTCATGCATGTTCTTGTTTGAGGCTACTTACACCTGCCTTGACAAGTTTCTGAACCTATCTAACGAACAAGTTTTAGGAATTCTGTAATTTAATGTGGCAGTGCAGAAGAGATAATAATTATATTTATAATGACATACATATGATGTCCAGTTGCCTTGGAGCACTAGTTTTGGTGTAGTGACACTTCCGCAATTTGTTATTCCGCTAAAATTGTTTATAGACACCCTTAATATTACTTAATATGGCCGACCACGGCCAATGCAACTGGATAGAAACGACGAGTTATATAAAGGTAGTCCTATCTATCTTTATATTTACTTTAGACCCGGTCTCACATAGGAAATGAAATAAGTATAAATTGCGAGTGTTTAAAAGTAACTATGTTTTAATTGTTATGAACTAAAGTCTAGTAAAACCCCCTTTGCTTTACACGTCATAAAAAACAGAATCCCACTTGTCAATTTTATAAAAGCAACGAAATAACAGAAAAGCATATTTGTCTCTCATACACTCGTAAACATCATTTTACGTCATCATAATACGCACAATGTTTACAAACACAGAAACGATACTGTACTAATCCGCGATATAGAGAACGCGGAACATTACCTGTTACTTTACACAAATATACGGTCAGCGCTAAAAGTGCAGTCCCAGTAACTTTTTATAAGGTTTACGTTTAACAAATGACAATATTTTACATTTTAAAACGGGCGCCACTGCATTTTCATGGCCACTATACGTTCACGTGCTTCGAAATGAAAAATATTTTCTTTTGTTCTCATAAACGTAAACCTTATAGAAAGTTACTGAGACTGCACTTTTAGCGTTGACTGTATAACTACTTCGCAACATCGTAAATTAATGAAATGAAATATCATTTATAAACTCACGAACTGGTAACTCTTAAATCTCTATAAAAAGTCAAAAAAGTGTGTCTATATAAACTATTTTTATCCTATTGATATTATTCAAAAGCTTGATCGATTAATATATAATATAGCTAAAATGTTTTACAATTTCACACATTTCTTGGTCCTTAAATCGTCAATTCCTAGGGCCAAGTAATAATGATAACTAAATAATTATATGGCCCTGTAAATGACCTGTTTTCCACCTGTCATATGACATGCTGAATATCTAATTAACACGTGGGTTCAAAGTTGTAATGAGAAGGAATCATTTCCTCCACTATTGTGGAAAAGAACATGACTTGAACCTTTGAATACCCCGCAGAAATTAATTGTGTTGTTTGTTCTATAGATATTTTTGGAACTCGACTTTAATCCAATTATAGAATGAAACAGATGCAAGGGTTTGGTTATAAATAGTGGGGATATTATGTACAAACTTGTTTATTTCAATTTTAGTGCAATTTTATTGTCATTGTCGGACATTGACTTGGGAGAGAGCACAAATGTTCCCCCTTCTAGAATGTTGACTTTCGCGGCTATTGCGTAGCAGACGTCTTATTTAGGTTGTGGCTTCTATTAATACTGTATTCTAGAGTGTATTTCTTTCGTTATGTAAACACGTGTTTAGGCGCACATATATAATCCTACGCAATATATTGTCAACGTGTATTAACTAAGGGATTACCTATTAGTCTCACGTAGCGAAGAAACGAGATGAAGATGGTTTAAAATGACAATTGGTAAAAAAATCACTGATAATAATAATATTTAGATCATCATTACACCAGTTGAACTAGACCTTGATAAGTTTATTTAAGACTTGTGTTAAGGGTACTAGCCAACGTATATGTAAGACATATATACTATTATACACAGTAAAAAGTAAAATATGTATATATCATTAAATACAACTATTGCATATATAATCACGAACCCGACTGGAAAGCAGAAGAAAAGCGTAGATTTTAATCTCAATTTCAAAGTAATTAGCGTTCAGGTGATTAACCGATCACGTCACAGAGGTCTTCAACTGATGTTTTTACATTCTCCTCAAACCGGGTGCAAGTAGCTCGAAGATCAGAAGAGCATGTATGACAAGGTTAATGGGTGTGAGTGAAGCAAAAGAAATTTGTCAGGTTCGTTCCAGGTAGCTAACGATAGTCTCTGCCTATCCCATTAAGGACTTGGATGCGAGTATATTTATATGTTTGTTGTGTTGATTTCAAAAGTAGTAGTACTTTTATAAAAATACCGACATCAACTTCTACACATAAAGATGAGAATTATTGGATCTTCACCTCCTGTATGTCAATGCTGTCAATGACAAAGGAAAGACCTTTCATGGAGTTTTAATAAAACCAATGGATGTATGTAATGTTGTTTTAATACTTGAAATTATGTTTTCACATAATAATAGGTATACATAGGTATTTGAAGCGTCGATTTACTTATCTTAAGCTAGAGATGCTATAAAATTATTTCCATATTGTCGTGCTTTTAAAGGGACACAGAAACATCACTAGAAAGCCGCATCGGCAAAGACTAGAGTCTCCTGACTTGAATTTCAATTAAAATATGGCCGCCACCTGCCGTCCCTTTAAAAGCACACCAAAACATTACTTTATTCATTTAAAAAAGCGCGCATATCTACTGACTTAATTATGTATTTACGATTTTATTATTAGCGTAAAAGCTAAAATTTATTTACAAATTTATGAACAAAAGATAGTAGAATTGATTTCAGTCGCCGCTGATTGGCCGCGGACTTGTGACACGTCACAATTAACATGAAATCGTGACTTGATTCTACTAATTATGCATGACACATTAGAACTTAAGAATACATACAAAAAGCGTTACAAAATGTAATAGTTATTGCTTAAAATTCATAAAATTATTACATCACAGTTGTAGGATAGAGAGACATTGTCTGGAGTGGAGAAATAGTGAGCATCCACTTATGTTCACTATTTGTCTACTTCCCGAATGCGACCCGCGTTTACTATAATCTGTTGAACAGAACTTCTTAGCACTATTGTGAAAATGAGGAACTTGCATTACTATTCTTCTCATACTGTAGGGATTAAGAATGTATACTCTGAGCAACTTATTGTTAATAGTAAATCTATTTACGTATTTAAAATTACTGTATGGAAGACTAAAAATTACGTATATTTTCATCGTGAAGTAGATATTTTAGTTTGAAGGATAAAATTATCTCTTGATAAAATGTAGCAGTCGCTTTTATTGAAGCGAGTATATTGTAATTATGATAAAATTCTAACCTTTTGACAATATGATAATATGGAACTAAACCAGGACTACCCTAACAGAATATAAATGTAATTCCGTAGAAACTGCATTACTCAAGAATCGTGCAATACATAGCTGTATTCATTTCATTTCGCTGAGGCATAATAGTTTAAATGTTAACATAAAAGTTTTAAAATCCAATTACAGTTTTCAATAATCAAATTATGTAAATTATGTATGTCTTGAGTTATTGAAATATAATTTATTTATGACGTAAGGGCCCTAGGCCCCAAGTCTACTAAAGGGTTTTAGCATATTTATAGTTCTATACCAGTTCAGTAATACTATGAAGTTAGTAGTGGAATATAATACGATATATTTTTTCCATTTTAAGACGAAATTTGAATTTTTCTAATGCACTATCAACTTCACGTGGTTACTCTTTTACCACGGTTACTACTACGGTTACTAAAGTGATATTCAAATGATATTTTCCAAAAAGCATTAGTTGACTAGGGCCCTTGATCTTCATTAGGGTACACAACACCTGTGTTGCTTTCATAGATAGTTTGCCATTGTAAGCTCAAACCCACAACCTTTAATTCTAGAAAATTCTAGAACGAGCAATCATTCCGTATGGGCCTATGCTTTAATATTATTGCTTTATATTAGCTGAAATACAAAGCAATAAAAAGTTACTAGGCAGACTATTATCACATTGGTCTTACATTAAAGAACAACTTTTAATTACGCAAAACACTGGTGTGTTATGTTCTATGATTCCAAAGTTGATAACTCAATCCTTTTCACTATAAAGTGAATTTATTTTTATTTTTTTGATACGGAACAGATTTAAATTTAAAACTATACAAGTCATGTTTGCGTGTTTGTCATTATGCCGTAACTAGTCTAAGAGCAGAATTATAAGTCACATCACGTTGCAACGATATTTCCCTAAAGCTTAAGCTAACTTAGTCGCTAATAAAAAAGGATCACAATTGTCAAATGTCTTTTTCTTCACTATTTATACAAAACAAGGGATACCTTGAAATAATGTGCTACACTGAATAACTTTTATAAGCTTTGTTGTTTCACTGACTATTGGATGTAAGTGAGATTTGTAAGGATCGTTCGAGGTGATGATCGATAGTCTCTGCCATACCATATTTGAATAAAACCAAATAATAATCATTCATTTCAATACGAACCTGTGGGAATCTAATCTATCCAGTTTTTCTTTATATCAGTGATCAATTTTATTTTATTTTTGAATAATCTTTTCAAAAATGTAAAGAAACGCTAAAATAAAAACTGGTGCAATAGCCAAAAAGCGTTTTTAAATTATTATGTATCGTGAGACTACGCTTAATGTTGTGCAAATTTTATATGTTAACAATTGATAAATATTGTTTTTCATGTATGTATAACTCATACTTATAATTAAAAATATAAAGTCAGTTTAAAACTAAGGAATAATTTGTTTATACACGCTGTTGATATTAACTTAGCTTAGTAAACTATAATTATACGAACGGGTATATAATACAAAAACACTTTATACACGAGTCAAAATTATAAAACGATGACTAGTTTCCTTAATGAATAGGGTTGTTACGAAAAGTACAGAACTATTTTGTCGAAAACTGAAGACTTTCCTCGAATCAAATATGTAAAAACATATTTCCGAAATTGGTACGAATCAACATTATTTTCCTTGAATCAGTGTCTGTTTTTACAATGCTCTCTTTTTCTCTCATTTTTCAAAATATACACAAAAAAGCTTCACAAATTAACGTTTATGTAACAAGATAATTGAAAAATTAAACCTAGCTTACATATTTATCTACGAATGGACTTTTATTATTTATGAACTGTGTTTTACGAACACATGGCAACTTAGGGGTAATATTTATGCTTTCAAATAAACTGGGGCCTTACTCCACTAATGCATTGTAGGCACAATATTACTTTATTACTCCAATATGTGCCAAAGTGTCAAATTACGGCTACTGAAGTATCACTGTATCGATACTGAAGTAATATTGTGCCTACAATGCATTAGTGGAGTAAGGTTCCTGAAGTTAATTAGAGTATTTCATACACATACATGTATGGTTTAGTCTCAACATAAATAGAGATCTTAACCTAGTAAAACACATTCCAAGCGACGGCTTCCTATCGCTCTAACAACTAGCCAAGAGCCTAACGCGAAAGATTTCTTTGATTTAAAATTATTTATTTAGTATACAGCTGTTTATGTAAAGTAGTATACATGTAAAAGTATACTGGAAGGTATACACAGTCACTATAGCTAAACATTTTAATACTAAAAATATACACTTTTAAATAACACTGTTTATTACGTATATCGTTTTTAGGAAACGCCCCCGTTGCAGCGATCGTGAAAAGCCCTCTTTATAAACTTCAACTGTCAAATTTGACAAGGACATTGTTCATTTCAGTAACCACGGTAACGGGAACTTCATTTACAGGATAAGTTTATTAACTTAATTTTAAATAGACGTATACATTTACGTATAGAAAATACTGATTAGGTGTACTGGGAATGTAGGTATACTTTAAAATGTCTTTTTAATCATCTTATGATTGAATTATTATTCAGTAATCAGTTTATATAAAGACTACTGAAGAATGAGTTTAAAATCCCTTAATGCTGGCAATAATTACGTACAATTGAAGTTTAGTATGGTAACACTAATTGCCTTTAATGGACGGTAGACATCATCTACTTACAGTCATTTCTTGCAACATTTAAACGAAATAATCACCCAAAATATGTATCAAAAACAATAAAATTATGTTGGCACTTGAGTAAAAGATGGATAGATGGAATATGCTGACAGACTTCCAATCTTTCACCCATCACAGAAGCATGATTTCAGAAATAACCTTTTATGATGTTTAGCATTAACTCAAGTGTCGAAAAAAATTTGTCTCATTTAATTAAAGTATGAAGACTGGATCAAGCTATTTTGAAATCAGTGTTATGAAATAATGACTATACTTTTTAATGACCTTAATTCTTAAGAGTTGTGATAAAATATACAGCATCAATATACAACTAACTAAAAGGTATACAATAATAATACTGAGGTAAAAGTTACGTATACGGTTATACTAAAACTAATGTTAAGTATACTTAATGTCTCTTCGGGCACATTGCTTGTTGATATTACATACACATTAATGGAATCTATATGGTGATGGGCTAGCAACCTGTCACCAATGAGTTATATAGGGCCATCCAGACTGGAAAGCAGAAGAAAAGCGTATATCTTTACTCTGCATCCACCAGGAATAGAATTCTGCCAACAGAGACCACTTGATTAGCTTTCAGGGGTCAAGTCTATTAATACGTTTTAACACAATGGCAGCATTCCTCACTTTTTTATCCCACTAGGGGCGCTAGTGAGAATGGAGACCTGTCAAGTGTCAATTTCTAATCAGTTTCTAATAATCTATTTGTTTATCAATATTCAACGTTGTTTATGATAAAAATGTCGGAAAAATATGTATGTTTAATTTATTATTAATTTAAAATAATTTAATAATACGTATGTTTAATTAAATTATTTCACAAATAGATGTTTGATTACATTATAAAAACGACCGGTTGGCATTTGACAGGTCTCCGTTGACTACAGCGCCACTAATTTGGAACTAAAAAAATGTGGCCATTGTAATTGTTCAATATCATGTCAGTAATGAAATGAAATGCTTTTTATTCAATATGAGGATTATAAAATCACTTATTGAAAGTCAAAACAGTGTGAAGTTAGTAGTGGGTAAGTAAAATTTCAAATTTCACCATTGATGACAGCGAAAGTGACAAATTTTGTTTTTAAAATGACGAAAAGTGTAAAAGTTTTGCTATTCCACGAATAAGATCTCACTGTTACTGTGTTATTGAACTGATATTTTGCAAAAATCATTACTGGACTGGCCTCCGTAGTTAACTGTTCACGCCACGGAAGCCATCAACATATGTATATTTAGTGTGTGTATGTAATACAAACAAGAAATGTACCCAGTCGATTCTGCCTCGCCAAAGGATTTAATATTTTGTAACAGAAGTAAATTATGTTCCTATTGCTTTCCAATTAATACTTAGGTACATTTACGTATACATGTTTCTTAGAGGAATACTGAAAATCATCATAGAATGCCAGAAAAACAATTCTTTTCAAGCAATACTGTGTCAAAATAAGTGTCATATTCTTAAATTAGATCAAAAATAAAATTGTTTTGATTAGCCTTACTACAAGGCCAAACAGTATATAAAATATAAAGTACAAAACATATTGTGATTAAATTACAAATATGCAATTTATATCTGTTGACGGACATTATTTGAAATAGCTTTAGGCCAATGAATATTATTTTTTGAAATAAATAAATTTCTTATTATTTTTCTTCTTACCGGAAATACATTATTTAAATGAACGTACTTAATTTGATACAGTATAGTTTAATATCTTATCAAATCCAATTTAGTATCTCATTCGAAAGAACAATTTACATCGTAAAGAAAGTAAACATATTTTGAATAGGGCCTCATTTTACAAATGTAATAGAGAAACTAAAAACATAAATATTGATTTTTAGACATTACAAAGAACCCGCATTGCGTTAACCACTTAATTGTAGTTTTATAGAAGCTATGACAGCAGTTTTTAATTTATATTGGGCCGGCCTCGACGCAACCTACCTTCCATTTCACCGATTTATATTCCTTTTGTCACTCTACTATCTTCCATGCGCATAACAAGTCCAATTATAGAAGCATACCTTGATCATATTATTAAATAAGTTCTTATATCCAAAAAAGTATTTGTAAGTTAAAAAGGTATGATGTTTTTATGGTCAAAGAAAAATGAACTGCATACTATTTCCTTTCATTATTTCAATCCTGTGTCAAGACATAGCTTCTATAGACCACATTACGCCAGTCCCCCAACTAAAGCAACATTTCCATTATACAAGTGCTGTATTACAAGTATCACATCACACTAAACTTGTATACTTACACAACATACACCTTGCACGACAGTACACTTCCACAATTCAGATACAAGTGTGACGTCATACTTGTAGGAAACCCCTTTTATAATGAATACCCTTTAGTTACCCCGGGTTCTTCATGGTAATTTAGAGCTGGTGAGTCCGGTGTACCCGGCTTTAGTCCCAGGTTGTATTACACCGATGGAGTACGGGTGGAGTAAGGGGTATCAATGCATGTTGGCGATGGGGTACTTCTGGTCGTTGCTGTCGTCGTGGTTTTCGTCCCCTGACATGTCGTTGTCCTCCTGCTCCGCTAATTCCTCGTCTTCTGACGATGAGAGTAAACCTGGAAAAATAACATAGGCTTTGGTATTTGAAGTATCACTACATAGTATAAAACAAAGTCCCTTTCTATGTCCCTTTGTATGCTTAAATCTTTGAAACTACGCAACGGATTTTGATGCAGTTTTTTTAATAGATAGAGTGATTCAAGAGGAAGGTTTATATGTATAATAACATCCATTAAATAGCCAGAAGTGCGAAGCCGGAGCGGGTCGCTAGTATATTATATTTAAACATATGTTGACTACACGAACACAAGTCTTCAACAAACTTAGGGAGAAATATTCACAAATTCGTGGATATTTTAGATGCAACATCGAACTCACATGATACTCAAATAATGAGCATATATTCAATATATCAAGTATTCCATGTCGCCATTTACAAACACTAATTGTTCTCTGCAGAACAGGTACTTTATTGAGTTTTCTCTCAAAGTATAACCGCCGCATTTGTTCATTATTGCGAAAAGAGACATATTTATAGGATTAATTGTCGATACACGAAGCCACACCTCAGCCCTGTAATACCACATATGCATTTGTGTATTCTAGTCAAGGATGTGTCCCACCAATATTGCATATTTACTATATATTAATAATAATAATCCTTTATTGAAAACTCCACAATACGTTAAATGACACAATAGTACCGACGAACAATTATACAATAAAAATTAATTAAGAAAAATGTTATTAAAGACTAAGTTATTATATTAAAATAAATCAGAATTAAATGTCAGTCAATTAGTGTGCCGTGGAGACCCCAAATGGCGTCCAGCGCGGCGGGAATCTACGGAGCGCGGGCTTAGAAAATCCGCCGATTTTCAGCTGGCGGCTCACAGAGGGTAGTATGGTAGGGTATTATAAAATAATGCATACTTAGAGTCAAAAATATAACGGTGAGTAAAATGTGAAATGAATTACGTGTGCATAAACTATGTATAAATACGAGTGAGTGTAATGTACGTGTCCAATGTTAATATAAATTAAGGTTGCATTACGTATTATTTTATATTGCTGAAACTGACCAAAGAAATATGCTAGGGTTCAATGTACTCCAAGAGATGAAAGGACATGAATGAATATAGTTTTAAGAGATTCGCGATTTATACTCATGATTAATAATGAACGGGACTTATCGCGTAAGTTTATATATAATAAAAGTCTGCCCGTGACCATGGCTACTGCAACGTAGCCGAAACGTCGGCTTAATAAAAGGTAATTTTATTATATATAAACTTACGCGATAGTCGTCTATGGTGCGTCAACAAAGTCAGCAGCTCAGTGAAAGTTGAAAATACAAATAATTATTTTCGGCTGAATGTTTAGTCAATTGTGATGCCAAACTGGCTAAATATGTTCGCTTTGGAATAAGAATTGGATCCTCAACTGAAACGAACCGAAGAACAAGGAAAAGAGCAAGGAATTGGAGCATCGATTTCGTTTTTCTTCGGTTGTAGCGGCTGGCGGCGTTGGGGTAACCATGGCGATGAAATAACAAGAAGTTCAAACGCCGTGGCATCAGTTTTTGTACTTCAGCCGACATAACCTTAGTGGTGAATGGCTTAATAAAGAATTTAAAAAAAACTTACGCGATAAGTCCCGTTAATTATTAATCATGAATGAATATGTTGAATGTTCCCTTACCGGCGGTGAACTGGGGGTTGGTGAGGGCGTCAGGCCAGTACCTCTTGCCCGCCGAGCCGTTCTTCTGCTTCTTCACACCTGCAACCACATGCAACTACATGAATAGGTCGTTTATTTTATTTATTTTTTAGTTCTTTATTAAGCCATTCACCACTAAGGTTATGTCGGCTGAAGTACAAACACTGATGCCACGGCGATTGAACTTCTTGTTATTCCATCGCCATGGTTACACCAACGCCGCCAGCCGCTACAACCGAAGAAAAACGAAATTGAAGCTCCAATTCTTCTCTTCCTTGTTTTTCGGATCGTTCCAGTTGAGGATCCAAATATAACTCCAAAACGAACATATTTAGCCACTTTGGCATCACAATTGACTAAATATTCAGCTGAAAATAATCATTTGTATTTTCAACTTTCACTGAGCTGCTGACTTTGTTGACGCACCATAAACGAATGAATAGGTCGATTTAATATACGGTATTTATTACAAAACAGTACGTGGTTAAAATCAAAGGTGGCGCTAGAGTTGTTCGAGATAGTTCAGTGAGGTTATATTAGATGGCGATGATTATAAATCAATTAGTCTAATAGCAGTCCGTTCTTGGACACAGCACCCTAAAGGGCACGCCACAAAGCACGATCACTTGCAGCCCACATCTAGTCATTGCCAGCGACATTCCTCAAGTGAATTTAGAAATTTTATGGCCAATTCGAACGCACGTGTTGACTAAATAGTCGTAAGCTGATGTGATAGATGGTAAACCGAGTCGCCTATTACAAGCACTAACAATTACCTGTTCCGAGGAATAGGCCGGTTTCCTCATTTTATTTTTTTTCCTCGAGCTTATGCCTTTTGCTAATGCTTTATTGTATTACAAATGTTTTTGGGGGATGACCACGCTAACATTAGACTATCTCGCACGCAAGGGTTAATTGTAGATGTTAAGAACAAAGTTTTGTTTTTTTAGTTTATGTATGTGGCATCTTACCGCTTTTGTCGGAACAGTCCAGCATGGGCTGCAGGATCCGCCTCCTGGCGTTTATGAACCAGTTGTTCACCTGCAAACGTACAAAAACAATGCATCTATAATTTGCTTCTTAACCTTTTAACCGCCACAACTTTTATCAGTTGGCGTGCCCCCAGCGCCCGATACATTAAATCGAAAGATAAATACCTACGAAATAGAGATGTTATGTATACTTCTGAATTATAACATTAAATAGAAGGTTGAATATATAAACTTTCGAAAAAGCAATGTATTTTAGGCTAAAACATCGCAATATGTATAGAAATTGTGTAAATAATTAACAAGGTTTTGTGTCGGATAAATCCGACTCAGGCGGTTAAAAGGTTAATCATGCCTTTCCCCGCTCTACACCCAGAAGTCACTAGCCCTTGAATTGTAAGCCCCGGCTCTCTTAGTCGCCTTCTACGAAAAGCTGGGATGAAAGACCTAACTATTGACATTAAATTGACGACGCAAGCTAGTATGCCAAAAGTGTGTATAATAATATTCATTTGCCGACGTAATCTAAAGATCAATCAATCAATCAGCCTATGACAGTCCACTGCTGGACGTAGGCCTCCCCAAGATAACGCCACAAAACACGATCACTCGTGGCCCTCAGCCAACCACTACCAGCGACCTTTTTCAGGTCATCAGTCCACCTGGCAGGGGGGCGTCCTACTCTACGTTTACCGAGACGCGGTCGCCATTCGAGAACCGCTTTGCTCCAACGGTCGTCGGTTCTGCGACAGACGTGACCGGCCCACTGCCACTTCAGCTTGCAACATCGATAGACAATGTCTACGACATTGATTCTCTGCCGGATAATCACGTTCCGGACTCTGTCCCTTAACTAAAGATATTGACTGATTACTATTACTTAATCTAAAGATATTGACTGATAAAGAATTAAAAAATATATGTTTTCATTCTCCCATGACTCCATGAAAGTGAATAAGTGAGTCAGTGAGTGAGTCAGATATTGAGAATGTAATTATAGCTTTAAATACCTGAAGGAGAGTGAGTCTGGTCTGCGCAGCTAGCGTCCGCTTTTCTTCTTCCGTGGGGTACGGGTGCTAAAAATTTAAAAATAACTATTAAAACGATATACATAAAACCATAGATGTCCATACTTTTTTTTTTAATTCTTTATTAAGCCATTCACCACTAAGGTTATGTCGGCTGAAGTACAAACACTGATGCCACGGCGTTTGAACTTCTTGTTTTTCCATCGCCATGGTTACACCAACGCCGCCAGCCGCTACAACCGAAAAAAATCGAAATCGAAGCTCCAATTCTTCTCTTCCTTGTTCTTCGGTTCGTTCCAGTTGAGGATCCAAATAAAATCCCAAAACATATTTAGCCAATTTGGCATCACAACTGACTAAATATTCAACCGAAAATAATTATTTGTATTTAAAACTTTCACTGAGCTGCTGACTTTGTTGAGGCACCATAGACGACTGTCCATACTTTTTTTTTGTTCACATAAAAGGGTTTCTATTATCTCCTTGGAAACCAAATAACAGAAGAAGAAGTTTTAATGTCGTCAGAGGGACAGTCGGTAAGTCAACCGAATTATTATAATATAATGTTCAGTGAACTTTGTGTCATGAAACAAGATGTAGTCTCAAAAATAGAGAAAGGTACATATTGAGGTGGTTTGGGCACAAGGAGCGGGTGGATAAAAGAAGGGTTACGAAAGGAATCTATACAGTCAAAGTGGGAGGTAGAGTTGGACGGGGTAGGCCGCGTAGAACTTATACAGATCAAATTGGAGACATTCTTCTCAAGGCGGGTGTATGTAGAGTGAATAACAAAAGGCTATCTATGGAAGGTTAATGAGTGAGTGAAGCAAGTGAGATTTGTCACCTGTTCCAGGTGGCGATCGATATGAAATAAAATGCTTTTATTCAACATAAGGATTATAAAACCTTTTATTGAAGGTAAAAACAACATTTTCACATGAAAAATTGTCCTTAAAATTAGACACCTAATCTTAAAAAATTAAAATAAATCTTATAAAACAGCTTAGGCGGAGGATTGGCGTTGTGGGCTTTGGCCTGCAACATATACTGAGCCTGGGCCCTTTCACAGTGACAGTGCAGTATCGTGTCTTGTCAATTGTAATTATAAATGTTTCTGTACTTGCACAAGTTTTTGTTAATATTTTTTTCTATTCTAAAACTTTTGGCATTTCCTAAAAGAAAAACCTGCAGAGAAGAAATACCAAGAATCACTACATAGTAAAAAACAAAGTCGTTTTCTCTATCCCTATATCCCTTTGTATGCTTAAATCTTTTAAACTACGCAACGGATTTTGATGCGGTTTTTTTAATAAATAGAGTGATTCAAGAGGAAGGTTTATGTGTATAATAATATCCATTAAATAGTGGAGTAGGCTATATATTTTATACCCGTGCGAAGCCGAACCGGTCGCTAGTAAGATTATATAGAAAGATAGTCTCTGCCTTTCCAGCCAGGGACTTAAAGGCTTAATACATGTATCGCTGCTTTAAAACTAAACTGAAGAAACTCGAAAAACATTTTATCTCAAAAAGATTAAATAATAAGTACTTACATAAAACATATTAAGTTAATAAAAGATAAAAAATGTATTTATATTTAATCATTTTTTTAAACTAAATGCAATTTAATGTCAAAAATATATCAACTATATTATAAAACAACGTTTTTTGCAAAATAGTCTTTTTCGAGTTTCTTCAGTTTAGTTTTAAAGCAGCGATACATGTATTAAGCCTTTACGTCCCGGGCTGGATAGGCAGAGACTATTTTTCTATATAATCTTACTAGCGACCGGTCCAGCTTCGCTAGGTATAAAATATACAGCCTACTCCACTATTTAATGGATGTTATTATACACACAAACCTTCCTCTTGAATCACTCTATCTATTAAAAAAACCGCATCAAACTCCGTTGCGTAGTTTCAAAGATTTAAGCATACAAAGGGACATGGGGACAGAGAAAGCGACTTTGTTTTATGCAATGTACGTACTTTAAAGCAGCGGTATGTACTGACCACGAGGTGTTGGAACAACCACTGCCTCATGACATGCGTGGCGTGGCGTGGCAGCACCCCTCGTTTGGCGCCGTCCTCGTCTTCTTCGGGCACGGGGGAACCGCTCAGCGATGACGACTTGTTGGAGTTGGGGGCTGTCGCAGTGCAGAAAAGTAGAAAAAAATGTATAGGAAAAAGAGTTTTTACAAATTGATAATAACTTTATTTAATCAATTCAAAATAAAACTATTATTTACAATAATAATAAAAAAAAACGAAAACAAATAAAATAAAACCTTAAAGGAAAAATATCTCCTTTAACTCATCGCTGTCAGAGAAAGGCACGGTCTCCAACAAACTGGCAACATTAACTCTTAAAATAATAATAATATTTGGACATTATTATTATGCGTTCACTCAGAGCGTGCACAAAAGTCAAAATGACAATGACTTTATATGACGTCATATTGTATGGTCAGCAGGTCAAAAAAAAATAGAACCCAAAAACATTATTGTGCATATTTTTTTCAGGTGAAGAAAGCAGTTCTGATGAATGGACTTCTAGTGACGCAAGCGACAATATCAATTCTGATTAAATATTTTTTTTTAAATGTACCTTTTTTGCTGACCTGAACCTGACCTGAAAATGAAGTTTTTGACAATTTGACATTTGTGTACGCTCTGGGTAAACGCATAATACACCAATTGCACTAGCCCCTTGGTAAGTACATTTAAGACTTGTTAAGGGTACTAGTCAACGTATATTTAAGAAATACATACGCTTCACGACTTGTGTATACACACTCCCTTTTTTATTATGGCGGGGTAGTCAGAGGCTTGAGTGCCCATCTCCGAAATTTCGGTATAGGAATATAGGTATGGGTCTTTCGAAGCCCGCGTATCACTAGATAGACAGCACCCAACGTGATAGGTAGTGAACCGTATCGCCGTATATAGGCACTGACTATTACCTATCCTGCGGGATAGGCAGGTTTCCTCACGATGTTATCCCTCACCGTTAGCGACTGTAAATTATGTACGTAAATGAAAAACACATATTTAAATTTCATTCATTGGTACATGCCAGAGTCGGGATTCGAACCTAGGAGCTTTCTCATACGAAGTCCGAGGTATTACCCACTGGGCTACAGCCGCTTCTTATTTAAGAAATTTATAAGAAATGTATGCATATTATACATAGATAAATACATATACTAGCATATATGTATAATCAACACCCAGACTGGAAAGCAGTAGAAAAGCGTTGTTCTCAACTCTGCCTCCATCGGGAATCGAACCCGTGACCCCACGATTAGCGTTCAGGTGTCTAATGGATCGCACCACGGAGGTCGTCAAAAACAACATACATGTATAATTTATTTGGGATACAAATACAGCTTGTTAACTACATTAATATTTTATTTACTATGCGAGATCGGGTCGTTTCACGATAAATTAATAAAGATATAAATACCTTTATTTTACCCGACGTTTCGACCCTGTTGATGATGATAGTAGACTGATAAAAGGAATATATGTGAGTGAAGTGGGCGTTACGTAGGGGCCGGCCCAATAAGACATATGACAGTCAATAGACACCATATTGAAAAAGGGTGAGGTTAGAAGTACCTATAACCGCTGAGTGTGTTTGATGTGTGAATGAAGAGGAGTATAAGTGTCAATAATGCGAAAGTGGTTTGTCAGGATCGGGAGTGATGCCAATCCGTGGTCTCAGCCTACCCCTCTACAGGGAATCAAGCGTAATTTATATGTGTGTTTGTATGTACATTACACATGTATTTTCGAGATGGTAGAACCACGAATCAAATATAAAGAGGACCCGGAGTAAGGAGCAGTCCCCGTTACGCGGTACGGAGGCCAAATGGCGTGTTTTAATTGGTGCGAACTCTAACAATGTGTAGTAGAAAGAACATACCTAATTTGATTGGCCGATGCCGTGTTTTGATTGGTTGTAATATCTCCCCTCCATCCCGCGTGCCTCGTTTCACCCCGCGTAATGCCACGCTAGTTTCCATACAAATATTGCGTAAGGCCCACTCCTCTTATTAATTACTCCATGGGTAGAACGAAGAAGAACTTAAATACAGATCAGTTTGGGGATAATACTTCTTAAAGCGTGTGTACTTCGAGAGAATAACAGATGAGCATGCATGAGAAAGAATATATGTGAGCGAAGCATGAGAATTTTCTCGTATATGGTTGTGATCGATAGTCGAAGCCAATTCCGTTAAGGAAGTTGAGAATGGTGATAGTTGTTAGATTTACAACCGCCGAGCTGGACGCCTTTTGAGATTACCAAAACTAGCTGTGTGATCATATTTGAAATGTAAATTGAATTTCATGGTATACATTTTAAATAGAATTTAATGTTTAATGAAATGAAATGTAATTTTATGTGTTGTGTATTGTGTAATTCAATTATTTTCTATGAATTCTATTGTATGTTGAAAATTGTATGTAATTGATGTGGATGTCTCAATAAAGATATTATTATTATTATTATTATTTACCTGGAAATGTTTCCGTGGAGGGCAGGCCGATGCCTATCTGCCCGATAGGCGTCGACCCTGGGACTGGTAACGCCACTGCAAACATAACCAACAATCATTGTAGATACAGTTCAGCACCTTACATACCGTACATTTCTTCTCTGCAGAGTTTGACTTTACGAAGTGCCATTAGTTTTAGCTTTATTAATCTAAATTGATTTATTTTAAGAATAATTTTTATGATAATGATATATTTTTATGAAAAATGTTTTTTTTTGGACGTTCAATAAGTGATATCAATATCCTTATGTTGAATAAAAGATTTTCATTTCATTTCATTCACCTAACACGTTGGGTGCTGTCTATCTAGTGAATCACGGGCTATGAGTGGTCCAAACCTAAAATGCCTCTAAAACTTCGGAAATGGACACTCATCTAACTACCCAGCCACAGTAAAAAGGAGTGTGTATACACAAGTCGTGAAGCAAACAAAAAAACAAACGCATTCAGGACCATTAACCCTTGCGGGGTAGTCAGAGGTTCAGGTGTCCATCTCCGCAATTGCGAAGGTAGTAATTCTATGGACACCTCGAACCCACGTGTTAACCAGATAGTCAGTACTCAATGTGACAGGTGGTCAGCCATGTCGCCATTTACAAGCACTAACTATTACTTGTTCGGGGAACAGGTAGGTTTCCTCACGATGTTTTCCCTCACCGTATAATTCGATGCATTTCGTAAATGTGTTTTTATTACGAAAATGTACATAGAAATTCATTAAAATTCATGAAAAAAAAGTCGTGAAGCGTATGTATGCATGGCGACCTTGATAGTTTGTATATACATACATACACATCACGCCTGATTCTCTGTAGAGGGGTAGACAGAGACGGATCCCCATTTGTCCCGATCCTGACAAAACTTTCACTTCAATGACAGTCATACATCTACTCATACACACTCGGCGGTTATAGGTACTCCTAACGTCACCCTTTTTCAATAAAGCGTCTATCTGACTGTCATATTTCTTATTAGACGGCGCCTACGTAACCGCCCTTCCACTTCACTCATATATATTCCTTTTGTTTATCTGCTATCATTCATCCGCATAACATGTCCAAGTAATAGTTTTTAGTAGAACATATTTGCTTTTGCCCTCCTCTAAATCTCATAGAACCTTCGCAATTGCAGAGATAGACACCTGAACCTTTGACTACTCCGCAAGGGTTAACGATCAGGAACCCGTTTGTCTTTTTGTCCTACTCTAAAGGGACTTTGTATGTATGGTCACCAAATGGTAATAAGACATATACCAGTCAGATAGACGCTATATTGAAAAAAGGTGACGTTAGATGTACCTATAACCGCCGAGAGTGTATGAGAAGATGTATAAATGTCAATGAAGCGAAAGTGGTCTGTCAGTAGGACAAATAAGGATCCGTGATCTCTGCCTACTCCTCTACAGGGAATCAGGCGTGATGTGTATTTATGTAAACAAATGTGGTTATCTACTTGCCAAATGCTAATATATATACAAACTGCCTATCTCTCTATAGAGGCAATGGCAAAGATCACGGGTCCTCATATATCTCAGTCCTGATAAACCACTTTCGCTTCCTTGACATCTACAGAACTTTTAAAATCGGAGTATAGCTGGTAATGGTTATGTTATAGCAAGGGATAGCATCATCAAACAGTCTGCCTATGTCTCAAACTGCTAAATAATCAGCATCTGTATATTAGTTGCGTAGTTTATCAGCTGTCACGTTGGACACTGAATATCAGGCAAAGAAGGTTCGAGTGACCAAAGACCTTAACAATGTTCAATTGAGGGTGGACCCTAAAATTCTGAGGGAGTTTATAATAGTGACGCTCAGTGGACAATCAAACTCTGACCACCCGAAGGGGTGTATAAAAAGACAAATACAACGTCGTTCACGCCCAATAACCCTTGCGGGATAGTCGGAGGTGTCTGGTGTCCATCTCCACAATTGTACATACATACATACATACACATCACGCCTGATTCCTTGTAGACAAGAAGACAGCGTGCATATGTCTCAAAATGCTAAATAATCAAATGGGCTACCTGTGTCAGCGCGTGGCGTGAACACTTCGCTATGGGGGAAGATAGGCGGGTACTGCGGCGCCGGGAGACTCGGTGCTGGCGGGGACTGTAACAGATACAACATATTACTTGCATACCACACAAATAAGAAAGAAAAACATTTAATTTTATTCACTGCTACAGATATACATTTTGAGATAACACTTTTTATACACACTTTGATAAAACAACAATACTCGTACATACATATAAGAAGTAGGCACTTGATGCAGTGAAAAGGTGCTGTCTCAGTATTTGATGCAGCTAAGCTGCATCACTGATCCTCCGACAGCACCCAAACCTAAGTCTGTCACTAGCTGAAAATCATATATACTATACATACATATATACACAACAATACAATACAAATCCATACAGGTATGCCATTATATACTGCTATCAGTGTCTTGGGAACCCTACCGGACTCTGACAGCGATGAGTACAAAGGTACTTTTTACATAATTTAATTTAAACTATTTATTTACATACATGTTTTGTGTATGTATGGACATACTTTATAATTACATTGTACTTTGATCACTTACGGGGAGGAAAAAACCTTGGACACATGATAACATCTCCTAGGTCAATCAATCAATCAGCCTATGTCAGTCCACTGCTGGACGTAGGCCTCCCCAAGTTTACGCCACCAAACACGATCACTCGTGGCCCTCAGCCAACTACTACCAGCGACCTTTTTCAGGTCATCGGTCCATCTAGCAGGGGGCGTCCTACACTACGTTTACCGAGACGCGGTGGCCATTCGAGAACCGCTTTGCTCCAACAGTCGTCGGTTCTGCGACAGACGTGACCGGCCCACTGCCACTTCAGCTTGCAACATCAATAGACAATGTCCACGACTTTAGTTCTTGTTCTCCTAGGTCAGTTTTTAGCAAACATATTCATGTTGGGTCGGGACTTTGTATTTAAATCTGTTTCCCGAACAGGTAATAGTGCTTGTTAATGGCGACATGGCTTACCACCTGTCCTAATGAGTACTGACTATCCCGTCAACACTGGTATTCGAGGTATTCATACAACTTTTACACCCAATTTGCCAAATACGACCAATTTTGCCATTTTTAATGCTTTTGCGGTCATCAATTGTGAAATTTGACACTTTTGCTACTCCATTACGAACTTCACACGAGTTATTTTTAAACACTCGCGATTTATACTCATTTTATTTACTATGAGAGACCGGGTCATATCACGATAAATTAATAAAGATATCTGATTAATAAAGATATCGGAAGTCTTCCCGCGACCACGGCCTATGCAACTGGGTCGAAACGTCGGGCAAAATAAAAGTAAACAGATATCTTTATTAATTTATCGTGATATGACCCGGTCTCTCATAGTAAATAAAATGAACTTCACACTATTAATAAAGTGCTATTGAACTACTATTACGCTAAAATGCATTAATAGACTTGGGCCCTTGTCTCTTCACAACATAGTATTAAACAAACTCGCTTTCTTTGTCCCTATGTCCCTTGGTATGCTTTAATCTTTGAAACTACGCAACGGATTTTGATGCGGTTTTTTTTAATAGATAGCGTAATTCAAGAGGAAGGTTTATATGGTTTGTATAGTATAATAACATCCATTAAATAGTGGAGTAGGCTATATATTTTAGACCCGTGCGAAGCCGGAGCGGGTCACTAGTAATACTATAATTCTACAGTCATAAGTCTATGTAATGCTGTACCTATGCGTATACCTGATATTGGGGGGAGTTAGAAGTACTGGAATGCTCATCCATAGGGCCTGACAGGTTGTTGTTACTCTCCACGCCACCTGCAATCCATACAAACATATTTATCATTATAGTTTTAAGAGATTCGCGATTTATACTCATGATTAATAACTAGCGGGACTTATCGCGTATGTTTTTATATAATAAAGTCTGCCCGTGACCATGGCTGCTGCAACGTAGCCGAAACGTCGGGTTAATAAAGGTAACTTTATTATAAAAAAACATACGCGATAAGTCCCGCTAGTTATTAATCATATTTATCATGACTGTAAACTACGGCACGGCAAAACATCGTGAGGAAACCTACTTGTTCCCCGCACAGGTAATAGCTAGTGCTAAGTGGCTTACCACCTGTCACCTCCTGACTAGGTGTGTGATAGGTACATGAAATACTGACTGGTCAACACGTGGGTTCAAGGTGGCCATAGAATTAGTACCTTCACAATTGTGGAGATGGACACCAGACACCTCTGACTATCCCGCAAGGGTTAAGGGGCGTGAACGACGAACGCGTTTGTCTTTGTCTTTTTATACACCCCTTCAGGTGGTCAGAATCAAATCAAATCAAACTTTATTTGCAAACACACGTATTCAATGTTGTTACAAATTGGTATTTAAGGTACAGTGTGTTCGACCGTATCAGGCATGCAAAATAACAAAGTTTGAGAGTTTGAGTGTCCACTAAGCGTCACTACTATAAACTCTCTCAGAGTTTTAATGTCCACCATCAATGGAGCATTGTGATGGTCTTTGGCCACTGGCCACTGAACCTACTTTGCCTGATATTCAGTGTCCAACGTGATAGATGATAAACTACGCAACTAATATGCAGATGCTGATGATTTAGCAGTTTGAGACATAGGCAGACTGTTTGATGATGCTACCCCTTGCTATAACATAACCATTACCAGCTATACTCCGATTTTAAAAGTTCTTTAGATGTCAATGAATTGAAAGTGGTTTATCAGGACTGAGATATATGAGGACCCGTGATCTTTGCCATTGCCTCTATAGAGAGATAGGCAGTTTGTATATATATTAGCATTTGGCAAGTAGATAACCACATTTGTATACATACATACACATCACACCTGATTCCCTGTAGAGAGGTAGGCATCACGGATCTCCATTTGTCTCGACAGACCACTTTCGCTTCATTGATATTCATAAAGTCAAAGTCAAATGTTTTTATTCAATATAAGTACAAGTACAGTACATTCATTGAAAGTCAAAACATTTGCCTGACACTGGTTGTCTCTTGGCATTGAAATTCTACCGTTGGTTCGAAAGCCCTGGCTCGGAGAAGAACCAACAAGAAACTCCGGCTTTCAGGATTTTTTGCCCAGTGCCAGTTACAAAAGCAAATTATGTATAAAGAAACATAAGATTTATACACTTATTAACATAAATTATCTTTGCACATATAGCTTAGATGCACTCATTGCCAACCCTGAGCATCGGCAAGGTAGTCCCCGACCGCGTAGTAAGCGCCCCGGACTAGTCGGCCTCTAACTATAGTCTTAAATTTAGGTAAGGACAATCGCGTAATCCAGTCCGGTAAATGATTATAAAAACGCACGCAATTTCCAACAAAAGATTTCTTGACCTTTTGAAGCCTCGAGGGCGCCACATACAGCTTATGTTTGTTCCTAGTATTAATTTTATGAAAATCACAGTTTCTTCTAAAAATATTTATATTTTTATGTACATAAATGACACACTCATATATGTACTGAGCAACAACCGTCAAAATATCAATTTCTTTAAATTTTTCGCGAAGTGACTCTCTGGGGCCCATTCTGTAAATGCAGCGAACAGCCCTCTTTTGCAAAACGAATATTGTGTTTATGTCAGCAGCACAACCCCACAGCAAGATGCCATAAGACATAATGCTATGAAAGTAGCTGAAATAAACAATCCTAGCCGTGTACTCGTCCGTATATTCCCGAATCCGTTTAACAGCATATGCCGCGGAACTAAGTTTTTTAGATAAAACGCAAATGTGGTCTCCCCACTGCAGCTTTGAATCTAAAGTTATCCCTAAGAAGACAGTAGTATTTATTTTATCTATTTTCTCATTATTTATTATTAGATTGGTTTCGACACCATTAACATTTGGCAAAGTAAATTTAATACATTTTGTTTTATTATTATTAAGAACTAAATTGTTATATTGAAACCATTGAACTACATCTCCTATCACCGAGTTTATTGCTTGCGACTCATCAATCTTCCTGCTAATTTTAAAGATTAGGGATTAGCAATTAGCAATTAGATTAGCAAAAAGGACCGTCCTGCACCTATCTTTAGTTACAAAAGGTAAGTCATTTATGTATACTAGGAAAAGAAACGGACCTAATATTGAACCTTGAGGCACCCCATACATCTTCTCATACACTCTCGGCGGTTATAGGTACTCGTACACCTAATGTCACGTTTTTTTAATAAAGCGTCTATCTGACTGTTATATGTCTTATTAGGCCGACCCCTACGTAACCGCCCTTCTACTTCACTCATATATATTCCTTTTGTCAATCTGCTATCATTTATTTTATTTATTTGTATATTATAACAGTAATAGTTATTTTTAAACACTCGCGATTTATACTCATTTTATTTACTATGAGAGACCGGGTCATAGACTTCCCGCGACCACGGCCTATGCAACTGGGTCGAAAAGTCGGGCAAAAATAAAGGTAATCAGATATCTTTATGAATTTATCGTGATATGACCCGGTCTCTCATAGTAAATATAACAGCAATAGTCAGTCTCACCGCTGGAATAGTCAGTCCGGAGCAGGTTCTCGCTCTGCATCTTGGTCTTGAGGCAGGCGATGTAGCGGCCGCAGAAGTCCCGGCACAGCTCCTGTACCTTTTCCAGCTCTAGCAGGTGAATCCTCAACACCTGCAACCACAAGACAGATATTAGATGATCAAATGTATGTATATTTTTATGTATATTTCGGAGTTTCTTGTTGGTTCTTCTCCGAGCCAGGGCTTCCGAACCAACGGTAGAAATTCAATGCCAAGAGACAACCAGAGTCAGGCAAATGTTTTGACTTTCAATGAATGTACTGTACTTGTACTTATATTGAATAAAAACATTTGACTTTGACGTTGACTTTTTATGAGTTGACTCGTCACCAAGGCTATTTCAACAACAGGTATCAAAAATAAAATATAAGTCCTAGCTTCTCGTAATGATCATTCGTACATTCCCAAATAGTTGGACGATCTACACGTTGATATTAACTAGTGTCATGAATAAGTATTACCTAAAACAGGGGTGTCCAAACTAGATGGGACCCAGGGCTAATAAAAAAGACCATAGTATATTCGCATTAAGAAAATAGTGACGTCATCAAGTTCCCGCAATTTGACCAATGAGACGTGACAACGGTTGTCTGCCTGTCAATGTGATTTAGTTTACTATTAACTAACGTCTAATTGGTCAGTTTACCCTCTGAATAGCATGACGTCACTATTTACTTAACGCGAATAGCCTATAAATACATTGGTGGGCCGTATTATTATATGCAGTGGGTACAGATCTCTTTGTAGTCGGTGTACCCGAACCGAACTTTTTTTTTAAGCCGGTTAAAAAGGTTCAATGGGCCGCAGTAATCTGACAGTGGTTTGTACAGCCCTGTATTAGATGATCAAATGTATGGGTTGACCTCTATTCCATCTAGTTACATTGGAGTTACATTAATGTAACTAGGTGGACATTGTTATTCCCAGTAGATGATCAAATGTATGGGTTGACTCGTGACCAAGGCTATTTCAACAACAGGTATCAAAAATAAAATATAAGTCCTGGCTTCTCGTAATGATCATTCGTACATTCCCAAATAGTTGGACGATCTACACGTTGATATTAACTAGTGTCCTGAATAAGTATTACCTAAAATATTTGACTTTTAACCTTTGGTTGTAATGATCTTCATTTAAAATATATTGTAATTTGATGAAATGAACAATATACGGAATTCAAATTACTCGGCTAAAGGGCTAGTTCACTCATAGTCAGTCCTACTAATGTTTCCACCCACCTCATCATCAGCCTGTATCAATCCACTGTTGGACATAGGCCTCCCCAAATGACGCCACTTCTCCCTGTCAGTGGCCGTTCGCATCCATTCGATGCCGGCCAACCTGCGCAGGTCTTCCCACCTTGCTAGGGCGCCCTACACTACGTTTACTGAGACGCGGTCTCCACTCTAGGACTTTTTTGCTCCAGCGACCATCAGTCCTTCTGCATACGTGACCAGCCCAACTCTTCAGCGTGCTAATTCTTTTTGTAAAGTCGTTTACTAATGTCAAAGTCCATGGGACTGCAGTGGGGAGATCTGAAAGAGATTGCGCAAGATCGCCCACGGTGGAGAAACCTTCTTCGAGCCCTATATCCCTGCTAAGGGATAACAGGAATTAAGTTAAGTAAGTAAGTAAGTTTACTAATGTTTCCACCCACCTGTATGCTCTTAATCATGAGGCCGTCCACCTCGGGCTCGTCGGTGAGGAAGGGCCTCCTATCCCGGCGCTGGTGCAGCACGAAAGCCTGCAGGTCTGCCCCGAAGGCCTCCGCGGGTGGAGCCTCCGCCCCCGCCGTGGCGGCCTCGCAGCGCTCCAGCAGCAGCGCTAGCAGGGGGAACAGCGGGTGTCTGGAACCACATAAATAAATTAATAAATAATATTTCTTTATTACGTAAACCAGGTCGTAGAGGAACATCGTGGCTCAGGAACCTAAGGGAGTGGTTCGGCCTAAGCTCACGATCCCTGTTCCGTGCCGCTGCGTCCAAAGTGAAAATAGCCATGATGGTCGCCAACCTCCGCTGAGGAGATGGCACGAGAAGAAGAAGAAGATTTATTTATTAGTAGTAGTATTATTTGTTATTTTGTGAAATTTGTCATTGCGTAACCATTGGTAAATAATCTTTAATATGACCGTGTTACTTTTTTATGTACGTATATACCTATTGTTACTATGTTGAGACCTATTATTGGCTTTCAAGGAGTTACTTTGTTATGTATTAATATTAAGAAGCTGTTGGTTTCACTAATAAAGTAAAATAAATAAATAAATATTTGGACATTATTACACCAATTGAACTAGCCCCTTAGTAAGTACTTTTAAGACTTGTGTTAAGGGTACTAGTCAACGTATATTTAAGAAATATATACATAATATATAGATAAATACATATATAGCATATATAAACAACGACCAGACTGGAAAGCAGTAGAAAAGCGTAGTTCTTAACTCTGCCTCCACCGGGAATCGAACCCGGGACCTCACGATTAGCGTTCCGGTAGCTAACCGATCGCGCCACGGAGGTCGTCAACACATGGGGGCTTAGAACGGTATGAAAAACCTCTATTACGTAATCGCAATGGAATTTCTTATTTATTTCATAAGGAATAAAGTTGTTTTTCGATTGAATAATACCAGTTTGAACTGACCATTTTTAGCTGACCTCTGCCTTGGTTCATATTAGTGTGTTATACAGCTCAATGTTATTTGGCCTTGTTGAATGTTAAGATTGTATATTATGTATCATTTAATTCTACATACATACATACACATCACGCCTGATTCCCTGTAGAGGTTATGTTTAATTCTATGGTTCTATAAACAGTTTTATATTATTAACTAGCGACCAGCTCCGGCTTCGCACGGGTATAAAATATATAGCCTACTCCACAATTTAATGGATGTTATTGTACACATAAACCTTCCTCTTGAATCACTCTATCTATTAACAAAAACCGCATCAAAATCCGTTGCGTAGTTTCAAAGATTTAAGCGTACAAAGGGACATAGGGACAGAGAAAGCGACTTTGTTTTATACTATGTAGTGATATACAGAGATAGTGACTATCTGTCACATTGAGTACTGACTATCTGGTTAACACGTGGGTTCGAGGTAGCCATAGAATTACAACCTTCGCACGGTGGAGAGGCTAGCCCAGTCCAGCACTGGACTAAGTATGTATGGAAGCGGACCCACCTATCATAGGCAACCGCTTAAAAGGAAGGTTTAAAAAGACCTATGTTAACTAATTACAGTAATATATCAAGCGGCTACAGGATTGATATCTCCCTGAGCATGTACTCGTACCAATGAATTTCTATGTACGTTTTGGTAATAAACAAAACATTTGCGAAATGCACCGTATACTACTATGAGGAAAACATCGTAAGGAAACCTACCTGTTTCCGGAACAAATGGCGATATGGCCTACAGCATGTCATATTGAATTCTGACTTAATCAACATGTGGTTTCGAGGTAACCCCAGGATGACTACCTTCCCGATACCTAGGTGATTGCGGGGAAGGAAACCCAAACCTCTAAACATACTTCCCCGTAAGGGTATCGTGATGAATGCCTATGTATGTACTACAGTAGAAATGTACCTGTTCCCAGAACACGTAATTTAGTTCTTGTCAATGGCGACATGGCTTACCACCTATCACATTGCGTATCTGGTCAACGCATGGGTTCCAGGTGGCCATAGAATTACAACCTTCGCAATTGCGGGGAAGGAAACCTGAACTTCTTACTTCCCCGAAAGGGTCTGCTGATGAATGCATATATATGTATGACAGTAACAATGGCCACATTTTTTTAGTTCCAAATTAGTGGCGCTGTAGTCAACGGAGACCTGTCAAATGCCAACCGGTCGTTTTCATAATGCAAACAAACATCTATTTGTTAAATAATTTAATTAAACATACGTATTATTAAATTATTTAAAATAAATAACAAATTAAACATACATATTTTTCCGACATTTTTATCATAAACAACGTTGAACTATTGATAAACAAATAGATTATTAGAAACTGATTAGAAATTGACACTTGACAGGTCTCCATTCTCACTAGCGCCCCTAGCGGGATAAAAAGTGAGGAATGCTGCCATTGGTACTCACTTGTAGACGGCCCTCTTGTCGGCCTCGAACTGCGCCTGTTCGGCGTCCGAGTCGCCAGGGGTGGAGGCGGCCGAGCCCTGCATCTTAGCCGCGCACCATCTGCAACAAAAAACAGTGTGTATGAGGAGGTGTATAGGTGTAACGCTTCAATCCTTGAAGAGCTAGGCATCCAGCAGCGTTTATCTGCATTGGTCGACGTGGGAATTGCTCCATTGAACGCCTCGTTGTGCAAGGAAAGGTGGAGGGAACAATACCTCGTGGTAGGTCGTCGATGCGGTGGACAGACCAGATCAAGGCTGCCGTTTGTGCCCCGGTACACGAATGCACCCGCATGACGGCTAACAGGCAGAGGTGGCGGGAGGTTGTGCGGCGAACCATGTCGGCTGCTCAAGATGCCACGTCATGAAGACCACGACCGCTCTGATAAGAGCGTAACGATTGAGAAGAAGAGATAGGTGTAAGGAGCAAAAGTAGTTGGTTACATAGATAGACGTCTTTTCATCCCTTTCGGAGTGGACAGAAGTTCGGATTTTTATCTCCTAGGTCACGTTTTTAGTATGAATATTGGGGTTGTAATATCATGAAGGAACATGGGTGACAAGTTGTTAGCTTATCGCCCAATAGTCTCAATTCTATTTATCCCTAGTTCCTTAGTTGCTTCCTACGATATATCGAAGAGAATGCAAGCTAGTTAAGTTGCTTAGCCGTGAATCATCTTTATAATCGTATCCCAAAAGTTTATATTTCTATTACATTAGCGTGTAACGAAACAAATAAATTCTAAGAGTTCAGGCCTATTGAAAAGTTTTTATCTGCCCTTGACTTAACGCCCATGGCACATTATTTAAAAAAATAAGCTTTACAAACCCTATACATTAACATGCAAATGGATTTAATAGATTTCGGTATGAAAATATGTCGCCGATTTTCCATAAATCATTACTGTCGCAATCCAGATGTATTGCCTGCATTCATTTACTTACAAAAGTATTTTAGGTTAGAATGAATTATATCATCGTATAAATTGTTTTAGGTACATCAATCAAAAGCATTAAACGGTGAGAACTCAAAAGTTCGCGTGTTGTTCTCCACAATTGTGTATTATTTACACTCGTATTAATTTATTATTGGCTATTTTCTTTTCCGCGGCATATGTAGGTTTTCCTAATGTTTTTCTTACCGTAATTAATGTATTATGTAAGAATAATTCCATTTGCGTAAATATACATAGAAATTTAAAAAATACTCATTTTCGTGGGACAATATAACACCAATTGAACTAGCTTTTGCTAAGACTTTTATTAAAGTACTTAGAAACGTATCAAATATACGACAGATTCTGAACCCAAGACCTGACAATTAGGGTTTAAGTGGTTAACCGATCGCGCCACAGAGTTCGTCAATGTTTGTTATTTGATTTCCTAGTTTTAATGTATTCCAAGACATAATTTACGATGCTCCTTTCTTATAATAATACGTTTTTCATCCCCTCTTTAAGAGGTCGGAAGTAGATCTCATTTGGCAACACAAGTGTTCGTTAGCAAATCAAATCAGACGCTTGAACACGTATTCAGAGACTAACGAGACAAATAAAAGATTCGGAAATTCATTCCGATATTAATTGGACTTTGTCCACAATTCTTTATTTTTCAATAGGACGAAAAGAGAGCATTTGAATTCATGTGAATAATATGTAGATGTAGGTATGACATGAATTTGTAGATACGTACATACACGTCATTCCTGATTCCCTGTAGAGGGCTAGGCAGAGATCCCCATTTGTCTCGATCCTGACAGACCACTTTCGCTTCTTTGACACTCATAAATCTTCTCATACACTCTATATATATTTGACTCTAAATATTTGACGACCTCCGCGGCGTGATCGGTTAGACACCTGAACGCTAATCGTGGGGTCCCGGGTTCGATTCCCGGTGGTGGCAGAGTTGAGAAAAACGCTTTTCTTCTGCTTTCCAGTCTGGTCGTTAATTATATATGCTATATATGTATTTATCTATATATAATATGTATACATTTCTTAAATATACGTTGACTAGTACCCTTAACACAAGTCTTAAATGTACTTACCAAGGGGCTAGTTCAAGTGTAATAATGTCCAAATATTATTATTATATTAAAAAATGGTATTCATGTGAATAATAAAAAATAGATGTAAGAACTGATCTAGCAGTCTTTTATACCGGCGTCTCGAAAGTGACTAAGGTATTGATTGATGGAATATTTAGGGCGATGGGCTAGCATCCTGTTACCAAATATTCTATATAATAATAATAATAATAAACCTTTATTCACAAAAGCACACAATTGACACAAATAGATGACAAGAAAATTTAACAAAAAAACTTAAAACTAACCTATCTTAAATTGTCAAATATGTGCCTGTGCGAAATGGACCCATCTCAGTGTATGGTTGAAGTGTGAAATGACACACAATCAACCCTGATATTCTGATAGACCCTTAAAATGCGTACCTGTATTGTAAATAAATATATGAGTAAAAAAGAAATAATCTATATCAATTGAAATCACGCCCCTGACAGTTACGCTTTATGAGGCCTATATGGATTATATATCTCCAAGGTTCTGTCCATTAGTAATTTGATGAAATCCGTAGTATAGGATAAATGGACGCGAATTTATATGCATGTTTGTAGTTAATCGCTTGATGCTTATGTCACCATTTTGAAGTGTAAATAAAAGCATTTATTCATTAACGAACAAAAATTAAACTAATTAAAAACATGTAAGTATAAATAAATATAAAAACTTATAGCAATCATTGAAAAGCAGAGTGACAAATGAAACGAATCCAACTACATATATACACATTCAACTAAACTTTACACTTAACTTTAACGTTTACATCTTTATTTCCCCCTAACAATACAACAAGAAAGGCAGATAACTAACTCCGGAACATCCCAAACCCATACAGAGTAAGCAAACCGCCCCAGCTCCGTTTTAAACCGAACAAGTGGTGTAAACGGCCCTTATATATCAATTTAGGCACCGCTTGTCGGGAATGGCCCTCGCAGCATTTAATATTGTTTTTATTAGGCCTCCCTACATCTTATGATGGGTCTTAGGTGCATTCTTTCCTTTGTAGTTAACTGTATACATGTACATTTATTCTTTAATCTCTTTCTGGATGATATTTTATCGCTCATACCGCGTAGAACTTATGCGGATCAATTGGAGACGTTCTTCTCAAGGCGTGTTGACGTATTTATTTAATAATAATACTTAGGACACTACTAAACTATTTGAACTAGCCCCTTGCTACGTGCATTTAAGACTTGTGTTACGGGTACGTCAATGGAGAAGAGCTACTACAAAGTGAAAGACTATCTAAATGATGTTATGTGACGTTTCATTTTTGTGTGGTTATGGCTTCCCGTTCTGGTTCTTATTGGGACTCGCCTTAAGTTTGTTTTTTATTGAATGAATAAAATTAAAAACACTATTTATTGAATGTGAAGATTTGATCATGTTCTAATGAATTATTACTAAGTTTAATGTACACATTGTCTGCAGAGTTTCTTGGCACTTCTTCTCTGCAGAGATTTTTCTTTACGAAGTGCCATTAGTTTTATTTTTTTAATTTGATTTATTTTAATAATAATTTTATATTAATGAAATATTTTTTTATAAAAAACGGTTTTTTTTTCTTTCAATAAGTGATTTTATGATCCTTATATTGAATAAAAACAGATTTTCATTTCATATCAAATATTTTCTCCAGTCAACGTATATCAAATATATACTTATGATACATAGAAAAATACATAATAGGTGCATTGTTTTCTTTGTAGTGGATATTATACATGTACATTTATTATTTAATCTCTTTCTTGGTGATAGAATATCACTTGTACGGCATAGAACTTTAGGCTTGAATCCCGGCTTATATTTATAGGTTCATGGGAGATCAAATTGGAGACATTTTCAAGGCGGGGGAACGTAGTGAAGAACAGAAGAGCATGTAAGAAGGTTAATGGGTGTGAGTGAAGAAAGATTTGTTAGGATAAACCAGTAGTTCCTGAGATTAGCGTATTCAAACAAACAAACTCTTCAGCATTATAATATTAGTATAGATTCATATCGTAGGTGACTTGATGGTCAATCGTATGATTTGTGCGATGCGCTAGAAATCTGCCACTAATTATGTATATTGATGCCATAGCAGCCTCGTTAGTTGCCTGAAGATTAACCACTACAATAATGAATTTATTTCATTTATTGACCAATTTGTAGAGAACCAACACCCACTACTTAGTCGTCTATGGTTCGTCAACAAAGTCAGCAGCTCAGTGAAAGTTGAAAATACAAATAATTATTTTCGGCTGAATATTTAGTCAATTGTGATGCCAAACTGGCTAAATATGTTTACTTTGGGATTATATTTGGATCCTCAACTGAAACGTACCGAAGAGCAAGGACGTGGAGAAGAATCGGACGTCGACTTCGTTTTACTTCGGTTGTAGCGGCTGGCGGTGTTGGTGTAACCATGGCGACTGAATAACAAGTGCAAACGCCGTGGCATCAGTGTTTGTACTTGAGCCGACATAACCTTAGTGGCGAATGGCTTATTAAAGAAACAAAAAAAACACCGACTATAGGTGCATATTATTAATTACTATTCCTGAAAACGATTAGAACGGTCTTTGTACTGTCCAGTGCTTCTATTAATGTAGAACCGGTATTATGTCCATCCCCCAGCACTCTTATTAAATATTGAAAATGGGCTGGCAATCACAAGCACCCGCCCGATTCACACGCCTAGAGATGAAATACAATAGAGTTGTAAATATTGTAGCGTATCGATATCTCCGCAATGCTTCGGTACGACTCCTGAATGCAAATCGGAGAGTTATCCGCCAATGGTTAGGGGTGGGCAAGCTTTTTGATATTGTCGATATTTCGATAGCGGCTTAGTAAGTTATCGTGAGTTAAAAAATAATATTTTACAAAAGAAACATTTCAAGAAGCATTTGAGAAGTATTTGTTGTCTAACCAGTGAAACGCGGGCTTTGATTGGCTCATACATAATATATAACATGGATTCGAAATTTCAAAGATGATCACAGACACTTTTGACTACACTGCCAAAATAAAAAAGCCGCCATAAAAGGCCGTATTTATACATAAGTGGTGAAGCTTATGTACTCGTATTTAAAATGTTTTGAACTTAGTTTTGCATATTATTAGATATCATTTCGTCATATAACTTATTCGAAATATTTATTACTGTGTCACCTAATTATTCGCTTAACAGTAAGTGAACTTTATCGAAGATGGTGGTGAGACAAATGATTTGGAAAAAAAAAGCACCCGAATTCAACTTCAAACCATAGCATGTACTAGTAAACGAACATTTGTTTCGTAATAATTTTTGTTTACATTTTCTCAGTCTCCGTGTACCTCTTTTGGTGTGAATAGTGCCTTACATAAGCTGACTTTAATTAATAGGATTCCGATGGAATATTGGTAATAGTTTCCTAACCTAATGCCCAATTTCTTATCCCTCAGACGTTAAAAAGAATACTATTTAGAATGCCAACTATGTAGCACCCTCAGACGAAATTAAGCTATAAACTAAACATTAGCGATTAAAAATGATGCATTAATGCATCATAACTCTAAAACTAAAGTTAAAACTGACCAAGAAAATTACATATATCTCCAAAGTTTTGTCCACCTCGAACGTAAATATATACTATGTACAGTAGCTAAAAACAAAGCCATATATCATTCCATTCAACCAATTCCTTACAGTCCAACTGTATTGTCGAAGCGATCAGTATAATCGACAAAAAAGACGAACGCGTTCCCGACCATTACCCATTGCGGGGTAGTCAGAGGTTCAGGTGTCCATCTGCGCAATCGCGGGGGTAGTAATTCTATGGCCACTTCGAACCCACGTGTTGACCAGATATTCAGTACTCAATGTGACAGGTGGTAAGCCATGTCGCCGTTTACGGGCATTCAGAAAACAGGTAGTTTTCCCTCACCGTAGTTTGTTTCGTAAAATCGTCGATAATCTATCGATATCCAATCGTCGATACCCATGCCTATTGCAGCAAAATCCGCATATGTCTGAGAGCTGTGTATGCAGAGGGAATTATTTAGAAAGCGACCGCTCAAAGGAATAAAGCCAAGACACAGGCAGCGCGGGCTAAGCGTTAAGCGCTGCTTACAAATCGCATTCAAATATCAGGGGAAGCCAAAAATAACACACACACACACACACACACACACACACACACACATATATATATATATATATATATACCTTCCCTTAAATAATAATAATAACTATTAATAAAATTTACGAAATGCGTTGAATACTACGATGAGGAAAAATATCGTGAGGAAACCTACCTGTTTCTCAAACAGGTAATAGTTAGTGCCTGTAAATGGTGACATGGCATACCACCTGTCACATTGAGTAGGTACTATCTGATCAACACGTGGGTTCGAGGTGGCCATAGAATTACTAACTTCGCAATTGCGTAGATGGATACCTGAACCTCGGACTACCCCACATGGGTTAATAATGGTCGTGACCGCGTTTGTCTTTACTAGTCTTCTCATATATTTACGTAGTTTAATCCCCTTACATGTGCAAAGAACTTCAGAGCCTTAAATACCTAAATATCTCCTTGGTAACTTTAAGCATGTTCTAAAGTTGAGTTGGGATTAAGAAGAAGCATTGATGACCGATACTTGTTCATTGCTCAATGGATTACATTGAAATCGTAGTTGACTATGTCAAGACGGAAAGAACGGCAGCTAATTAGCATTCTTTTAAATTACACAATTTTAATACGGACGATGAGAAAAATGAAAGCAAAATGAAATATTAACATAAACAACATGGTTGTTAAACCTTATATGAGAAGATGTATGAGTGTCAATGAAGCGAAAGTGGTCTTTAAGGAACGGGACAAATGGGGATCCGAGATCTCTGCCTACCCCTCTACAGGGAAACAGGCGTGAGGTGTATGTATGTATTGTTCAACCTTTGTTGAAGATATTCAAGTCTCCATCTCCGCTACTGCGTTAGTAATTTTATGCTACCTCGAACCCACATGTGAATCAGATAGTATCTAATCAGACCATAAACATTCAAAAGTATTCAATTATTGCGGTAGTCAAAACATTAGTGTTTTTTTTAAATTCTTTATTAAGCCATTCACCACTAAGATTATGTCGGCTGAAGTACAAACACTGATGCCACGGCGTTTGAACTTCTTGTGTTCCCATCGCTACACCAACGCCGTCAGCCGCTACAACCGAAGAAAGACGAAATCGAAGCTCTATTTCTTCCTTGTTCTTCGGTTCGTTCTAGTTGAAGATCCAAATATAATCCCAAAGCAAACATATTTAGCCAATTTGGCATCACAACTGACTAAATATTCAGCCGAAAATAATTATTTGTATTTTCAACTTTCACTGAGCTGCTGACTTTGTTAACGCACCATAGACGACTGATTAGTGATATTTAATTGATTAGAATCAAGAAGTGTGAAGGGAAAGTTGCGATTTGAACGATGTAGTGACTAGGATTGAAAAGGGCATGCTTCAAGAGATCGCGATTTATACTCATGATTAATAACTAACAGGACTTATCGCGTATGTTTTTATATAATAAAGTTACTGCCTGCAACGTAGCCGAAACGTCAGGTTAATAACGGAAACTTTATTATATAAAAACATGCGCGACAAGTCCCGTTACTTATTAATAATGGGCATGCTTCAGTTTGGACATATAATGCGGATGTATAATAGTAGATTGACAAAAGGAATATATGTGGGTGAAGTGGAAGGGTGAATACGTAGGGTTTGATCCAGTAAAACGTATGTTGTAAAAAAGACAGTATAGTGAAAACAGTCAAGGATACCTTTTTCTAGACACAACACAATACGAATGCGAGATTTCAATAAAATGAAAGAGCTTGCTGGTTCAGTCATGACCACTGTTCTGAAATTTCATTTACCCTATTTTTTATGTTCAACAACAACATTACAATATAATGCATTCTTTTATTCCATATTTACATGAACAAATTAATCTTCGTGGCGCGATCGGTTAGCCGCCTAAACCCTAATTGTAAGGTCCCGATTCCCGGTGGAGGCAGAGTTAAGAACTATGCTTTTCTTCTGCTTTCCAGTCTGGTCGTTGATTATATATGTATTTATTTTGGTCATTGATTGTATCTGCTATATATCTATTTATCTGTGTATAATAAGTATATCTATCTTAAATATACGTTGACCAGTACCCTTAACACAAGTCTTAAATGTAATTAGCAATGGCATAGTTCAATTGGTGTAATAATGTCCTACAGTATTATTTATTATTTTTAATCTAAATTAACATAGTAAGCTTTTATATAATAAAGTTACCTTTATTAACCCGACGTTTCGGCTACGTTGCATTGCAGCAGACATGGTCACGGGCAGACTATAAAGGTAACTTTATTATGTAAAAACTTACGCGATAAGTCCGGTTAGTTAAATCATGAGTATACATCGCGAATCTCTTAAAACTATAATTAACATAGTAGACAAAGATTAAAATAAAATTAATAATGATAAAATTTAATGTAAGCAAATTTACAAATAAAATATATCTGCTATACTGATGCGCTGGGTGAAATGCGCTGTGGCCCTTAAGTCAAACTAAACAAAACTAACTCAAAATCAAAATCCTACAAGCCTGATGTGTATGTATGTAATTAGAAAAGTGGAATGCTTCTAAAAAGCGTGTCTAACCCATTACCACCTCGATCCATGTGGTCTATTAAACACTAAACGCTATTTGGTTGTTAATTAGCAGCGGCCGTGTATGAGGAGGCATGGGCTGTGAATGGGACGAAAATGGTTCACGGGGTCGGGAGTAATGTTCTATGATATTTACTATAGTCTATTCGAGTTAAGTAAATAGTGACGTCATGATAATCAGAGGTCAAACTGACCAATGAGACGTGAGTAAATGAGAAAAGAAGTCACATTGACCAATAACAGACAACCCCTATAAAATCTCATTGGTTAAATCATGGAGACCTTGATGACGTCACTATTTTCTTAAAGCGAATATACTATAAGCATTCGATTGTGTAAGTGATGAAGACGCAGAAGATGTAGTGACGAAAATAGAGAAAGGTATGCTAAAATGATTTAGGCACATGGAGCGGATGAAGGGAGGATTACGAAAGGAATCTATAAAGCCAAAGTGGAAGGTAGAGTTGGACGGGGTAGGTCGTGTAGAAGTTATACAGATCAATTGGAGACAATTGTCCCAAGGCGGGTGTACGTAGTGAAGAACAGAGGAGCATGCATTAAATGAAGAAGTTTAATGGGTACGAGTAAAGGGAGTTTTGAATGGATCGTTCACGTGGCGATCACGACCTATATACGTTCTGCTCGGGAACAGGCCAGCCTAGCTGCATCGTATACTGAGGCAGCACCTTTTCACTCCATCAAAGTTACCCCATTTGTTAGATTTTAATGTTTGTGTTTACGTAAATGTATGTGTTACGCAGTGAATAAAGTGTTTTCTTTCTTTCTATATGCCTAGCAGTGACTTATCTTATAAATTAATTGTCTTGCACTCCCTTGTAATTGATAAATATTGTATACTTTGCACTATTTTATTTCCTTAACACTAACCTGAACACCCAAACTCTATATGTAAAAAAAGACAAACGCGTTCACGACCATTAACCCTTGGGGGGTAGTCAGAGGTTCAGGAGTCCAGCTCCGCAATTGCGAAGGTAGTAATTCTATGGACACCTCGAACCCACGTGTGGACCAAATAGTCAGTACTCAATTTGACAGGTGGTCAGCCATATCGCCATTTACAAGCACTAACTATTACCTGTTCGTCGAACAGGTACGTTTCCTCTCGATGTTTTCCCTCACCGTATAATTCGATGCATATCCTAAATGTGTTTTTATTACGAAAATGTACATAGAAATTCATTAAACTTCATATCAATATGTTCAAGCAATATTTGAACCCTGTACCCACTAATACAGCGCCAAGCCTCTAGCAACTGAGCTACGTCGAATACGCCATTTACAAGCACTAACTATTACCTGTTCGGGGAACAGGGCCCTTACTCCACTAATTAACTTTGACAGCCACTCAACTGCGAGGCTATAGCGATAAATCTGCATCTCGGCCGTAAAAGTGGCACTCTGCTAATATTTTGACAGTCAGAATAGCGCCATAATAGCGAGTCAATGGCACTTCAGTGGCCACTCAAAGTACAGAAATTATTGTCTATGGATTACAACAATTTAAAAAACTGTTTGCACTGACAATGCAGCAATGTCAATTAATGCATATTGATTTAGCAGTTAAAAGTTTTAAGTTTATAACGTAAACGTAACTGAAAAAATATTTTATGTTTTTAATTGAAACTAAAACTACTAACTGAGTGTGTGAGTGTACACTAGATATTGACCATAAAAAAAAAATCTGTCAAAACAATAGTAGAGTACCAAAATGAAGGCTATTGAACTAATATTGAGGCGCGTTTGATTAGTTGTATTTCGATAGCGCTTCAGTGGCCAAAATTTGTTAGTGGAGTGCGAAAAGTGTCAAATTACGGCCATTGAACTGCCACAATGTCGACACTGAAGTAATATTGAGGCCAATATGAATTAGTGGAGTAAGGGCCCAGGTAGGTTTCCTCACGATGTTTTCCCTCACCGTAGTATTCGACGCATTTCGTAAATGTATTTTTATTACGAAAATGTACATATAAATTCCTTACACTTCATTTCCATTGGTACATGCTTAGCGGGATTTGAACCTTGTACCCACTGATACAGAGTCAAGCGCTAAACAACTGAGCTACGTCGATATCTATTGTGTACATAATAATAATAATATTTGGACATTATTACACCAATTGAACTAGCCCCTTGGTAAGTAGAAAAGCGTAGTTCATAACTCTGCCACCACCGGGAATCGAACCCGGGACTCCACGATTAGCGTTCAGGTGTCTAACCGATCGCGCCACGGAGGTCGTCATATATGTAGACGTAAATAAATAAAGCCAATAGCGGAATATGTCCCTGGCTGTGCGATTTGGTGAAGGGTTGGAAATGCCTGAGTCTGCCCCGCTCTGATTTCTAAAACATTGCGCCGACCCCAAGGAAAGGTGGAGAATAGGGATGGGACATGGGTAATGAGTAATTGGGTAATTCTATCGATAAGACTTTAAAATTGTGTGGCAAGCTCTATCGATAAATATAAAAATATAAATTGTTGTTTCGATTTCTATAAAAGGTTATCTTATTGTAATAATATAACAAACTACTAACTATACTACTACGAACGAACGATAACTACGAACTATAATTATTTAATGGGGAATTATAAAACGAGCGAACAAAAAAAAACTTTGCGACTGATGATGACATACTGTTTTAATAACTTGAGCGGTATGAATTTGAGTAAGCGAAAAATTAACTAAACTGACGACGAATATTGATTTATAATAAAATCCAGAACGAGCTTACAAAAAGTAGATAGTGATAAATCAATTTCAGATATTAAAATTTTATCCGAGCGACTTCATTACTAAGTGAGCGACTGGAAATACAGAGAGGGCAACTTCAATATTAAGATAGATTCGATTTTTCTAAGTGAGGTTATACTTAGCGAACTACTAAAAAGTTCACTTTGAGCAAAGTTTAGGTTAGGTTAGGTTAGTTTAGAAATAAATGCATGCATATTACTTTATTTTTACGGAGTACATTGTTTTATTTAACTACCCTTATATTTCGATAATAAAATTTCTCAACTAATAGAATAGTGTTTCTTCAAATAGTTACTTCATATTATTTTTGTTTTTTAAATGTGAGCTCATTATACTCTGCTCATCAGTGTATTTTTCAAAGTAGTTTTTGTATTCGAAACACTTCATTTAAGATAAAATGCCGCTCATTATAAAAAATACATATGCCAAATATTTAAGAAAATGCAGGACGTAACGTTGACCCGCAAACAAATATTAGGTCGCTCAAATATTATGAAGCTGCTCATTATGTATTTTAAGTAACTCAAATTAATGTTTGTAAGTTGTTGTTCTGTTGATTTCTCGTCACTCGCAGTCAGTCGCTCACTTAGTAATTCTATAACCCAAATTAATTAATTTTGACACTTAGAACTGTAATTTACAGTCACTCGTTTTATTGCTATCCTTATTTAATTATCAAAATCAACATTTCGTAGAGGTTGTATACATAAATTTATCAATTTTCTCATTCGCAATTCTCGAGGTGTCGATAGAATTAATATAAAATATTGATGATAGTTAAAAGATAAAGCAAGCCTATCGCTGAATTGCTGCCAGTATCCGTAGTCCCATAGTCTTCATTTACTTAATTCCGATAAAAGCTACTTAACGTTCTATTTACATTCCAGACAAGCATAAGACCCAGAACTTTATCGTACATTCTTCGTTTTTTATCGATAAAAGTAAAGAAAGTGGATCCCATCCCTAAAAAGGTTTGATTAGCATGTTGCTCGCATAAAAATAACATTTTCTGGGCACATGTGCAAACATCGAGTCCCTAGCGGCACAGGAGTCAGCGAAACACCCAATTAACTGCCTTACCTGCCCACGAGGTTCAACAGATAGGGACTGTAATTAACATACATACTAACACACATACTTATAAGGTGAAATAATACTTATACCACAGATAGTAAGTGTAAAATTATATTATGAAAACACACGTTCATAATCATTCGACGACCTCCGTGGCGCGATCGGTTAGCCGCCGGAATGCTAATAGTGAGGTCCCGGGTTCGATTCCCGGTGGAGGCAGAGTTAAGAACTACGCTTTTCTACTGCTTTCCAGTCTGGTCATTGATTATATATGCTTTATATGTATTTATTTATGTATGTATTTCTTAAATATACGTTGAATAGTACCCTTAACACATGTCTTAAATGAACTTATCAAGGGGCTAGTTCAATTGGTGTGATAATGTCCTACAATACATTAACCAAGGGGGGTAGTAAAAGGTTTAGGTGTCCTCCTTGTCCAATCCTTATACTGAATAAAAAAGATTTTCATTTCATTTCATTCGCGGAGGTAGTAATTCTATGGACACCTCGATCCCACGTGTTGACCAGATAGTCAGTACTCAATGTGTAAGGTGGTAAGCCATGTCGCCATTTACAAGCACTAATTATGACCTATTCGGGAAACAGGAAGGTTTCCTCACGATGTTTTCCCTCACCGTAGAATTCGACGCATTCGTAAATGGATTTTTTAGTACGAAAATGTACAGAGAAATTCATTAAACTTCATTGCCATTTGTTGTACATATGTACATGCTCAGGCGGGATTTGAGTAGCTCATAACTAACATGCATTCGAAATTTCAGAGATGGGCACTCAAGCATCTGAATAAGCCACATTAAAAAAGTGTGAATACACAAGTCGTGAAGCGTATTTATATATCACGACCATTAACCCTTGGTAGTCAGAGGTTCAGGTGTCCATTCCTGCAATTGCGAAGGTAGTGATTCTATGGCCACCTCGAACCCACGTGTTGACCATAGTCAGTACTCAATGTGACAGGTGGTAAGCAATGTCGTAACATTTTTATAATAACATATTCTTAACTTTTCAATGTATATATAAGTTCCAAGTCCCATCTTATGTTTCATTGATGATGTTTATTCGCAAAGCGGCCCCTGCACCGAAATCTTGTTAAAAACAAACATAAGGAAGGGCTTCGTTAAATATTAAATTGGGTTCGCGGAGGGCCGGATTATCGGCTGCTAAACTTACTTTTTTACACTGTATAGGATTGGAATAGGTAACTTTAGATGTAAATATTTTCTTGAGGTACATACTAGGTACATATTTAGAACTTTTAAACAATTTTTGACCGTCAGATAGACGCCATATTGAAAAAGGGTGACGCTAGAAGGATCTACAACCGCCGAGTGCGTATAAGAAGATGTATAAGTTTCAATGAAGCGAAAGTGGTCTGTCAGGATCGGGACAAATGGGGATCCGTGATCTCTGCGTAGCCCTCTACAGGGAATCAGGCGTGATGTACTCGTATATGTAATGTATAGACTTATTCTTTACGTTTGCGGAGTAGTCAGAGACTCATGTGGGCATACATACACACTATACCGTTTCCCTATAGAGGTGTAGGCAAAGATGACGGATCCAAATCTGTCCCGATCCGGTACCACCATGAAGTAATTAATAAGAGGAGTGGGCCTTACGCAATATTTGTATGGAAACTAGCGTGGCATTACGCGGGGTAAAACGAGGTACGCGGGATGGAGGGGCGATATTACAACCAATCAAAACACGGCATCGGCCAATCAAATTAGGTATGTTCTTTCTACTACACATTGTTAGAGTTTGCACCAATTAAATACGCCATTTGGCCTCCGCACCGCGTAACGGGGACTGCTCCTTACGCCGCCGGGTCCTCTTTATATTTGGTTCATGGGAACCACTTTCGTTTCATTGACATTAACTCCCTCATACACACTCGTGTTAAATAGTGATTCTATGCCCAAATTTAAGTTACAGACATATACGACTATATGCACGTTCTTCAATCCCTTTCTGGGTGGACAGAACCTTGGAGACATGATTATACATATCTCGTAGATAATATCTCCTAGGTCACTTTTAGCGTGAAATTTGGGGTTGTTACTGTTGTGCATACCTATATTTCACGATTTTTATGCTTTGCAGGGTAGTTAGAGGTGTAAATGACTATTTTCGGAATTGGAGAGTTTAATGGTTACATCGATACATACATTTATATTTACGTCCTTTAATTCCTTTCGGGATGAACTGAATCTAAGAGATATAATATCTCCTATGTCACTTTATAGCAATAATATTGGGGTTGTGAATAATGGAACATTGGTAACTAATTGCTACTAAATCGCACAATACATTCCATTGCTAAGTCCCTTAGTCACCTCCTACGACATGCTGAAAAGAACAGAAGCTATTTAGCATTTTTTTACGTCTCAACTAGCACGGGATGTTATTTATTTATATTATTTCAATTCTATAACGATAAAATAATACTCGGAATTTTATTTCCATCTTTAGGAAGAAACGCGTCGTATCCAAGCCTGCAGCTGAAAAACCCACGGATGCTTTGACAGCGAAAAAGGCGGGAACATCCGCCATTACGTACAAGTGGCGCCTCGAGGACTTAGGGTTGCCACATTCATGTTACAAATATTATTTCTAAAGCGATTTTAGCCTCTCATATTTACTACTCAAGTAAGATTTATTAAATTAATATACATACGTAATATATTACCTACAAGAAATATAATATATCAAGAACCAATACTTTCTCGTATCGTGTTTATTATTAATACAGTATCTCTGTAACACCCCTAGGGGACTAGGACTCCGTTATTGAAAGCTGTGGGCAGCCACTGGCTTTAATAATGCCGTGTAGCGATTTATGGCTCGAGACTGCTGGCTGAACTGGCTGACGGAGCGAAACCTTTGCTTTAAGGGAAATAAAAATATTATATTTCTTTTTTTTATCTGCATTTGTGAGGAGTTTAGTTCGAATCTACAGTTATACATAAGTAATAACATGCTTTTTATATTCATTTAATTTTCTCGTTTATATATAGAACTAACGACCCGCTCCGCCTTCGCACGGGTATAAAATATATAGCCTACTCCACTATTTAATGGGTGTTATTATACGTATAAACCTTTCTCTTGATTCACTCTATCTATTAAAAAAAATCGCATCAAAATCCGTTGCGTAGTTTCAAAGATTTAAGCATACAAAGGGACATAGGGACAGAGAAAGCGACTTTGTTTTATACTATGTAGTGATAATTACTAGTTATGCTAAATATGACTAAAGAGTTGTTTGTATCTAACAGTTTTTATATATGTACCTCAAAAAAGATTCATAAACCTACATACATACACATCACGCCTGATTCCGTGTAGAGGTATCAAAACACTTTCGCTTATAGAGTAGTTATGGGTACTTCTAACGTCACTCAATATGGCGTCTAACTGACTGTCATATGTCTTACCGCCCTTCAAAATCAACTACATTAAATTCATATACATGACATACATATACAAATGTGATAGTCGATTCGTCGAACAGGTAATAGTTAGTGCTTGTAAATGGCGACATGGCTTACCACACACATTGAGTACTAACTATCAGGTCAACACTTGGGTTCGAAGTGGCCATGGAATGACTACCTTCGCAATTGCGGAGATGGACACCTCAACCTCTGACTACCCCGTAAGGGTTAATGGTCGTGAACGCATTATCGTTTTTGTTTTTGTCTTATTTAAGAAATCCTTTCAACCCTTAGTCGTCTTTTACGCCTCTAGCAACACAGAACTGATAAATTAAGTTATAATTAAATGATAACAGCGTATACGGCAGATATAATAATTATATTGAATAATATAATAATTATATTGAAGGACATTCTTACACCAATTGAACTAGCCCCTTGGTAAATACATTTAAGATTTGTGTTAAGGGTAGTCAACGTATATTAATTAACAAATATATACTTATTATATATACATAAATGCATATATAGCTTATATAATCAACGACCAGACTGGAAAGCAGAAGAAAAGCGTAGTTCTTAACTTTGCTTCCACCGGGAATCGAACCCGGGACCTCACGATTAGCGTTCAAATATATACACAATTGACACAATTAAAACAATACATATTAAATGCTATTCGACGTGGTTAGAACCTATATTATATTATTAAACATACTTTTAATATTATTTAAGCACTTTAAGTTTATAGTTTTAATTTGTGTATAAAGAAATGTTTTAGTTTTGTTAAGCATAATTGTTATATTAGATTAGAAATAACTACAATACTTCGTGACAATCACTACATAGTATAAAACAAAGTCGCTTTCTCTGTCCCTATGTCCCTTTGTATGCTTAAATCTTTGAAACTACGCAACGGATTTCAAATTAAAAAAATTTAATAGATAGAGTGATTTAAGAGTAAGGTTTATGTGTATAATAACATCCATTAAATAGTGGAGTAGGTTATATATTTTATACCAGTGCGAAGCCGGAGCGGGTCGCTAGTAATGTAATATGTACAATATTAGAGACTGGCTAGCCTATAGATTCGATTTCCCTATCCTTCGTCGCCTCCTACGATATACCGCCGCTAAAAATATTCTACGAATGACACGTGACAGACAATAATTTTCTCAAGGGTATTGTTTTAATTCTCTTTAAGTAGTTGTAAAATTACTATTTAATTTAATCATTTGCTACAAAAAAAATGACGTTACTTACAAAATGAAAATAATTTAACTCCAATTTATAACTAAATTTGTACATAGATATTTAATTATGTAATAAGATTGTAAATATAATTATTTATAATTTCCACAATATGATAATAAATAGGTACTGAAATTATAAAAACTGCGTATTAAGTATTATTATTACAAAGATTTGCATTGATGCCAACTTAATGAAATAAATACGTAACCTCTTTGGTGGAGTAGAGCTGGGATAGAATTGTACTAATTACGATGAGTATTTACTTACTATACAAAATAAGTAAAAATGAGGAGTTTTTACTTTCTTCATTTATAGGTTGCCTTTTACGGCCCTTATTTTATATTTCGTATTGTACGTATAAATCAAAACCTTGAATTGTTTTAATAAAACTGACTTATATTTGAATACGTAATTTAAATCAAGTATAATATGAAATATTTGATAAATGCCACTAAGAGTAGATGTTTTTATACTGAGTCTTTATAAATTTGTTCTACGATGGAATATTCTCTAACCTACTTTATAATTTTGCAGAAAATATTATTAAGTATTGCTATCATTGCGAAGTCTGTATATGATGAGCGGCTTAATTAAAAACGGAACTGTACAATTACAAAACAGAACAATGACTCCAAAAAACCACGTGGACTCGCCAAGGTCGAATTTATGTTTTCAACTTGTCAAAGCGGGCGTGTGATAAATTAATTCTACGGCCCGTTATCGCGGCACCGAAGCGCTATTTTCAACCATAACACCTTAGCTATTGAGTTCAAATTCCTCTGTTTCTCACACACCACGCATAGTCGCCAGCCCAAGCAATATATCTCCGGGTCGTATGCTGTTCGTGACAGTTCGTAAACAAACTGAATCTACCACAACAAAGAAATTTGCGGTTTCATGGTTCATTCTGCCAAAAGTCGATATTTTATTGCAATTAAAATCTTTTAATTGGAATTCACACTATATATTACTTAATTTACATCTAAATACGCATATATAGAGTCAAAACTCACCAGTTATAAGGCAAAGGCGCCGTAGAAGTCATCTATGCATCTTGCATATATCGATCACCGACTTGCAGTCTCGAAAACAACGAGAGAAAAAAGAGCCAGAGGTTAAACGCAAAAATCAGGATTAAAGCACTGAAATCAATCACTTCACTTTCTTACAAAGTCAAACTACGCTAAACTTTGTATCCCGTTACGATTTTAATGCAAAGATTCGTAAAAAATATGAAAACACCAACAAAATAACATGAAAAATGGTTCGAGGAACGTTGTGTTCCAGCCGCGGCCCCGTCTGTCTGCCTTGCTGTCAATATTCGTCAAAAATGGCGACTGGTGTCGCTCGGGACATGTCTGCCGCCCGTCCCTTTCCCTCTCCACTCAACAGAAAGGGACAGAGGATGTTCACTGAATTGGTATCGACACGCCCCGCATTGTCCTTTCTCATTTGTAATGTTACGTTATTTATTAATCATAAAATTTATTAATGGGTTTTAAATAATACTTTGTAAGTGATATTTGTTGAGGAATGTCAAGGGTTTTGCTTTGAAAAATGCCGGCGCGGCAGTGCGCAAGTCCGTTTGGGATGTCTTTCGTCTGCTTCGGGGTGCAATCGGTTTGATTTTAATTCAATATCTTCACGTTGCGTAAATATCTCATAGGGAAACTGCATTGCAGATTTATCGCGATCTCTATATTTTTCGTATCTTTGGATTTTTTGATGACTGTACAAGGATTTCTTAATGAAAAGAAATAAATTTATTACAAATATAAAATGCTAAAAAATAAACATTCCAGTTATTTAGTTATTATTAAAAAAATAGTATAACTAATAATAACGTACATAAAAAATATTTACAACACGCGGGTTCGAGGTGTCCATAGAATTACTACCTTCGCAATTGCGGAGATGGAAACCTGAACCTCTGACTACCCAGCAAGGGTTAATGGTCGTGAATGCGTTTGTTTGTAAAAAATATTTATATAAAAATACCTTTATAGGGTAACCAAAGGTTGGAGCTAATTTATTTAACGTCTTAAATAAATACTTACTTAAAGTACCTTAGGTATCTATTCTAGGTACCAAAATGTAAACAATTAGTTAATATAGAGGGCACTTAGTTCTATTTGGTAGTTATGCGTTTCTCTATAATGGTAACTGACATTAAAAAAGGTATATGTACAAATATCACATTTTTATTACCGGACTCACGTGTCAAAGTATTCTAAAACAGTTATTTGAAAATACTTAAATAACACGTTTGGTTCAATAAATTACTAAAGCAATTTGCCTAACATTTACGATATTGTGATGAAATATTAAAATACTTAAACGTTAATAAAAATTATAAAGTTATTGTACTTACCAGTTCACTTTAAAGAGCGGTAAAACTTTATTACACTAATAATAAGGTAATAACTAGTTTTATACCATATAAACACAGGTTTAAGTGTTTCCGTATCTATAATTTAATGAATGGTCTATTACAATAACATCAAAAGTTTATCGTTTCACTTTTACTTATGTTCCAAAACCGTTACATTAATGGTGTCTCATAATTTTGTTTATAAGTTCAAATCTACGAACCTTTAAAACACTTTCGTAGCGATTGAAACAAAATTAATAATTAATCTTCAATTACCAGCTCATAATCATAATAATAATTAGTAAGCAACGAGATAAATTGCTTTATGAGATAGACGTAATTCTGTAAAACAGCTTTGTTTATACTAGTACAGCATTATCATTGGTGGTATTATGTATAATTATTACTTTTAATTACTTTGAGTAATTTATGCAAATAACGCACATCACTACTTTTAAAACTAAATAGGTACACATATATAAGTAGGTATACCCATTAGAAAATATTAGGGTTCGGTAATTGCGTCGCTTCCTTGTAAATATAATTTGAGCTACTTTGAAATTATTTTGGGTAATTTAATACTGCTGTTATTATTAAATTCAACACTAACCTTTTATAATTTTATATACTTCAATAGGTTTATGGTCGTTAAATTACTCAATAATGTCTGAATACTCAGATATCTACTTACTTACCAGTGTTAATATCTAATTCGAAACACTTTCCTAAGGAGAAATACTGAATACTAATTCCATCACAATATACTTTTTATGTCATTTATTCTTGAGAATTATGTGATTCTTTTTGCCTTCTTGCTTCGTACATAGTAATGAAATCAAATATTACCGCCAAAACACCATGCTAGGTTATGTTCCAGTATAAACCAAGGTAAAGATATTAACACATGTTATTTTTTTAAGAAACTTAACATTTTTGTAATTAATTCATATTGCTTTAGATTGACAATAATTTTGCAGATATTAATACATAAAAAGCTAATTTTGTCTACAACGTTCTAGTATTTTTTTATAAGTTATTATAACCTTACTGGAACTCTCTGCGGTTGCCGTTAAAACTTTTTACGTGAAATGTCAAATTCAAAATCTTCTTTGTGATAAAGTAGTTTGTACTTCGAAACGTAATTTAGTACAAATTTAATTAGAATTTCGTTTATAAGTAGCTAAATTGTGTACAAAAATGTCGGAAAGATCATCTAGAATCGCTAGTTATAAGCAAGCTGTGTCTGGAACACAGGTATGAACGTAATATTAAACTTTTTAACCAACTTTGTAATATCGGTACCTATTAGAATATTTCGTGATAAAATTCTTCTTTTGGAATAGTTTCAAGGTTTTTCAGAAGCTCCTATGTAATGTCCTTCAAATTGTATAAATGTCTGTATTAATAACAATATAATTATGTACTTTTATGATATTTTTGTGTACTTCTTAAGCACCATGTGTTAACTTCGATCTCAGACAGCTGTTTAGTAATAAACTAAGTTTATTATAATATTTTGAACTCACTGATTAAACTAACCAATAAAAATAGTAGTAAATGTATATTTCTCTGTATTTAAATTGAATACTTGGAATATATTATAGTCTACCTGCTTTAAGACTAATAAAAATGTAAAATAACACTGATCAAGTGGAGTCTGATGAAGACATGTATTCCCAGTACTATTTAGCGGTGGTCATGGGTCACAATCCTATTTTTCCTATCACTGACACTCCTCTTATGTCTATCTCTCTAAAACTGTAAGTTAAAGACCATTACAATGCTCTGCTGATTGTGGATAGTCAATACTCAACCACTCTCTAACCTGCAAGGGTTGATGTTTATCTTATTTATGTATTATGCAACATGTATGTTTGAACCTTAAATTAATTTTCTTGCCAGCTAGGGCATAAAATAGCATGTTGTAAGAGGTGACTAAATTAAAGTTAAAGTAGGTGTCAATGGAAATATTTAGATGACCAAGCAACCTGCAACCAATGTTCCATTTAACATCACAACCCAAATATTCATTCTAAAGTGTCCTAAGAATAAAAGATGGATAATAGAGCTTCAGTTGACATTTCTGTATTAAATGACATAAATGTGTATGTAAGTATGTATATCGCATCTTCGGGACCAAACTCGCACTTGTGCAACTTTTTACGAAAATGACTTAAGTATACAGAATTAACCGTGATAATGGACTTTATATACACAACAAAAATTTTTGAAATCCTTTGAAAAATGGAGCGGTGAGGCGGGGGAGTATGTTATGTCATTACAAGTAATTGAAAGAGAATTTTAGAGTGAAAAATCGCTCTCCTGTAAAATTAGGTTTGTTGCATAAGTGCGAGTTTGGTCCCGAAGGTGCGATATATATTCCCATAAATCACTTCCGTTATACAGGATCTCCGTCGCAAAAGGGCAGAGCTGTCGGTGGCGCTCCGTAAACAGGCGCGTGATGAGCAGCTATTGAAGCGCCGGGCGCTGTCTCCGGACATCGATGATGATGGCAAGACTACTGAGTCTGAGGAGCTGCCGTCCATCGAAGACATTGTGCAGGGTACGTTGTTTAAGTTATTGTAAGTTTTCATTGTAAATGATTAATAACTAGCGGGGCTTATAGCGTATGTTTTATTATAATAAAGTTACCTTTTGCAACGTAGCCGAAACATTGGGTTAATAAAGGTAACTTTATTATAATAAAACATACGCAATAAGTCCCGCTAGTTATTAATCATGAGTATAAATCGTGAATCTCTTAAATCTATAATTCTTTGTAAATGTTTCGAATATAAAGAGGACACAACGAAAGGAGCGGTCCCCGTTACGCGGTGCAGAGTCCAAATAGCATGTTTTAATTGGTGCGGAGTCTAAAAATGTGTAGTAGAAAGAACATACCTAATTTGATTGACCGATGCCGTGTTTTGATTGGTTGTAATATCTCCTCTCCATCTCGCGTACCTCGTTTCACCCGGCGTAATGCCACGCTAGTTTCCATACAAATATTGCGTAAGGCCCACTCCTCTTATGGTTATGGTACAAGTTTATATATTTTATGCTGTAAGTTCATACATGTACAGTCATGTCATTCAAACACTTGCAGTTAGTAAAATTTTAGAGCTATGTGTCCCATGTCATTGTGATGAACTAAAAATATAAGTGGTTACAATACCAGGTAACTGCAAATTATATTATTCCTTTTAGAAAGAAACTAAATATAATCTCAGATATCTTCATTAAAATCAGAAATCTTTATTAATCTATTGTAATATGACCCCGACTCACATAGTAAATAAAATGAGTATAAATCGCGTGTGTCTAAAATAACTAAACTAAATATAACTAGTGCAGATATTTTTGATGCATTGAAAACGTGCCATCTTATATTTATTATACCATCTACAATATTCTAGTGATTGCGGCTACTCAACATTCTTTAATCACCAGCTGCATATTAATCCTTAAAATATAAATTCTCAGTTCCAAGCTGTAGAGATAAAAAAATTACTTACTGTATGTACTCTAGTAAATTTTTATTAATTAGCTAGCATGTTATATGAACTCATATAACACGCATGAATGATAGCAGATTGACAAAAGGAATATATATGAGTGAAGTGGAAGGGTGGTTACGTAGGGGCCCACCTAATAAGACATAACAGTCAGATAGACACTATATTGAAAAAAGGTGATGTTAGGAGTACTTTTAACCGCCGAGAGTGTATGAGAGGATGTATGAATGTCAATGAAGTGAAAGTGGTCTGTCAGTGGGACAAATGGGGATCCATTATCTCTGCCTACCCCTCTACAGGGAATCAGGCGTAATGTGTATGTATGTAGATTGTAAGATTGAAATTTTACCTAAATAGACTTTTTCAATCAACAATTGTTGTATATTGACTTCAATCCGCCATAACAACATAAAGAACACCGCTATAAAAGAACTATGTAGTTTTAATTTTTGTTATTTTTGTTATTTATGAACCAACTAAGGGACGTATTATATATTGTGAGGATGTGAACCTCACACTTATTTACATTACGTAACCTTCAAATGGATTAAATTGCGTTTTACTCTGTAAAAGAGTATATGACGAAACAGTACTGATGTACTTATTGTATTTTAAATTTGTTATATATTAATTATTTTTATATACATATACTATAATGACATTATTATTTATGACATTTTCATTTTATTTTTATATATGACGATCATTGTAACTTTGAACATGTGTTAATTGTATTATGCGTTCACTCAGAGCATGCACAAAAGTCAAAATGACAATGACTTCATATGACGTCATATTGTATGGTCAGCAGGTCACCAAAAAAATGCATAAATATTATTTTCAGGTGAAGAAAGCAGTTCTGATGAATGGCCTTCTAGTGACGCAAGCGACAATATCAATTCTGATTAAAACATTTTTTTAAATGTTCCTTTTTTGCTGACCTTACTGTTTTTTCTTTTGTGTGACGTAAAATGCAGTTTTTGTCAATTTGACATTTGTGCACTCTCTGGGTAAACGCATCATATTTTATTTTTATGTGACATTGTTGCAATGTAATAAATAAATCTACATCTATTTATAATGTCTCTATTTCCAGCACTCAAATCTCAAGACCTGCAGATCAAAACCACAGCAGCGAGATCAGCTCGCAGGATGTTATCCCGTGAACAGAATCCACCCATCACGCCCATGCTCAATGCTGGCGTGCTCAAACCTCTCATTGAAGCGCTCAACCGCGATGACTGGTTAGTCAAAATGAAAATTTACTGTTATATGTAATTGTTACTTACCTAACCTGATTTTAGGAGAAACTAGTTTGTCCTAGGATAAACTTGATTTTCCTATGCATGATAGACTAGACCAGTTTATCCTAGGACAAAGGAATAACTGGTCTATCCTAGCGTGTGTAGAAAAACTAGTTTAGCCTAGGACACACTAGTTTGTCCTAAAATCGGGTTTGGCCAGTAACATATACATCTTATACAGATTCTAAAGCTTGTAATTCATATATTTTCAGTATTGCCAGTATGGTCAGTATATTTAAGGACCATGTGTGGTACAGTGTAATAAACAAACACAAACACGGTCACCACCATTAACCCTTGTCAGGTTGTCAGAGGTGCGGGTTTCCATCTCCGAAATTGGGGAGGTAATTCTATCTATGGTCCCCTCAAACCCACATGTTGAACAAGTCAGTACTCAATGTGACAGGTGGTTAGCCATGTCGCCATTTACAAGCACCAACTATTACTTGTTGTCCAAGGAATAGGTATATTTCCTTTATTTTCTCTGAAAATATTCTCTTATTTTGCCTTGTTATTATTATAGTGAGAATTCATATAAATATTATGAATACTTCATTTCCATTGGTACCATTCTACTCTCTGATATAGAGTTTAATGACTGAGTTACAACAAATTGTGTACATGTGTATATTTCCTTATATACAATCAGGTCCTTTAATTTCCTTTCGAGGTGTACTGAACCTTGAAGTCATGAAAAGATCTCCTTGGTCACTTATTGGCATGAATATTGGGGTTGTGATGTTATATTATGGATCATTGGTGACAAGTTGCTAGCTCATCGTGCCATTGATTCCATATACCCCTAGTCCCTTAGTCGCCTTCTAAGATATGCCAGAAAGAATGGCAGCTAGTAATCTCTCTCTCAGTCGTTTTCGACCCTCTCTTGGGTGTAGGCCTCCTTCAGCACCTTCCAGCGACTTCGGTCTTGTGCAGTCTCAATCCATTTCTTCCTAGCTGTTTTCTTGGCATGGTCATGCCATCGCATCTGGGGCCTTCCTTGGGGTCTTTTTTCTCCCCAGGGCCTCCACCGTGGAGTGGAGTAATGTATATATTTCCTTCTTTAAATTTATATTTCTTCAATACGTTTACAGCTCTGACCTGCAATTTGAAGCGGCCTGGGCTCTCACCAACATCGCCTCAGGCACCCCAGAACACACCAAGGCTGTTGTGGATGTAAGTATAATAATATATATAATACTAGTGACCCGCTCCGGCTTCGCACGGGTATAAAATATATAGCCTACTCCACTATTTAATGGATGTTATTATACATATAAACCTTCCTCTTGAATCACTCTATCTATTAAAAAAACCGCATCAAAATCCGTTGCGTTGTTTCAAAAATTTAAGCATACAAAGGGACATAGGGACAGAGAAGATATAGACTTTGTTTTATACTATGTAGTGATTTAGAGATTATTACACCAATTGGACTAGCCCCTTGCTAAGTACATTTAAGACTTGTGTTAAGGGTATTTCTTATATTTAGCATATTTGTATTTTTTATTTAATATACTATAGGTAAGTACATATTCATATGGTATGTATATAATTTATCAAGTGAATTGGAAAGCAGAAGAAAAACATTGTCCTCAACTCTGCCTCCACCAGGAATCAAACCCTACAATTAGCATTCACAAAATAGATCTAATATAATGAATAGAACCAGTAATAAAAATAAAAATAAATGTATATTATTATATAATTAATTCTTTTCTGTATTTGTGTATATGCTGCGTTTAGTGTGAATAAAAGGAATTTTATTTATTTATTTTCAATATTACAAAGACGAACGCGTTCACGACTATCAACCCTTGCAGGGTAGTCAGAGGTTCAAGTGTCCATCTCCGCAATTGCGATTAATTCTATGGATACTTTGAACCCACATGTTGACCAGATAGTCAGCACTCATTGTAGGGTGGTAAGCCAAGTCGCCATTTACAAGCACTAACTATTCGGGGAACAGGTAGGTTTCCTCACCATGTTTTCCCTCACCGTATAATGATGATAAAATAACCCTTGAAGCCTCATAATATAACACTGGAATTAAAACTAACATAACATAATATATGACCTTATGTTTGACGTTTCAAATAACTTGACTTATTGACTTATTTCCCGTTATCCCTTAGCAGGGATATAGGGCTCGAAGAAGGTTTCTCCACCGTGGGCGATCTTGCGCAATCCCTTTCAGATCTCCCCACTGCAGTCCCATGGACTTTGCCTCCTTCTGAACCGGGCAACGCCACGTGGACTTAGGACGCCCTGTCCTTCTCTTTCCTGTGGGATGCCAATCCAACGCTTGCTTCGGAGGATATGAATTGTCTCTCTGCAGTGTATGTCCAATCCTCTCCAATTTCTTGACCGGATTTCTTCCTCTATAGTTTTTTGTCTTGTCAATCTTCATAGTTCGGTATGTGAAATATTGCGTTTCGAATAACTATAGTATGTTCGCGTTAAGTAAATAGTGACGACATTACGTTCAGAGGTTAAACTGACCAATGAGACGTGAGTAAATGAGAAAAGAAGTCACATTGACCAATAACAGACAACCCCTATAAAATCTCATTGGTCAAATCATGGAGACCTTGATGACGTCACTATTTTTTTCAATTGGTATAATAACGTCCTAGAATATTATTATTATATTATTATACACTATAGTACCCTTAACTTAAATGTACTTACCAAGGGGCTAGTTCAATTGTAATAACGTCCTACAATATTGTCTTAAATGTACTTACCAAGGGGCTAGTTCGATTGGTGTAATAACGTCCTACAATATTGTCTTAAATGTACTTACCAAGGGGCTAGTTCAATTGGTGTAATAACATCCTACAATATTGTCTTAAATGAACTTACCAAGGGGCTAGTTCAATTGGTGTAATAACGTCCTACAACATTGTCTTAAATGAACTTACCAAGGGGCTAGTTCAATTGTAATAACGTCCTACAATATTATTTTCAGGCCGGAGCCCTTCCAAAGCTAATATCCCTGATACCCCAAGGCGGGTCGGTAGGAGAACAATGCACATGGGCTGTTGGCAACATAGCCGGAGATGGACCACACACTAGAGATCTGGCATTAAACGCTGGAGCCTTATCCGCTATCCTTGGGTTCCTGAACGCTCAAGTTCCTAGGACTCATTTGAGGACCGCTGTGTGGACTTTTAGTAATTTGTGCAGGTAAGTTTATATTATACACTTCTGGACACATCTATTGGCCCACCTAGCATTTAAAGTTTCGTTTGGTCCTAGCTAAAAATTTTTATTAGGCCGAGTTAAAAGTTTTTATGCACTTTTTAAACTGGCATATTCACAATGTCTTTTAATAATCTTTTTTTGAATTTCGAACACAGAATTTAAAGAAACAAAAGACAATTTGGAGCCTGTTTGTTGATATCAAACAATCGAAACCTAAACTCTAAGGTGGGCCAATAGATGTGTCCGGAAGTGTACAAGCAATATCAAATAATTTGTCACACACACAAGTTTTCATTACATGAAACATAGATGGCACTGTAATTATAATTTGATTTTTATATTATATTCTTCGCTCCTATTATAGTATATTCGCTTTAAGAAAATAGTGACGTCATCATGTCCCCATGATTTAACCAATGAGATTTTATAAGGGTTGTCTGTTATTGGTCAATGTGACTTGTTTTCTCATTAACTAACATCTCATTGGCCAGTTTAACTTCTGAATGTCATGACGTCACTATTTACTTAACGCGAACAGCCTATAGTTATGTACTAGTGACCCGCTCCGGCTTCGCAGGGGTATAAAATATGAAGCCTACTCCATTTTAATGGATGTTATTATACATATAAACCTTCCTCTTGAATCACTCTATCTATTAAAAAAACCGCATCAAAATCCGTTGCGTAGTTTCAAAGATTTAAGCATACAAAGGGACATAGGGACAAAGAAAGCGACTTTGTTTTATACTATGTAGTGATAATAAATATGTTTTCTCACGATGTTTTCCCACACTGTTATTACATGAACATACATACATTCACGTCCTTTAATCACTTTCGGAGTGGACAAAACGTTGCAGATATAATATCTCCAGGTCACTTATTAGCATAAATATTATGGTTTCGATGTCATAATAGAACATTGGTGACAGGTTTCTAGCCCATCGCCCAATAGATTCTATGTAGCCCTAATCCCTTAGTCGCCTCCTACGACATCCCAGGAAGAATGGCAGCTAGTTAGCATTCTTTTTACGTCCCAGACTAGCACAGAACACAGATTGTATTAGAATTATATGTTATATGATGACGACCTCCGTGGCGCGAATGTTTAGCCGCCGGAATACTAATCGTGAGGTCCCGAGTTCGATTCCCGGTGGAGGCAGAGTTAAGAACTACGCTTTTCTACTACTTTCCAGTCTGGTCGTTGATTATATATGCTATATATGTATTTATCTATGTATAATATGTGTATATTTCTTAAATATACTTTGACTAGTATCCTTAACACAAGTCTTAAATGAACTTACCAAGGGGCTAGTTCAATTGTTGTAGTAATGTCCAAATATTATTAATTATTACCTTCGCAATTGCGGAGATGGACACCTGAACCTCTGAATACCCCGCAAGAGTTAATGGTTGTGAACGCTTTTGTTTAAAAAAGATATTATTATTATTATATACAATGGATCTTAGGATGAATTTCTTGTTGATTTCAGAAACAAGAACCCGCTAGTGAAGTTCGAGCAAGTGTCCCCAGCGCTGCCTTACATATCTGAACTGTTGGAGATCGATGACGCCGATGTACTGGGTAAGACATACGTACATAGCATTTAATACTGTTACGGGGTAGTCAGTGGTCGAGTGACCGCTATTAACGGAGCATTTTGATGGTCTTTGACCTAATTTAACAAAAAAACGCATTCACGACCATTAACCCTTGCGGGGTAGTCAGAGCTTCAGGTGTCCATCTCCGAAATTGCGAAGGTAGTAATTCTATGGACACCTCAAACCCACGTGTTAACCAGATAGTCAGTACTCAATGTTACAGGTGGTAAGCCATGTCGCCATTTACAAGCACTAACTATTATCTGTTCGACGAACAGGTAGGTTTCCTCACGATGTTTTCCCTCACCGTATAATTCGATGTATTTCGTAAATGTGTTTTTTTATTACGAAAATTTACATAGAAATTCATTTCCATTGGTACATGCTCAAGCGGGATTTGAACCCTGTACCCACTGATACAGAGCCAAGCCCCAAACAACTAAACTACGTCGAATAACTGAGCTACGTCGAATTTATTTTTGACCTAATTTTTACATCTTAATTAGTATTCAATGATTAATAATTATAAATAATAATAAAGAAAGAAAACACTTTATTCACTGCAGTAAATAACATTGAATCAAACATTAAACAACAAATATGAAAACTTTGATGCAGTGAAAAAGTTTTGCCTCAGTATACGATGTAACTGGGCTGCATCACTGGTCCTCCGGCAGCACCCGATTTGAAAACATATAATAAAAAAAAATAAACGTACACACATTAATATAATTATAATAAACATGGCAACAATTAGTTGCATCCATAACATAAATTTTCGATAATGCTATATTGCCAACCGTGTAATATTAGTAAAAAAAACATAATGTATGCTTTACGAAATGCCATTAGTTCAATTAGATTTATTTAATATTTTTTATTTAAATTAACTAATTGTAATGACAACTTTTCCGGTGGAAATATTTTTTTTTTGACTTTCAATAAGTGACTTTATAATCCTCATATTGAATAAAAAGTATTTCATTTCATAATAAAGAAATTCATTTTCCGATATAGGCAATATACGGCATGGTTTACCACCTGTCACGTTAGATACTGATTATCAGGCAAAAGTGGATTTCGATTGCCCATTGACCATCACAATGCTCAGGTGATGGTTAACACTCAACCTCTGATTATCCTATATATTAATAATATAATAATATTTGGACATTATTCCACCAATTGAACTAGCCCCTTGGTAAGTACATTTAAGACTTGTGTTAAGGGTACTAGCCAACGTATTTTTAAGAAATGTATTCATATTATACATAGATAAATACATATATAGCATATATAATTGCGTAGTTCTTAACTCTGCCTCCACCTGGAATCGAACCCGAAACGATTAGCGTTCAGGTGTCTAACCGATCGCGCCACGGAGGCCGTCATATCCTATAAAGACTAATAGTCATTTTGTAGATATATGAATAGACGTGGTGATCATTTGAATTCAGAAATGATGAAAAGTCTTATCAATTTTGCCCTCTTGCGGTTCTAACATAATATCAGCGTTGCGTTTGCCACCAAACGCAACATACCCAGCTGAGTTGGAACCCTTTTGCTGTGACAATAACATGCACAAGTTATACCCCTTAGTTTGTTAGTTTGATATGTAAACTTTTTGTATTGTGTATGTTTTTGTTGCTGTAAATACACACTTTTATTAATATTAACAATTTCTAATTATGTTAAGAACGTTTTAAGGTCTTATGATTTGTAAGTCAATTTTGTTACAATGGTTATCGGAAAAAAAAACTCTAAGCCATAAGACCGTGTATTGTTTTCAAAAATTTGCCTTGTTTTATTTGTTCACTATTTATATTTAAATGATTGCATCGGGAAAATCATCTGTTTGGATCGAAACAAATGGGTCCGTCCGTGATCTATGCCTACCCCTCTACAGAGAATTCGTCGTTATGTGTCTGCACGTATGATTGCATTGCATAAACAATGAATTATAGGCTATTCGCGTTAAGTAAATAGTGACGTCATGATATTCAGAAGTTAACTGACCAATGAGACGATAGTTAATGAGAAAAGAAGTCACATTAACCAATAACAGACAACCCTCATACAATCTCATTGGTTAAATCGCGGGGACATGATGATGTCACTATTTTCTTAATGCGAATATAGTATAATTAATTCATTATTGATCTAACCTAACCACTGCTTTTCTCTATTCCCAGCGGACGCCTGTTGGTCGCTCTCCTACCTGACTGACGGACCAGACGACCGTATAGAAGTGGTCCAGACCACACCAAAGTTGGTCAGTCGGCTGGTCAAACTGCTAGGGCATCCTACACCCGCCGTCAAAACCCCCGCGTTACGAGCTGTGGGGAATATGGTCACAGGGAACGATAAACAGGTAACATACATACATTTAAAGAAAGAAAAAAAGAAAAATAGTTTATTCACTGCATACTATATATATATTAGGACACAATACAAACATTACAACAATAAAATGGTAACCTTGATGCAGTGAAAAGGTGCTGCCTCAGTATACGATTTACATTTTATAGTATTTACATACATACATACACATCACGCCTGATTCCCTGTATGCAGAGATCACAGATCTCCATTTGTGTTGACAGACCACTTTCGCTTCATTGACACTCATACACTCTCGGAATATACATTATTATTTGACGACCTCCGTGGCGCGATCGGTTAGACGCCTGAACGCTAATCGTGAGACCCCGATTCCCGGTGGAGGCAGAGTTAAGAACTACGCTTTTCTACTGCTTTCCAGTTTGGTCGTTGATTATATATGCTATATATGTATTTATCTATGCATAATAAGTATATATTTCTTAAATATACGTTGACTAGTACTCTTAACACAAGTTTTAAATGTACTTACCAAGGGGCTAGTTCAATTGATGTAATAATGTCCAATTATTATTATTATTATATATACACACATCACGCCTGATTCCCTGTATGCAGAGATCACAGATCTCCATTTGTCCCACTGACAGACCACTTTCGCTTCATTGACACTCATACATCTTCTCGTACACACTCGGCGGTTATAGGTACTCCTTAACTTCACCCTTACATATATTTACGTCCTTTAATATCTTTCGGAGACAACACATCACGTTATAACCTCCTCATACACACTCGGCGGTTATAGGTACTTCTTAAGTCACCCTTCCTCAGTCTTAGTATGCTATTTAAAGGAAAATACATAAACATTCACGTCCTTTAATCCCTTTCTAGGTAAACAGAACATTGGAATGATGAAAAGATTTTCTTGGTTAATTTAGCGTGAATATTGGGGTTGTAATGACATATGGAACATTGGTGACTATAGTACATTCGCATTAAGAAAATAGTAATGTCATCATGTCCCGACGATTTGACCAATGAGACGTGACAACTGTCGTCTGCAATTGGTCGATGTGAATGGTTTTCTCATTAACTAACGTCTCATTGGTCAGTTTAACCTCTATATATAATGACGTCACTATTTACTTAACGCGAATAGACTATAGTGGCGATTGCTAGCCCATCGTCGTAATTGATTAGATATACCCCTAGTCGCCTCCTACGACGTGCCAGGAAGAAAGGCATCTAGCTTATATTCTTTTTAACACTTAGACTGTTACGGGACAGTACGAATTAATAGTTTATTTTCTTAATAAACTAAGGCTAACGGTGAGGGAAAACATCGTGAGGAAACCTGCCTATCCCTCAGGATAGGTAATATTCAGTGCCTGTATACGGCGATACGGTTCACTACCTCTCACGTTGGGTGCTGTCTATCTATTGATACGCGGGCTTCGAATGACCCATACCTAACATGCCTTCGAAATTGCGGAGATGGGCATTCAAGCGTCTGACTTCCCCGCCATAATAAAAAAGGGAGTGTGCATATATCCCGAAGAATAGGGAAGTCTCTAAGGTTAAAACCTAGTGTGCTATGGTGTATATATGCGAATAAACTATATTATTCCTGATTAATAACTAACGGGACTTATCGCGTAAGCTTATATATCATAAAGTTACCTTTATTAACCCGATGTTTCATCTGCAGCAGCCATGGTCACGGACAGACTGCCGTGATAACTTACGCGATAAGTCCCGTTAGTTACTAATCATGAGTAAATCGTGAATCTCTTAAAACATTGATTATATATCATATATATGTATTTATCTATGTATAATATGTATACATTTCTTAAATATACGTTGACTAGTACCCTTAACACAAGTCTTAAATGTACTTACCAAGGGGCTAGTTCAATTTGTGTAGTAATGTCTAAATATTATTACTATTATTCACTTTATTTACTATGTGAGACCGGGTCGTTTCACGATAAATTAATAGCGATATAAATACCTTTATTTTACCCGACGTTTCACGTTAGTACACTATGATGTATATTTTCTTTATACGTATAAACTATATAATTCATTTTTCTTTCAGACTGACCGTTGCCTGGACATGGGTTGTTTGGAGTACTTGAAGCAGCTTTTACGCTGTGGAAAGGCCTCTCTCATTAAAGAAGCTTCGTGGGCTATGAGCAACATCTTAGCCGGAACACAGGTATGGATATATAATATTTTAAGAGACACATAAAAAAACGATAAACGCGCAGGGTAGTCTGAGGTTCAGGTGTCCATCTCCGCAATTGCGAAGGTAGTAATTCTATGGCCACCTCGAACCCACGTGTTAACCAAGTCAGTACTCAATGTGATAGGTGGTAAGCCATGTCGCCATTTACAAGCACTGATTATTACCGATTGAGAAACCAACTATATTACTTATATATAGTTGGAACTATATATTACTATATTATTATTATTTGACGACCTCCGTGGCGCGATCGGTTAGACGCCTGAACGCTAATCGTGAGGTCCCGATTCCCGGTGGAGGCAGAGTTAAGAACTACGCTTTTCTTCTGCTTTCCAGTCTGGTTGTTGATTATATATGCTATATATGTATTTATCTATATATAATAAGTATGTATTTGTTAAATATACGTTGACTAGTACCCTTAACACAAGTCTTAAAGAAGCTTCGTGGGCTATGAGCTACATCTTAGCCGGAGCACAGGTATGTAATATTGTGAAAGACACGAGAATTTCCACTACGAACTTCAAACTATTAGGGAAAACATCATGAGGAAACCTGCCTGTTTCCCGAACAGGTAATAGTGTTTGTAAATGGCGACATGTCTTACTACCTTACATTGAGTACTGACTTGGTCAACACGTGGGTTCGAGGTGGATATAGAATTACTACGTTCGCAATTGCGGAGATGGACACCTGAACCTCTGACTATCCTGCAAGGGTTAATGGTCGTGAACGCGTTTGCCTTTGTTTGTCATATTAAATCAAGGATCACACATCAGAGCTGTAGTATAATGTAGTCCTTAATGTTATTTCAAAGAGTAGTAGACAGAGATCACGGATCCCCATATGTAACGATGCTGAAAAATCATTTTCTCTTAATACACATTCATACACCTCTTACACAATGGCGCTTATAGGTACTTCTAACGTCACCCTTTTTCAATATGGCGTCTATCTGACTGTCATATAAATACTTATATTTAACTTTACAACTGACTATTTTTTTATTTATATTATTTTCCAGACGCAAATCCAACGAGCTATTGACGCTGGAGTGTTGCCTCTACTCGTGCAGGTGATAGCCAGCGAGGATATCAAGTGAGTGCTGCTTACTTTTCAATAATTCATTATAGTTTAACCAGGAACCAAATATAAAGAGGACCCGGCGAAAGGAGCGGTCCCCGTTACGCGGTGCGGAGGCCAAATGGCTTGTTTTAATTGGTGCGGAGTCTAAAAATGTGAAGTAGAAAGAAGATACCTAATTTGATTGGCCGATGCCGTGTTTTGATTGGTTGTAATATCTCCCCTCCATCCCGCGTACCTCGTTTCACCCCGCATAATGCCACCCTAGTTTCCATACAAATATTGCGTAAGGCCTACTCCTCTTATTAATTACTCCATGAGTTTAACGCTGAGGGAAAATATCGTGGGCAAACCTTGTCAGTCAGTGTCTGCAAATGGCGACACGTCTTACTACCTGGTGCCTCCGTGGTGCGATTCGTTCAATTCTAGGTGGAGGCAGAGTTAAGAACTACGCTTTTCTTCTGCTTTTCTGTCTGTTTGTTGACTATATATGTATTTATATATAGTATACATTGACTACTACTCTTAACACAAGTTTTAAATGAACTTACCGAGAGACTAGTTCAATTGGTGTAATTCTGCGTAATTATTATTTTTATTACATTGAGTACTGTCTATCTGGTCAACACGTGGTGTCGAAGTGGCCATAGAATTACTACCTTCGCAATTACGGACATAGACACGGGAACCTTTAATTACTGAATGTTTGTCAGTATGCACATTGATATTATTTCTCACAAACAAATGTCATTAAAACAAATTTAATATTCTTAAAAAATATAAGACTTTTGATCAATAACTAGCGGGACTTATCGCATATGTTTTTATATAATAAAGTAACCTTTATTAACCCGACGTTTCGGCTACGTTGCAGCAGCCATGGTCACGGCAAGTCGCTAGTTATTAATCATGAGTATAAATCGCGAATCTCTTAAAACTATAATATAAGTCTTTCTAATAAGGACTTATCGCGTAAGTTTATATATAATAAAATTACCTTTTATTAACCCGACGTTTCGGCTACGTTGCATTTATAATAAGTCTTTCTAATTAAACTATAGGAATTTCGCATCAAATAATTATTATACTTCCGTAGATGCCAGAAGGAGGCAGCGTGGGCCATCACCAACCTGTGCATGGGCGGCTCCCCGGGGCAGCTGGACGCGCTCTTCAGCTCCGGTTTCCTGGAGCACTACTGCCTGCTGCTGCACGCGCCCGACTACCGCACCGTCATGGTCGTGCTGGACGGATTGCTGCATCTGTTGCAGGTAGGAGCTTTTGTGGGGGTGGTAGTAACGGGATAGGCAGAGACGCGATTGCCAAATGGAACGATTTTAGTGGTAGTTTGGGTTATAATTATAATATTTGGACACTTACACCCTACCGGTAATGACATACGGTGCCGAGACGAGGAGCACGACAGTCGGGCTGGCTCAGTGACATAGGCTGATTGATTGATTGAACCTCTTGGAAAGTTCATTTAAGACTTGTGTTAAGGGTACTAGACAACGTAATAAATATATCCTTATTATATATATGTATAACATATATAATCAACGCCCAGACTGGAAAGCAGTAGAAAAGCGTAGTTCTTAACTCAGTCTCCACTGGGAATCGGGACCTCACGAGTAGCGTTCAGATGGTTAACCAATCGCACTGCAAAGTTTCTTAAATTGAATAATAATGATGTCAATAACTTAAATCATAAAAATACAGTTAAGTATGTAGTAATAATATACGTTGCTGAAATTCCAGGCGGCCGAGAAATTCGGCCAGGTGGAGCCACTGTGCATCAAGTTGGAAGAGATCGGCGCCTTGGACAAGATCGAGAGCCTGCAAACGCACGAGAACGAACAGGTAACATACATTAATAATAATAAAGCATTTATTTACAGTTACAAAAACATACACAATACAAATATTTTACAAATCAAACTTACAAACTAGGGGTATAATAAACTAGGTATAGCTTGTGCATGTTATTGTCGCAGCAAAAGGGTTCTAACTCAGCTTGGTATGTTACGTTTGGTGGCAAACGCAACGCTGATATTATGTTAGAACCAACATTCACATTCTTTTATCCCTTTTGGGTGGACATCATCAGCCTGTCTGAATCCACTGTTGGACATAGGCCTCCCCCAAATGACGCCACTTCTCTCGTAAACGTAGTGTGGGGCGCCCCCCGGCAAGGTGGGAAGACCTGCGCAGGTTGGCCGGCATCGAATGGATGCGAACGGCCACTGACAGGGAGAAATGGCGTCATTTGGGGGAGGCCTATGTCCAACAGTGGATTGATACAGGCTGATGATGAATTATAGAGATTGATATCCCTTTAGAGGTAGATATGACGTTGGAGTTATAATATCAGCTCAGTCAGCTTTATTACAATCAGTGTAGTGTGGTGATAAATTTTATATGAAATATTGCTAGTCTATCGGCCTTATAGATTCCATTGACCCAATTCCTACAGACACTTCCAATGGCATGCCAGTAAGTAAAGCAGCTAGTATGACCAGCTATGACGCGGAAAAACGTTATAAGACAACCTATCTACTCCTCTGAAACATATCTATCTCTACAATAGCGGAGCTAGGAATTTTATGGCAACCTCGAACCCACGTGTTGACCAGATAGTCAATACACAATGTGACAGGTGGTCAGCCTTGTCGCCATTTACAAGCACTGACTATTACCTCACACGGTTTCCTCACAATGTTTTCCCTCACCGTATAATTCGGTGCATTTGGTAAATGTATTTAAATTACAAGAATGTACATCGAAATTCATAAAACTTCATTTCCATTGGTACATACTCAAGCGGGATTTAAACCCTGTACCCTCGATACAGAGTCAAGCCTCAAACTACTGAGCTAAGTCGAATATTGGTTTACAGTGTCTTTTTATTATCTTCGTATTTATTTGCAGATATACAAGAAAACATCTCACATAGTTGATACCTACTTCTCTGAACAAGAAGAAACTGTTAACCAACCGAAGGCAAACGAAAATGAATACCAATTCGGAACAGAAAACAACAATAGTAACATACAGTTCTAGGACAACTAAACTATAGTTGCAGGAGGTGCTACGAGAGTTACAATACATACATTGGAGCCAAGTAGATTGTAAGACTATTATATGTCTTATTAGGCCGGCCCCTACGTAATAAGACATATAACAGTCAGATAGACGCTATATTGAAAAAAGGTGACGTTAGGAGTACCTATAACCACTGAGAGTGTATGAGGAGACAATTGTTGATTGAAAAAAGTCTATTTTGGTAAAATTTCAATCTTACAATCTACATACATACATACACATCACGTCTGATTCCCTATAGAGGGGTAGGCAGAGATCACGGATCCCCATTTGTCCCGATCCTGACAGAACACTTTCGTTTCATTGACACTCATACACACTCGGCAGTTATAGGTACTTTTAACATCACCCTTTTTCAATATGGCGTCTATATGACTGTTAGTTATATGTCTTATTAGGCCGGCCCCTACGTAACCGCCTTTCCATTTCACTCACACATATTTATTTTGTCAATGTACTATCATTCATCCGCATAACATGTCCAAACCATCGAAGCATGCTCTTTTCAATCTTAGTCACTACATCTGCTTTCAAACCGCAACCTTCCCTTATCACACTATTTTTAATTCTATGTACGTAAATAAATATTGTGTAAAAAAGTAAAAAAATCTGTCTAGTAATGTAGCCATAGTGTAAGTTAGGTAATATTAATTGTGCCTTTTAGTATTTTTTTATTATGTAAGTAAAAATCTGTTTTATATACACTTGTATTATTTTTTACGGCTTACCACTTGTTCTAAAAGAATATTGCAACTATAGTCCATTCGAGTTAAGTAAATAGTGACGTCATGATTTTCAAAAGTAAACTGACCATTAAGACGTGAGATAATGAGAAAACAAGTCTCGTCGACCAATGGCGGACAACCGTTGTCACGTCTCATTGGTCAAATCGTGGGGACATGATGACGTCACTATTTTCTTAATGCGAATATACTATAAAGAACTAGGGGTTAATGTAATCCTGTCCGGCTTATTGAGGCTTTCTGTTGGAATACTGCCTTTTCCAAATACCTAAAAGCCTAAATGTATTGGTACCCAAAATGCCTGAAATTCGTGTGGCCACATTAAAAAATAACTTAGTTACCGAATGCCTTTGAGATTCGGTACAGGTGAAGGAAAAATCTTAAGCAATGGGCTAGCTACCTGCAACCAATGTTCCATATGACATCATACATATACATTCGCGTACTTCAATTCTTCTCGGGATGGACAGAACCTCGGAGATTTAGTACTGCCTCGGTCACTAGCACAAATATTGAGATTGTGATGTTACATGAAACATTGGTGACAGGTTGCTAGCCCATTACTCAATCCTATTTACCCCTAGTCTCTTAGTCGTCTCTTATGACAAATCGGGAAGAACGGCAGCTAGTTAGTTCTTTGGATGTCCCAGCTAGCACGGGACACTAATACGGTCGATATATATATATATATATATATATATCAGTCCACTGCTGGACGTAGGCCTCCCCAAGGGTACACAAAACACGATCACTCGTGGCCCTCAGCCAACCACTGCCAGCAATCTTCAAGTCATCGGTCCACCTAGCAGGGGTTTACAGGACATATAATTAGTAAAATAACAAAATGTGGGTACGCTCAATGTTTATTCAACTTTAGCCCCCATAACTACTAACGGATAGTCAGTTTTCAGTATATGTTCGATATCTTCCTTGTTTTTCCTGGCGTATATGTCATAGCCAGCTTTCGCTGCGGCTGTTTGGGCACCTGGCGTTGAGAAGACTGTAGCTGTCCCTTTTAGACCTAGTTCCTTGCATATTGTTATTCTGAAACGAATAAGGTAACGCATGAAAATCGGAATTCGTTTCCATTGGTAAATGCTCTGATGGGATTTGAACCCAGAACCCTCTGATACAGATTAAAACCCACAATGACTTAAATACACTGAACTCTACAATAATTTATTTTAGAAAGCGAAATTATCGCATCGTGAGGAAACCTATTTGTTCCACTAAAAGGTACTAGAAAAGACATGGCTTACCACCTGTCACATTGAGTACTGATTTTTGGTGAACACGTGGCTTCGGGGTAGCCATAATATCACTGCCTTCGCGATTGCGGAGATTGACATACCAATCTGACTACCCGGCTATATACTGTTCACTTTTTGTTTCTATACAGTGTAGTGATGTGTCTTATCACATAATACGTTAAATAACTTATTATCAAGTAAAAAGTAGGTTTCGGGTGACCAAATACTTTCACAATGCTCGATTAATGATAGACACCCAACCTCAATGTACACTTATGTTTTTTTGAAAATGAAATTAAAATCTTTTTATTCCACATACGGATCATAAAGTCACTTTTTGAAAAAAAAAAAAACTTTTTATATCAAAACATATATCTATGCATAAAGAAAATCTTAAAAAAACTAATAAAACTAATTAAACTTTGGCATTTCGTAATGTAAAATCTCTGCGGAGAAGAAATGCCAAGAAACTGCAGACAATATCTACGTTTTTTTTTATTATTTGGAATGGGATTGCTCCTGGCCCATACCAATCCAAGTAGTTGGATTAGTCAGACCTAAGGTGGAGCGAGCTCTCCCAGAAAGTTCTTGTGAACCCGCGATTTGAAAGTCTGTGGACTGTACCGTTCCGGAAACACAGACGCAGGCAGGGAATTCCACTCCTTGCCGGCCCGCATAAAGGACGCTTTAAAGCGGTTCGTACGGGCACTTGGCAAATTCACAAGGTGTGTACCTTAAGTTTTCATCATTCATTAGAACATGACAAAATTTTCACATCTAACAAATAGTATAATACTAACCTAGCTTTAAGCATCTCCGTGGCGATGCCGCATCCTCTAAACTCGGGCAATACAAACAGACCCAACGAGCTTAAATAGTGATCCACTCCGAATATCTCAAACATGTTTCCCTCATTCTTTAACTCTTGTACCACTTGCGCGAATTTACTGTACTGGGATTCCTGAAAAAGAATAGCCTTTGTTTATAATAAGAAATTTATTATGAATATTTTCTTAGTTCTTTAACGGTGATTGACAGAGAATATCGAACGCCACCTGGAACGATCCTGACAAATTTCTCTTGCTTCACTCACATCAATTAACCTTCTGATTCATCATACATTTATCATATGACAAAGATAAACAATTTCACGACCATAGTTACTAGATAATGTTAGGTAGTAGACCTGTACACACTCCCTTTTTTACTGTGGCGGGGTAGTCAGAGGCTTGAGTGCCGATCTCCAAAATTTTGTAGGCATGTTAGGTATGGGTCACTCAAAGCCTGCGTTTCACTAGATAGATAGCACTCAATATGATTGGTAAACCACTACTACACAACTCACCTCACTCCCTGTCTTATTCCCATTGGTCTGACCAAGTCCACCTTTCTCCTTGACCACGGTCAAGTGTATGGCAGCTACCCTGGGCACTTCCCCCACCGAGACACAAACTAGTGACATATTGGTCTGCATTATGGCTAGCCACTTGTCTTGCATTTGCTTCCTTCCCACTGGATCTTCGATAATTTCTGGACAAAGAAAAGAATATTTGGGATGTTATTACAATAATTGAACTAGTTACTTGCTAAGTTTAATTTTTGTTTTATTATTAACTTACTAGGTATGTATATATTTACGTAATTAATGATATTTAACTCCTCAAACTAATTCAGTCATTAATTTCTGTGTTTCAATAAGCTACCTTGAAAGTATAATAGGTGTCAGTAACTTTTAAATGGGTTTAAAGTGAAAAATGAAAACACTCGTTTCGCACATTCCTGCGAACAATAACTTACGGGTCAACGTACTCGTATATTTAAAATATCCTCTTTCAATCATATATGAATTATAAACATTCATTTAAAAACATTAAAAAAATTATATTTAGTATGTTGTGTTAAATATACTCACTCAATGGTTTGCAAATAGCCGATTCATTCAAGAACATATTGGTCATGTAGCCTAAGGCTATATCGTAATATTGCTTCGACAAGTCCTTTATGATGAATTTTTGACCATATTTATCCGTAAACTCTGACCATACCCTCGGGTAATCTATGCTTAATGATCTATGCCACGGCATTTTTTAAAAAACACAGATAATTTAACAAGATGTTTGAATTTACTATATATTAAACAATAAACTAATAAAAATACGTATTATCACTTATGTTGTACTAAAAGAAAGTTAATTTAAATTCGACTCTACTCTTAAATAACACAAGAGGTAATGAATACTAAACACAACTGTTTTATCTTACTTTTTATGATGTATAGTTCTCGTGTATTTGTATTTGCTATTCATATCTATTACCTCTCTGGTTGACATAACATTGAAAAGGTAAGTAAGTATTTGTTGTGCAAAAACTAGTTAGGTAATAGATAACTCTGTGAATATGTAAGACCTAGTCTTATCTTTGAAAAGAAATTAGAATTTAAGAAGAACAATAGATTCGGAAATACATAACATAAGCGCAGAAATATTTATTTATTTACAAATTGGTACACAAACAGAATACAACCATAACATAGATACAATAGCAATACAAGTTGGTTCTAAAAATCCAGATTGTAATCCAAAGCAGTGTACACAACATGCCAAACTTAAGATCTTAATATCTTAATCTTTTTAATTATATAAATTATACTGATTAAAACAAAAAAAAAGAACAAGATCCAAAAAGACACTGGAAAAAAGAAAGAAAGTAAGTGACATAAATAATAATTAAACAAACTAAACTACTGAAACTTACAACTCTAGACTTAAAATATTTACTGTTATTTTTTTCTTTACAAATACATATCTTCTCGAATTTTACCCTACTTTTGTGACACAATAACGTTGCGTCACTTTAGCAAAACTTTCCGGCTTGAAGGACCAAAAATCGATTAAACAAGTAAGTGTAAAAATAGAGATTGCTATCTTAGAGAAGAGGAAACACGCTTTAGAAATAGAAGCTAAAAAATGAATAGGAAATAGTATCAATGGGATTCAAAGTCAAAGTCAAATATTTTTATTCAACATAAGTACATGTACAGTACATTCATTGAAAGTCAAAACATTTGCCTGACACTGGTTGTCTCTTAGCATTGATATTCTACCGTTGGTTCGGAAGCCCTGGCTCGGAGAATAACCAACAAGAAACTCCGGCTTTCAGGATTTTTTGCCCAGTGCCAGTTACAAAAACAAATTATAAAGAAACATAATAATCTATGCACATATAGCTTAGATTAGATTAGTTAAGATAGATCACGTGTCTTAGCTATACTTAGACTTAGCGTACCTCAATCATGAGCGTAACAATAGTCGCTTAGATGAAAATCAGTTAATTAGCATTAAATTTATGTCCCAGGTTAAGAAAACTCTTAGCTTATGCATCACCATCAATCAAAACCAAACCAACCAAAGGTAGTCAAAAATTCAAAATTCGAGCTTTCATATTGCCCATGACACATCTAACCGCCAGAAAGGTAGTCAATAATTTGAATGTCTATCTTTTACTTTGCGCAGGACATGGACACATCGAACCACCAGATAGTAACGAATCAACATGATAGCATAGATTACATGAGGCATTAAATAAACTTATCTGCACGTAGAAAATCAAATAATAGGATGTTTACTTTCTAAAAATAAAGATATGAGATAGTGTAAAATTAGAGATCTGTAATATGTAACTGATATAAAAAAGAATACCAACTAGCTAGCGATCTTAGTTCACTAATGCTTTTTGCAAAATAACATTTCAATATCATATCAGTAATAGCGTCAAGTTGGTAGTAGATTAGCAAAAGTGACAGATTTCGCCACTTTTAAAGCGAAGTTTGACACATTTTCCTAGGTTTAAGGTAAAATTTGACACTTGAGGTCATCCACTACCAACTTCCCACTTTTACTGATTTGATATTGAAACACACATGAACACATTCTTCGAGGAAAAGCCCCATAGGAAGTGGACCTGGCAGAGCCCAGATGGTAGGACGAAGAACGAAATCGACTTCATCTTGGCAGACAGGAAGTACGTGTTCAGGGATGTCTCAGTGGTCAATAGGTTTAAGACCGGCAGTGACCACCGCCTAGTGAGAGGCACCCTGAACTTCGACTTCAAAGCCGAGAGAAGCCGATTGAGACGGTCCATTCTTCGCCCAACGATGCTCCAATCCGTGCACAGCTCTGAAGCGTTCCATCTGGAACTGCGCAACCGCTTCGAGGCACTGAATACCACGGCAAGTGTTGACGAGAACCTCGATGATGTGGTGGGGGTACTTCGCGAGGTGGGTCAGAGATGCTTCAAGGGAGGGCGAGGCAGCCGAAAGTCTAAGCTCTCAAGCGAAACCCTGGAATTGATGCGGATTCGACGTGAATTGCCAGAGGGAGCTTCGTCAGATACCCAACGTCTCAATAAGACTATCCGGAAATCGGTGAGACGCGACCTCCGTAGCTACAATGCGCAACTCATTCAAGAGGCCATTGAGCAAAATCGGGGGTCGAAAGTCTTCAGCAAAAGAATGGGTACATCTGATCTGACGAAGCTGAAAACCTCAGAGGGCAGAACCGTCACTTCAATTCCGGGGAGTCTTATCGAGGTTGAGGGCTTTTACGGCCATCTAAACGCCTCGCATGCCCCGAAGCCTCCACCCAATGCGAAGGACCCAAGAGCCACATTGGTGCGCCACTACACTGATGATCTCCCGCTCGTGGACGAAGACGAGATTGGGAGCGCTCTCAAACAACTTCGTAATGGGAAGGCTCCCGGCGAAGAGGGAATAACCTCTGAGCTTCTAAAGGCGGGAGGAGCTCCTGTCCTGCAGAAGCTCAAGCACCTATTTAATTCCGTCATAGCTAATGGGACTACCCCGACGGCGTGGAGTGAGAGCGTGGTGGCCTTGTTTTTCAAAAAGGGATACAAGACCCTATTGAAGAATTATAGGCCTATCGCGCTCTTAAGCCACGTCTACAAGTTGTTCTCGAGAGTGCTCACAAATCGTCTGGCCTCAAGATTTGACGCCTTTCAGCCGCCGGAGCAGGCCGGATTTCGAAAAGGTTTTAGTACCGTAGACCACATCCACACAGTGCGGCAGGTTATACAGAAGTCTCATGAGTATAACCAGCCGCTGTGTCTTGCCTTTGTGGACTACGAGAAGGCCTTCGACTCCATCGAGATCTGGGCTGTTCTGGAATCCTTGCAGCGATGCCAGGTCGATTGGCGTTATGTGCAGGTGTTGAGGAGCCTATACAGCGTGGCATCGATATCTGTTCAAGTCCAAAACCAAAAGACAAGTCCTATACAGTTGCTCAGAGGAGTGAGACAGGGGGATGTCATATCCCCGAAACTGTTCACGAATGCACTGGAGGACGTCTTCAAAACTCTGGATTGGACTGGGATGGGTATCAATGTCAATGGCAGATGCCTCACACACCTCCGCTTCGCTGACGACATTGTCCTAATGGCGGGGTCGCTGCGGGATTTGCAGGGAATGCTGCACAGTCTTAACGCTGCCTCACGGTCGGTCGGTCTCCGGATGAACTTGGACAAGACGAAAGTCATGTTCAACGAACTCGTTGTCCCGGGACCGATCACGATCAGTGGAGAGGCGCTCAAAGTGGTCCAGGAATATGTCTACCTGGGCCAGGTCCTGCAAATGTGTAGGGACAGCTTCGAGCGTGAGATTTCCAGAAGAGTGCAGCTGGGCTGGGCAGCATTCGGGAAGTTGCGTCATATCTTCTCGTCGCCACTACCGCAGTGTCTTAAGACCAGGGTTTTTAATCAGTGCATCCTACCTGTAATGACGTACGGTGCCGAGACGTGGAACATGACAGTCGGGCTGGTTCACCGATTACATGTCGCTCAGTGAGCAATGGAACGTTCGATGCTGGGTATCTCGTTAAGGGACAGAGTCCGGAACGAGATTATCCGGCAGAGAACCAATGTCGTAGACATTGTCTATCGATGTTGCAAGCTGAAGTGGCAGTGGGCCGGTCACGTCTGTCGCAGAACCGACGACCGTTGGAGCAGAGTGGTTCTCGAATGGCGACCGCGTCTCGGTAAACGTAGTGTAGGACGCCCCCCTGCTAGGTGGACTGATGACCTGAAAAAGGTCGCTGGTAGTGGTTGGCTGAGGGCCACGAGTGATCGTGTTTTGAGGCGTTACCTTGGGGAGGCCTACGTCCAGCAGTGGACTGTCATAGGCTGATTGATTGATTGATTGATATTGAAATGCGTTTGAAAAAAAAAAGGAATTAGTGGACTAAGACCCCTGAGGGTAAAAATGAAATTTATTGAAGAATAGACTAACCTCACCATATAAAAACTATCACGACCACAACAAGATATTATGTCAAGCCCAAAATAAATTAAGAGACATACATAAGAGCTAATAGAATAGAATAGAATGGATACACACATAGACAGCTTACAAACGAAACATTGTTTCATCATCATCATCAGCCTGTCTGAATCCACTGTTGGACATAGGCCTCCCCCAAATGACGCCACTTCTCCCTGTCAGTGGCCGTTCGCATCCATTCGATGCCGGCCAACCTGCGCAGGTCGTCTTCCCACCTTGCCGGGGGGCGCTCTACACTACGTTTACTAAGACGCATGAAACATTGTTTGTTACAGAGCATATAGAAAGAAAGGAAGAAAAACAAAAAAATAAATAATATGAAACCCATCGATGCAGAGAACTGGTGCCTCAGTATACAATGCAGTTAGGCTGCATCACTGGTAGTCCGGCTAATCGACAAAATAATCGACGTAATAACTGATAATCAAATAATTACCTATCTGTCAATAGGACAAAAAGAGAAACGCGTTCACGACCATTAACCCTTGCGGAGTGATCAGAGATTCAGATATGCATCTCCGCAATGGCGCAGGTAGTAATTCTATGACGATCTCGATCGCACGTATTGACCAGATAGTTAGTACTCAATGTGACAGGTGGCAAGCCATGTCGCCATTGACAAGTACTCACTAGGTTTCCTCACGGTGTTTTGCGTGTTGTGAAAATGTACAAATGTACATAGAGATTTATTAAACTTCATTTCCATTGGTACATGCTCGAGCGGGATTTAAACCCTGTACCCTCGATACAAAGTCAAGCCCCTAACAACTGAGCTATGTCGAATTATCTATCAATAATATACATATTATATCAACGGATCTGTGAATGAGACAAAAAGACAAATGCGTTCACGACCTTTGTGGGGTATTCAGAGGTTAAGGTTCACATCACATCAGTATTGTCAATGAGATAATGATAATAGTCATAGATATTGTTTTTATATCGTCCCAGATTCGCTCTGTGCTACTCAAACTTCTATTAACAATACAACTCGTGACACACCTTATCTTTTGCACCGTGACTTTACAAGTCTTTATTTTGTCCTATTCTAAATGCTTTGTAAATTTACTTATAGAAATATCTGGAGTGATACCAAAACTACGTATAACCGCCGAGCGTGTATGAAAAAGTGTATGGATGTTAATGAAGCGAAAGTGGTTTTCCAGGATCGGTAAAAATGGGGATCCGTGATCTTTGCATATTCCTCTAAAAGGAGACTAGCATGAAATGAAATTACAATATACATACATTTTCTAGTTGTATTTAAAAAAAATATTATATACAATAAAACAAGGAAATAAAACTTTAAACCTAAAGTAGAAATAAAAATTAAATTACATAGAAAATATCTTTATAATCATCGCTATCAGAGGGTGGTAGGGTTCCCAAGACACTGATAGCATTCCCTCTCTGAATAGCTATGCTAATTCTCTGAGAGAAAAATGCTCCAGCCCCGGGATTCCCAAACTTTTCAATTCTCAGTTGTATCTTAGTTCTCACAATTATGTATGTAAATAGGACAGTTAATACATACATAATATAAATTCATGTCCTTTAATCCCTTACGGAATGGTCAAAACCAGGGAAACGATAATGTCTCCAAGACTAACAGTTTTGTTTCAAGTTTAAGAAACTTAAGAATAAATGCTATAGATTTTACTAACGGTGAGGGAAAACATCGTGAGGAAACCTGCCTCCCTCAGGATAGGTAATAATAGTCAATGCCTGTATACGGCGATACGGTTCACTACCTATCACGTTGGGTGCTGTCTATCTAGTGATAGGCATGTGATAGTGATAGGCTTCGAATGATCCATACCCAACATGTCTTCGAAATTTCGGAGATGGGCATTCAAGCCTCTGACTACCCCGCCATAATAAAAAAGGGAGTGTGTATACACAAGTCGTGAAGCGTATGTTTTATGTATTTTACTAACTCTTTACTAAATGCCCCGTGTGTTTCATTTCGATTGTCCAATATTTGAAAAATGAGCCCTCAATCCAAATGCATACTATTTTTAGCATGCATATTGGGGTTGTGATGTCATATGGAATATTGATGACAGATTGCTAGCTTATCGCCCAACATATTCCATTTACCCCTAGTTCCTTAGTAGCCTCTTACTACGGCGAAGAACGGCAGCTAGTTTACATTCTCTTTACGTATTAGCTAGCATGGGACGGAAAAGGTTCGATAAGAAATAAAAACCATATTAATATTCTTATTACATTTATTAATTCATTTATTTTACAATGCATTGTTCGCTGGATGGGCCAATGCATATTTATCTACAAATCCTAACCTAACTTAGCTTTGATAAACATTTTAAACCAGTTAAATTAATATTTACAATATCTACGCTTTTCACTATAGCACTTTTTTCTGTAACACTTATTATACTTATGTTCTATAGTCCTTTTTGAATAGAAAATAAAACATTTTTTCAAGTCAAATTGTTTTTTTTTCTTCTTTAATATATTTATGATCTTTTTATTGAATAAAAAATAATTTCAATGAGAGTGATCTTTAGTTAGCTTTAGCATTCTCGTAAAAAAATTGTAAAATTTTCTCCAATATTATTACTCTTCGGACGTAAATGATCATACGAAATCCATTTAACCAGACAGTACGTACCCAATGTGGACTCACACCAAACTGATAGTTTTTTATAACTAGGAGTATAAAATTAAAATCGTATTACAGAATTTTTAGTGCTATAGTGAAAAAGCTATAAAATCCCCTAAAAGTTAACCCTAGTATTCACCCTCGTAAAAAATCGACTAGTTTAGAAGAAACACATTAATGAAATGATCAATGACATTCCAAATATCATGGACCAATGTACGTTGAACCCAAAATACATATTAATCACTATGAAATTGTAGGTCTATTTAAATTGGATGAACGATTAGTTAACTTAATCAAAATTATATCTCGACGTTGGCTGTCTTGCATATGTGTTATATCGAATTTTTGCAGAAGAGCTATAAAATTGGAAATTCTATTTTCAGGAATTTTTTAAATTGGTGAATCCAATTTTCATGAAAACAAACAAAATTGGATTATATACTGTTTTTTTTTTATTTGGAATCGCTAAATGATAATTCGATAAGGCACATCCAAATATATCAGATATATCCATAATGATTATAAGCTACTTGCGTTCAACGTATATTGAGTGACTACTACAGAGTTATATTATCCAAATGTCATTGATCAATAAAATAAAAATAAAGATTACATTTAATTTCATTTTGATATGTTTATAAATTGAGCACTTTACCAATTTCTAATTTTGAACTAGGATGATTAAAATAATTTTTACACGACTTATGCACCTAAACGTAGAAAAATATTCGATTACTTATACAAATAAATACTTGATTCTTGTTGGTTGAGTTAGTTTCTTGCTAGAGGAATGTGGCGTACATTGAAAATGACTCAACCAACACAAACAAAAATGGCGGACGGATTTCTAAGGCGTCTAAAAATACAAGGCACCGATAAACCAACTCTATCACTTAACTACTAAAAGAAACGTAAAAAACACCAAAATATTATAAAAAATAAAACATTTGGCCGAAAATACCTAAAAACTAACGGTTAAAGTAAAAAATGAGCAAGTTATCACTTGAAAAGCGCGTCGTGATTGGCTAAGCAAATGTCTTTTAAACTCTATGGCGACAAATATTATTTCAAAATCTATAGATTCAGATAAATGTATATTCGGCAGTCAACAGATGTTTAAGAGCAAAATGAATATTAAAATCATATTTGTTTTTTTTAATTGAATGTAATGCAATTGCAACATCAAACTAATACATAATTCGGTCAATGTCATTATAATCTACTGTTAATTCGATATTGAAAATCTAATATTTGAGCCAATAACAAACTTTTTGTCAAGTTTATTGATATTATCAAAAGGAATTCAAGAAAAACATATCTTCACAACCCATGTATACATAAACATGGATTTGACAAAAGCTTTCGACTGTGTAAAACATGATTTACTTTTTCTAATATTTTCCATTTATTGCGTCTACTGTCGATCATACATTGTGCTTATACTCAAAATATATGATATGATTATGATTGAAAAAAAATTCATCGCTACATATGAAGAAAAAACTAAAGACCTTTCCACTGATAGTTAAAAATAAATTTGCTTAACCAGTCACTCAGTCAGTCAATTGATTAAACCTAAGTTCTGACTTAAACATGTATGTACATCGTTCAATTTGGAAGACATTTCGTAGTGAGGAAGACATTAAACATTGATTGCATTTCAATCACTTATTAGGACAAAAGTGGTCTAAAATAACATACTAACATCAAGATTTTTTCGTACTTTTACAACTAATTGCTAATGTGCTATAATTTCTTGATATCTAAATATTTAATGATGTTTTACAAGAATTTCTTTGACATATTTAAATATCCATAAAGCTTGCTTTATATTCTTCGGTTGAATATATCATCAAAATCACCAGTAGGTGTAGGTTACTATAAAATAATATATTAGACCACTTTTGTCTTATTGTAAATGTATTAAATTCGTATATAAAACTTAGAAAACCAATGTGTCTCATAACAAGTGAATAATTGGAGCAATTTGAAGAATATTTCAAGTCACTTTTCGACTATATGGTATAGGCTTCTATATACTGCCATCTATGAAAATTTCAGAACACCTAACTATAGTATAGTCTTGTAAGAAATTAATGACGTCATCGTGTCACCACATTTTGACCATCTTACACTTGGTCAAAGCAATATGTTTTCTCATTTACTTACGTCTGTCGTTTCAGGGTGTCTGACATATCTAGATGTCATGAAAACGTCACTATTTTCTCAACTTGACAGACTATAGGTATGCCATCTATGGAAAAGATGCCGAACTATTTCGTCTATTTAAAAATGAGACTACACCGCCTTTTCCTCTCGGATTTGATAAACACATTATCACTCGTTATAAGCGATTCCCTTTCGTCGACTTCTGTCGATGCGTTAAAGCTACTAAGAAATATATTGTCTAAGCTTTTTGATTCAGTTTTCTGGAAGCTTAGCTCTTCCATATTATACTCTTTCGTCGGAGTATCTTGGGAGAGAGGTTGGTATGAATTCTCATGCCTGTGGGGGATCAAATTCTTCGACCCGTTGACTATTAGCGTCGACCCCCTCCTAATAGTCTCTCGTCCAAGCTCCACGATCTCGATGCTGTTCTGGCCTATTAGGAACTTCTTATAGGCCTTGACGAAGACTATTACGAGGATGAGCAGGCCGAAGAGGATTATGGAGTAGGTAAGGAGAGGCCCGGCGATGGGGCTGACTATGGTAGCCAAGTACATCCATTTCCAGATAGAAGGCGTCAGTTCGTGGATGCCCTGGAAAGGAAATAATGAGTTAATATACGAACAGTGCTTGTAAATGGCGACATGGCTTACCACCTGTCACATTGAGTACTAACTGGTCAACACGTGGGTTCGAGGTGGCCATAGAATTACTACCTTTGTAATTGTGAAGATGGAAATTTGAACCTCTGACTAGCCTCAAGAGTTAATGGTCGTGAACGCGTTTGTCTTGTTTTGTTTTATAGGGAATGTAATCTTTAAGCGACTTTGCAACTATACACTACACAGCTACCTTATGAAAGCTATGAGAAAACTGATAAATTCTGAAAGTAGGGAGCTAGATACATGGTATTGCATTGATAAATATTTAAAATATTGTTTTAATATATCCTGAAAACTGTGCAAAAGTGCTTTCATACAAATAATGTAAACAAGCAACACATACGCTTCACGACTTGTGTATACACATTCAATTTTTTATGACGTTAGATGCTGTCTATCTACTGAAATACAGGCTTCGAGTGACCCATACGTAACATGCCTTTGAAGTTTCGGAGATGGGCACTCAAGCCTCGAGCTACCCTGCCACAAATAACAATTATTTATGGTTACTACCTATCACGTTGGGTGTCTATCTAGTGAAACGCTGGGTTCATGCCTACGAAATTTCGAAGAATGCCCCTCTATATCACTATCCCGCCACAATGAAAAAGGGAGTGTGTATACACAAGTCGTGAAGCGTATATTATGTTCAACTCACCTCTTCAAGCCACATGACAGGGAAAACGATGTCGGGGAAGTTGTTGATGTTATTAATTCTGATGTTGGGAGCTCTGTCCACTTTGAGATTGAGTTGCACGCGAACGAAACCTTCTACTGGTACACCCAGTTTCTGAAAACAATAATTAGATATAAGAATATTTTTAGTTTTTTTTTATTATAGAGACGTAGCTCAGTTGTTTGGGGCTTGACTCTGTATCAGTGGGTTCAAACCTCGTTTGAGCATGTACCAACGGAAATGAAGTTTAATCTTATCTATGTACATTTTCGTAATAAAAACACATTTAGGAAAAGCGTCGAATACCACGGTGAGGGAAAACATCGTGAGAAAACCTACATGTTCCCCGAAACACGTAATAGTTAGTGCTTGTAAATGGCGACACGGCTGACCACCTGTCACATTGAGTACTGACTATCTAGTTAACACGTGGGTTCGAGGTGGCCATAGAATTACTACCTTCGCATTTGCGCAAAGTTTAATGGCCGTGAACGATTTGTTTTTGTCTTTTTATAAATATACTAACCAGTCGTCTATGGTGCGTCAACAATGTCAGCAGCTCAGTGAAAGTTGAAAATACAAATAATTATTTTCGGTTGAATATTTATTCAATTGTAATGCCAAACTGGCTAAATATGTTCGCTTTGAGATAAGATTTAGTTCCTCAACTGGAACGAACCGAAGAACAAGGAAGAGAGCAAGGAATTGGAGCATCGATTTCGTTGTTCTTCGGTTGTAGCGGCTGGCGACGTTGGTGTAACCATGGCGAAGAAGTTCAAACGCCGTGGCATCAGTGTTTGTAATTCAGTTGACATAACCTTAGTGGTGAATGGCTTAATAAAGAACTAAAAAAAATTATATATATATACTAACCGTCTGTATATAGAAGTAGGTCTCATGCTTCTTCTTCACGGGTTTAAGTCCCTCGAAGGGTTCCAGAAGTGCGGGGTCCGCGTCGTAGAAGTGCGGAAAGGAGAGGTATACGGGGGCATCTGCAAGTAATAGGGGTTGAAGGTTCGGTTCTCGGTTGAGGTACAATTTATTTTCTATAATTAATAACTAACGGGACTTATCTCGTAAGTTTTTATGTAATGAAGTTACCTTTATTAACCCGACGTTTCGGCTACGTTGCAGCAGCCATGGTCACGGGCAGACTTGCGCGATAAGTCCCGTTAGTTATTAATCTTGAGTATAAATCGCGAATCTCTTAAAACTTTTATTTTCTATGGATAGGTGGTAAGGTTTAATACTAATGTTGGTGATGTATAAATTATGTATATCGAAAAAGGTAATGAATTATTTTGGAAGAATATTGATTAAGTATAGTTATATGTATAAAATAGAGAATTGACTGAAAAAGTAAATAGAAGTAATCCTCGGGATAGGTAGATTAGATTAGATTAGATTTTTTATTACACATAACCAATTTATATGACAATTGACAAAGGCTCCAATGTGCATACAGAGAGTGTTATATGATCGTCAAAAATAAACTTATAACTTTATAAGATAAATAACTTTATAAGATCGTCAAAAATAAACTTATAACTTTATAAGGTAAGATCCAGTACCTGTATACGGCGATACGGTTCACTATCTATCTAGTGAAACGCGGGTTTTCAGTGACCCATGCATACATCCGCACATAACATAAAGTCACATTTTTGGAGAGCAGGTCGTGAAGCGTATGTTATAATAATAATAATATTTAGGAGACTATTACACCAATTGAACTTGCCCCTTGCTAAGTATGTACATTTAAGACTTTTGTTAAGGGTAATAGTCAACGTATATTTAACATATATACTTACCCTTGGTAAGTTCATTTAAGACTTGTGTTAAGGGTACTAGTCAACGTATATTTAAGAAATATATAGCTATTATATATAGATATATAATTAACGACTAGACTGGAAAGCAAATGAAAAGCGTAATTAACTCTGCCTTTACCGGGAATCGAACCCGCCTCACGGTTAGCGTTCAAATGTCATCCAATCTCGCCATCGGTTATGTTATGTTATTAACTATAATGAAAGTATGTATATGCTGTAATGAATGATAGCAAATTGACAAAAGGAATATATATGAGTGAAGTGGAAGGGCGGTTACGTAGGAACCGGCCTAATAAGACATATAACAGTCAGATAAACGCTATATCGAAAAAAAGTGACGTTAGGAGTATCTATAACCGCCGAGTGTGTATGACAAAATGTATGAGTGTCAATGAAGCGAAAGTGGTCTATCAGGATGGGGACAAATGGAGATCCGTGATCTCTGCATACAGGGAATCAGGCGTGATAAGTATGAATATTTTAAACTATAATGAAAGTATGTATATGCAACTCACTGTACTGGCAAGGGCTGATATTCTGCAGCCCTCGAGGCGGGCACTTCTCGTTAGCACAGAAGCACTTGTTGTCCTCATTAACCTCTGCCCGCTCGAATGTTGATGACGGGGGCGTGTAGATACCGGCCTGGATACCTGGAGACGAAAGGCAGGTAAGTTAGGGTTAGATACATAGGACAGGACAGGAAATTTGCTTATTGCTATAGGTAATGGTTAGCGGAATGTGGAAGGTAGAGTTGCACGGTTTATTACGCGCAGTATTTATACAGATCAAATGGGAGATATTCTTCTCAAGGTGATGTACGTAGTGGAGAACAGAAGAATATGTAAGAAGGTGTCATGGTCTGAGTTAAGCATGGGAGATTTCTCACCCATTCAAGGTAGCCTAATTATCTATTCTTATATTAAGTAGACTGTAGAATTTTTTTATATCTGTTTTGTGGCGTACCCTTGGGTAGGTTTATGACTAGCATTGGACTGCCATAGGCTGATTGATGTATTTTGATTAAGGCGTAAACGTGCGTAAGGGTATTAATCAACGTATAATCAACAAATATATTCCACATATTTAGACTATAATCAATGACCAGGGACTATAATCAACCCAAGTCCACTAATGCGTTTTAGGATAAACGCAGTTCAATATCAGATCAGTAATAGTGTGAAGTTTGTAGTGGATTAGCTAAAGTGTCTAGTTTCACCATTGATATCAGCAAGTGTCAATTTTCGCTTTAATAATGGCGAAAATGTCACTTTTCCTAATAACCAACTTTACATTATTGCTGATCTGATATTGTACTTATATTTTGCAAGAAGTTTTATTGGACTAACCAGATCTAACTAACGATTAGAAAGTAGAAGCATAGTTCTTCTCTGCCTCCATCGGGAATCGAACCCGAGACCTCACGAGTAGCGTTCAGGTGTTTAACGCACCGCGCCACGAAGGTCGTAAAAATGTTTCTGTATTTTGATTCTACATCTTATATGGCATATCCTCGCGGAGGTTTACGTCCAGCAGTGGACTGCGGTAGGCTGATGTGTAGAAGTTACTCACTGTCCTTGTAGGTGTCGCCGCGGTACTGCAGAGGCAGCACCCGGCACAAGTCCTTGTCGTAAATGTATACGAGGTCGGAATGCGTCACAGCGCGCGGCGGGAAGAATGACCCTTCTGAAGCCCTGAAATACAATATACACATATAAATATAATAATAATAGTATTAATATCTTTATTGAGACATCCACATCAATTATTTCATACAATATTCAACATTTACAATAAAATTCAAAGACAATAATTGGATTACATAATACACAACACATAAAATTACATTTCATTCAATTAAATTCTATTAGGTACATTCAATTAAATATGATGTTAGAAGTACCTATAACCGCCGAGTGTGTTAGAGGTGTATGAGAGTCAGAAGCGAAAGTGGTCTGTCAGGATCGGGACAGATGGGGATCTGCGATATCTGCCTACACCTCTACAGTCAGGTTTGATGTGTATGTATAATAAATATGTTAAACAAAACATTTTCGCATTTAAAGTACATAGATATTCAAACCTCGCAGATACATTAAAATAGCCAAGATCACTTTTCAGCATAAATATTGGCATTGCTATGTAATATGTAACAACAGTGATAAGTTGTTAAGCCCATCTCCCAATAGATTTCATATATCCCTAGTCCCCTAACCGCCTGCTATGACATACCAGAAAAAACGGCAGCTAGTTACCATTCTTTTTACCTCCCAGACTAGCAAGGGTATCGTACGTACCTAATATTATTGCAAGGTCGATCCTTCCAGTGGGGTAGGTGGTCTATTCCATTGATCTTGTCCAAGTAGCCGAAACTGTCCATTGAATTCTCTCCAGTGTATATCGTTGATACTTCGTCTAGCGTTCCGTTACGCTGTAAGGAAAGAAAGGCATGTTCTTAGTACAATTAGTAAAAAAAGTAAAGTAAAAATAACATTATACATAAGAACAAACCCCCTAAAAAAGGGCAACTCAACCCAAATTTATGCACATAATTATAAGAAATTGTAGTGAGGCAAAACAGCAGTTTGTACATAAGAACTAACATAAAAAATGTTTAGTGAGAAGATATTGTTCGTCTCGGTAAACGTAGTGTAGGACGCCCCCTGCTAGGTGGACCGATGACCTGAAAAAGGTCGCTGGTAGTGGTCGGCTGAGGGCCATGAGAGATCGTGTTTTGTGGCGTAACCTTGGGGAGGCCTACGTCCAGCAGTGGACTGACATAGGCTGATTGATTGATATTGTTCTTGATAAGTACGTAGTGAAGAACAGGGGCCTTAGTCCACTAATGCGTTGTAGCACGAACGCATTTCAATATCAGATCAGTAATAGTGTGAAGTTGGTAGTAGATGACCAAGTGTCAAATTTCACCATTTAAATCGGCAAGTGTCAAGTGTCAAATAAAATTAATAGTCGTAAAAGCGTATGTCTTTATATATGTGTGTATATGTACTATGTTGGATGTATATGTTGGATTGGCATCCCACGGGAAAGAGAAGGACAGGGCGTCCTAAGTCCACGTGGCGTCGCTCGGTTCAGAAGGAAGCTAAGTCCATGGGACTGCAGTGGGGAGATCTGAAAGAGATTGCGCAAGATCGCCCACGGTGGAGAAACCTTCTTCGAGCCCTATATCCCTGCTAAGGGATAACAGGAATTAAGTAAGTAAGTATATGTACTCACGGCTAATAGAAGTCCCATTTGGCTGTTCGGTCTCTTTCCTTTGGGGTAGAATATATGCGCCAGTGACACAAGCGGATCGTTATAGCTGAAACAAATACATATATTTATTTAAAAGGAAACAAAACAGTAACAAATCAGTTATAGAAATAGTAATTAAGAGTATATACTTAAAAAAATTAAGTTTACTACATTATATATGTTTCACTGAGAACAAAAACAGATAAGTTATTAAATAATGATAGCAGTTATATACCTAAAGAAACCAAATAAACCAAAACGAAAAAATAGAGACACATAAGTATAAAAATAATCGTGAGATATATATATATATATATTATGTAAGCACCTAATTTTATATTGAAAACCAGTCATAAAGAAAGCTTACACAGTGATGACTTTAAAGCATTGTGGGAGCACGAAAACATATCAAGTTCTAAACAATGACAGTTGTAAAGAACACACATCCGGAGACCGGGTCGTTTCACGATAAATTAATAAAGATATAGATACCTTTATATAACCCGACGTTTCGACCCAGTTGCATAGGCCGTGGTCACGGGATATCGTGATATGACCCGGTCTCGCATCACTACATAGTATAAAACAAAGTCGCTTTCTCTGTCCCTATGTCCCTTTGTATGCTTAAATCTTTGAAACTACGCAACGGATTTTGATGCGGTTTATTTTAATAGATAGAGTGATTCAAGAGGAAGGTTTATATGTATAATAACATCCATTAAATAGTGGAGTAGGTTATATATGTTATACCCGTGCGAAGCCGGAGCGGGTCACTAGTAGTAAATAAAATGAGTATAAATCGCGAGTGTTTAAAAATAACTTCAACCCTTTCTCATAGTAGTCAGGAAAGGCAGCTACTCACCCAAAGACCAGTTCCTCAGCGGTGACGACCACGAATGGCTTGGCCCTGTCCCGGTATGTCAGGGCAAGTCCTGACACCAGGAAATTGAACAGGATGCTTGCCAGGTTAGGGGAAAATGACGTCACAGTCTGCAAGAAAGGGATTTAGTTAGTTATGATACAATATTGTAAAAGAAATACATTTACGAAATGCGTCGAATACTACGGTGAGCGAAAACATCGTGAGGAAACCTACCTGTTTCCCGTAGTCAGTGCTTGTAAATGGTGACATTGAGTACTATCTGGTCAACACGTGGGTTCAAAGTGGCCATAAAATTACTACCTTCGCGATTGCGGAAATGGACACCCGAGCCTCTGACTACGTACTACGGGTTAGTTAATGGTATTGAATGCGATTGTTTTTTTCGGTAGTAGTAGTAACACAAGTCTGAAATGTACTTAGCAAGGGGCTAGTTCAATTGGTGTCATCATCATCAGCCTGTCTGAATCCACTGTTGGACATAGGCCTCCCCCAAATGACGCCACTTCTCCCTGTCAGTGGCCGTTCGCATCCATTCGATGCCGGCCAACCTGCGCAGGTCGTCTTCCCACCTTGCCGGGGCCCACACTACGTTTACTGAGACGCGGTCTCCACTCTTGGACTGTTTGCTCCAATTAATTTTAATTATCAATTAGTATAATAATGTCCAAATATTATTATCATCTACAACTTACCAGTAAAGGAATGTTGGGCACAACCAGCTTGAGGTTCTTGTTAACTGACATTTCTGGTACGAAGCGCAGGATCTTCTTGTGTTGATACGTCACTGTGTCATTGTCGTGGAACCGGATGTTTACCTTTTCCATGTCTTCTCTGCAAAGGGGAAGGGAGGTTAGAAATATATGTATTAATTATAATTAATAATATTAATAGAATTCGACGTAGCTCAGTTGTTTGGGGCTTGGCTCTGTATCAGTGGGTACAGGGTTCAAATCCCGTTTGAGCATGTACCAATGGAAATGAATTTTAATGAATTTCTATGTACATTTTCGTAATAAAAAAATAAAAAAAACACATTTACGAAATGCATCGAATTATACGGTGAGGGAAACATCGTGAGGAAACTTACCTGTTCGTCGAACAGGTAATAGTTAGTGCTTGTAAATGGCGACATGGCTGACCACCTGTCACATTGAGTACTGACTATCTGGTTAACACGTGGGTTCGAGGTGTCCATAGAATTACTACCTTCGCAATTGCGGAGATGGAAACCTGAACCTCTGACTACCCCGCAAGGGTTTATGGTCGTGAATGCGTTTGTTTTTGTTTAATTTTGTTGAATGTGAAGCTTTAATCATGTTCTAATGAGTTATTATTAAGTTTAATGTACACATTATCCGCAGAGTTTCTTGGCACTTCTTCTCTGTAGAGATTTTTCTTTACGAAGTGCCATTAGTTTTATTAATTTAATTTGATTTATTTTAATAATTAGTGTATAATAATGACATATTTTTTTATAAAAAAAGTTTTTTTTTTTTGACTTTCAATAAGTGGTTTTATGATCCTTATATTGAATAAAAAAGATTTTCATTTCATTTCATTTTCAAATATCTCTATTAATTATAATAAGAGTATTCAAAGTATTATGTATGTTGACGACCTCCGTGGCGCAATCGGTTAAACGCCTGAATGCTAATCGTGAGGTCCCGATTCCCAGTGGAGGCAGAGTTAAGAACTACGATATATATATGTATAACTTTTTAATTTTGTTGAATGTGAAGCTTTGATCATGTTCTAATGAGTTATTATTAAGTTTAATGTACACATTATCTGCAGAGTTTCTTGGCACTTCTTCTCTGCAGAGATTTTTCTTTACGAAGTGCCATTAGTTTTATTAATTTAATTTGATTTATTTTAATAATTAGTGTATATTAATGACATATTTTTTTTATAAAAAAAGTTTTTTTTTTACTTTCAATAAGTGATTTTATGATCCTTATATTGAATAAAAAAGATTTACATTTCATTTCATTTTCAAATATCTCTATTAATTATAATAAGAGTATTCAAAGTATTATGTATTTTGACGACCTCCGTGGCGCGATCGGTTAAACGCCTGAACGCTAATCGTGAGCTTTCCAGTGCTTTCCAGTCTGGTCGATGATTATATATGCTATATATGTAATTATATATATATATATTATATATATATATATATATATATATATATATATATATATATATGAGGTTAAAGTATATACATAGATAGAGCTATTTCTGTTTAACATTATAAAAATACATTTGCAAATTCCATCAAATAAAAGGTGAGGGAAAACATTGTGAGCAAAACCAACCTATTTTTCGGAATATGAATTCAGTATTTCATTGTCATTTTGACTATCATGTGTTTTAAAAGCTATATAACTACTACCTTATAGATTCGCAAACTACTGTCTACCTCACAGAGGTTAAAATTCGTGATGCTTACTTATGTATCAAGTTATACTTGAACTAAATTAAGGTTAAGCACACTCGTCGTCCTATTAAGCAAACATGACCCTGAGTATGAGTATATACCAGTATTTACCCACAAGTACCATACTTCCGAGTTCTCAGTATATTTACTCATTGCAAGTAGCCCCTTGGCAATTCGTAAGAGGCGACTAGGAGATAAAAAGGTAGCTTTACGTTCTATTTATGAAGACTTCTTAATAATTTTAATAATCTGGGAAGTAAAAGAATGCTAACTAGCTGCCGTTTCTCCTGTCATTTCGTAGGAGGCGACTAAGGGACTAGGGGTAGGGAATCTATTGGGCGATGAGCTAGTAACCTTTCACCAATGCTAAAAAGTGTCCTAGGAGACATTATAGAGCTTATATCTCCGAGGTACTGTCTGCCACAAAAAGGAAGAGAACAAAAGAGCATGTAAGAAGGTTAATGGGTGTGAGTGAAGCAAGAGATTTGTCACCCGTTCCAGGTGGCTTATAGTCTGCCTATCCCCTTAGGGACGTAAAGACATGAGTAAATGTATGCTTGTATGTATTATTATTTTGAAGTATAGATGATAGATAATATAGATTTAAATGTAATTTGTACATCAAATGTCAATATTCACTGAAAAATACGTGTACATGAATCTATAATAATAATAAAATTATATATCTAGGACCGAATTAAACCAATTAAACTAGCCCCTTGGTAAGTACATTTAAGACTTGTGTTAAGGATACTATAGTCAACGTATATTTAAGAAATGTATACTTATTATATATAGATAAATACATATACAGGGTGGCGCATTCAAAACGGTCAGTATGGGAAAGTCTGAAACTATAAGAGATACGAAGATTTGTTCTTAGGAACCATGTCACCGATTTTGATAAAAAGAAAAACTGCATTCATACTTTCTTTGAAAAAACAACTGTATCCAGTCCGGGAATCGAACCCGGTTGCTTTAAAAAAATAAATTGGCCCTTTTCACTTTTTCTTTTTAAATATCGATTGTATAGGTCTTAAGCTGTAAATGTCTCTATGAAACATGGTGTCCAAAATGAATAAAATGCATTGTTTTGGCATACTTTAGTTTATAATAGTAGTTTACATACACCGTAACAATATTCAACAGATATGTAAAATTGTCTCTATGGCTGTTTGTAGTTTTGTACTTCCCTACTTGTTACATACAACATATCATGTGGCATTAGCATTGCATTAATCCTTTAAGGAGGTTTTGTTATCTACAGTAATCAAAAACTAATAATCTATTGAAAAGTTCACTTAAAGTGACGTGTTAAACCATATTAGAAAATTTCTTGTGGGATTACGTTAAGGATGAATTTTACAAAACAAGCTATGACACTATTGAAGACCTAAAAGTAGCAATAAAGTCAATTGTAACGCAAATTCACTACATGAAAATACAAAATGCAATAGTAAGATCGTTACCTAAACGTGTTGAATATTGTATTGAAAACAACGGTGGTCACTTAGAAAACCTACTATTATAAACAAAAGTATGCCAAAACAATGCATTTTATTCATTTAGGACACTATGTTTCATAGAGACATTTACAGATTAAGACCTACACAATCGATATTTAAAAAGAAAAAGTGAAAAGGATCAATTTATTTTTTTAAAGCAACCGGGTTCGATTCCCGGACTGGATACAGTTGTTTTTTCAAAGAAAGTATGAATGCAGTTTTTCTTTTTATCAAAATCGGTGACATGGTTCCTAAGAACAAATCTTCGTATCTCTTATAGTTTCAGACTTTCCCATACTGACCGTTTTGAATGCGCCACCCTGTATAGTATATACAATCAACAACCAGACTGGAAAGCAGAAGAAAAGCGTAGTTCTTAACTCTGCCTCCACCCGGAAACGGGACCTCACGATTAGCGTTCAGGTGGTTAACCAATCGCGCCACGGAGGTCGTCAATTGTATAAAGTCAAAAGCCAAAGTCAAATATTTTTATTCAACATAAGTACAAGTACAGTACATTCTTCAAAGTCAAAACATTTGCCTGACACTGGTTGTCTCTTAGCATTTAAATTCTACCGTTGGTTCGGAAGCCCTGGCTCGGAGAAGAACCAACAAGAAACTCCGGCTTTCGGGATTTTTTGCTTAGTGCAAGTTACAGAACCAAATTACAAAGCAACATAATTATTTTTGCACATACATGTATATTGTTTAAACTGTATGTATATGTATGTTTATGACGCTAGAAAAAAACATAGTTGCGGCCAATTACAATCTCGTGGCGATTAGGGTAAATGCTTTAATAAGTGTCGAGGGTCACGGGTCAGACAATTGCAGAGGGCTCGACACTGTACCAGCGCTGCCGACATATGTAGCGACACGTGACTGCATTTCCTTGAAGTGTAACGGCGAGAGAAATAAAGAAAACATCTAGAGTACATACATACATATACAATCACGACCCTTAATCTGTTTCTGAGTGGAAAGAGCCTTGGAGACACGAAAACATTTCCTTGGTTACTTAAGCAGTTTGGGGTTTGATGTCATATGCAATATGGGTCACAGGTTGCTACTTCACAGCCCAATAGTATTTGTACAGTCAACGCTTAACGTGCAGTCCCAGTAACTGTTTATAAGGTTTACGTTTATAAGAACAAAAGACAATATTTTTCATTTCGAAGCACGCGAACGAATAGTGGCCATGACAATGCATAGTGGCGCCAGTTTTAAAATGTAAAATATTGTCTTTTGTTCTTATAAACGCATACTTTATAAAAAGTTACTGGGACTGCACTTTTAGCGCTGACTGTACCTTAGTCCCCCTATTGTACCTTAGTCACTTCCTAACGGAAAACGGCAACTAGTCAGCATTATTTTTACATTAAACATCACGTCAGTTTCTGTATAGAGGGGTATCCCTTTTTCAATACACCTCCCCACGAACCAAAAATAAAGAGGACCCGGCGAAATGCGCGAGCCCCGTTACGCGGTGCGGAGTCCAAATGGCGTGTTTTAATTGGTGCGGAGTTTAAAAATGTGTAGTAGAAAGAAGATACCTATGTTTTGTCTCAAAAAATGCCGTGTTTCAATTGGTTGTAATATCTCCCCTCCCTCCCGCGTACCTCGTTTCACCCCGCGTAATGCCACGCTAGTTTCCATACAAATATTGCGTAAGGCCCACTCCTCTTATTAATTACTCCATACAGCTTCATACACACTCCTTACCTATAGACGAAGGGCCCTATCTCCTGAAGCCGGGGCTTGGCACCGTGTTCGATGAAGTCCTGAGGGTTGGTGACGTTGAAGATGTAGACCTTGGTCAGTCTGGTGACACCTGGCTTCTGCCAGTAACTGTAGCTTAGAGACCCGTTCCATAGTTTTAGTTCCTGGAAGAATGAGGTGTACGATATTAATATGGTAGCGTAGCTCAGTTGTTTGCGGCTTGACTCTGTATCAGTGGGTACAGGGTTCGAATCCTGAGCATTTAGCAGTGGAAACGTAGTAAAAGTGAGTGCTTGTAATTGGCGACATGGCTTACCACCTGTCACAATTAGTACTGACTTGGTCAACACGTGGGTTCGAAGTGGCCATAGAATGACTACCTTCACAATTGTGGAGATGGACACCTGAACTTCTGACTACCCCACAAGGGTTAATGGTCGTGAACGTGTTTGTCTTTTATATATAAACGGAAAGTAGGAGAAAAGCGTAGTTCTTAACTCTGCCTCCACCAGGAATCGGGACCTCACGATTAGCGTTCAGGTGGCTAACCGATCGCGCCACGGAGGTCGTCAAATATGTAATTGCATAAAATAAAGTTTCACAGCCTATTCCTTGAAAAAGCTAATAGTCCTTATAATTTTAGAGTGGTCACATTGCTACTCAAGCTTCTATCAACCTTTAAAGGGTAAAAAGTCGTGAAATTCTTACCCGGATGTTAGGCTTTCAACCTTGAAAGACCATTTGATTAATATGCTACATGACCATGCCAAAAATAGTGTCATTTTAAAAATACGGGTTTTTCACCTAATTAGCAAATCCACTTTTAAACATTATAAAACTTATTTATAGAAATTACGCTCATTTACATACATACGTTACAAGTACCTATAATTACCGAGTGTATGAAGATTTATAATGACACGAAAATAACTTGTAAAGATCGAGAATTTCAATAAATTAGGCATAGATTAGGATTTATCTGCATATATGTATGTATTTATCTATATGCATATATAGACACACATATATTCACGCCTCTACGTCCCTAAGGGGATAGATAGAGACTGTAGCCACCTCGAATAATCGGATAACGATTATCAGGGGCCCAAGTCTACTAATGCGTTTTAGCATAAACGCAGTTCAATTTCAGATCAGTAATAGTATGAAGTTGGTAGTGTATTAGCAAAAGTTACAAATTTCACTATTGAAATCAACAAGTGTCAAATTTCGCTTTAAAAAGGGCGAAATTTGTCACCTTTGCTGATGCATTACCAACTTCACACTATTACTGATATGATATTGTAATGATATTTTGCAAAATAGCAATAGACTTGGGCCCCAAGGTTGAAATTGGGTTTCAAGTGACCAATATCATAATGCTCTCAGTTGATAGTGGACACTCAAATTCTAACCACCCGGAAGGGTTAAAATGTAGTGAATGTATGTGTATATATAGAGATAAACATACCTATAACCGCCGGGTGTGTATGAGAAGATGTATGAGTGTCAATGAAGCGAAAGTGGTCTGTCAGTGGTACAAATGGCGATCTGTGACGCCTACTCCTCTACAGGGAATCAGGCGTGATGTGTATGTATGTATATATTTACCTTAAATATAATATAGTCGAGCCATGGCACCAATGACAGAATTATTCCTAAGGCGACGGTGCATAAACTGAATGTGATGACTGCTAGGCGACCTGCGAACAAAAAATATGAAATTCAGTACTGTATAAGAGCACCTATAACCGCCGAGTGTGTATGAGAAAGGTACGTTGTAAGGGTTTTAGGATTTGGGTGTTCTTTGCTATTATTTCGTTATAAACTAGCTATATAACCAATGCCTTTTATTACAATACATACATACATATACAGACGCCTCACGTTTTGTGTATACACACTCCCTTTTTTATTATGGCGGGGTAGTCAGAGGCTTGAATGCCAATCTCCGAAATTTCGAAGGCATGTTAAGTATGGGTCATTCGAAGCCCGCGTATCACTAGATAGACAGCAACCAACGTGATAGGTAGTGAACCGTATCGGCGTATATAGGCACTGACTATTACCTATCCTAAGGGATAGGCAGGTTTCCTCACGATGTTTTCCCTCACCGTTAGCGACTGTAGATTATGTACGTAAATGAAAAACACATATTTAAATTTCATTCATTGGTACATGCCAGAGTCGGGATTTGAACCTAGGACCTTTCTCATACGAAGTCCGAGGTCTTACCCACTGGGCTACAGCCGCTATAAATTATAATTACAATAATCATGAAATTTACCAAGAAATTGAAAGAGTTTTATTTATCTTTTAAAAACTTATGGTGTCATGAATTTTGTACTCATAGGTCAATACATTTTGTGCCTTAATATCATGAGCTATACATATAGGCAATAGGCAGTGCCTATACTATCAAACAGGCGAAAAACTTTCTACTATAAATGAATGAAAAAAGCTCACATATAAATGTTACGTTATGTCTGTATGAAAATACTTATACCAAGAATAATGGCAAAAGTACTAAGAACCTAAAAACAGATGGTTACAATAAATTAATATGCTGAATGTTAAAAAAGCTCTTTCTACAAGCCATACAGTGAAGAACGGCAGCTAGTTAGACCTTAGCAAGTCCCACGGCCATAGAAAAGAGCACGTTTACATTTAATTATTGTTTACGGTGGCGTTATATATCTGCCATTGATATTGTGGGAAAATCTAAGCCAATGTTCGTATGACATCCATTATTTCTGTACAATTAATGCACTTTTCAATCTCTGAGGCGATGTTGAGAGGGATTGAAAGTGGTGGTTTTTGTATAAACGTGTGGCGACCTCTAGAGCGCCACACACAGAGTGAAACCTAAGTTAACCTAAGTCGCAATTAGTTAAACATAATTACCACAGATGACGCCGCCAAGAAATAAAAAATAATAATTACAAAAATCAATATCCTAGAACGCGCAATTGAAATATTTAACGGAAACAACATGTATACAAATTTCCAACTCAGGCCATTAGCCTGGACGAACACCTGCCCAGGTAGGAAGCTTCCTCTTTTCCTGTAGGACACAGAGGATCCTACAAACGTATAAAATAGTAGTGGAATGAAAAATAATATCGCTACAAGTCTGGGATGCAAAAAGAATGCTAGTTAATTGTCTCGTGCATGCTAGCAACTTGTTACTAATTTTACACATAAATGCTAAAAGTAACTTTGTGATTATACGTCAGAGAGGTTTTGCACACCTCGAAATTAATAAAAAGACGTCAATATGTACATATGTAAAGAATAACAACTGTGGCAATAATTATTAGCTCCGTAGTTTTGATAAGTTTTTTATAATGTTTTGTTCATTTGAATCCAACTGAGTGATGATTCAAACATGGCACTGCGGTATTTTTTTTAAATACACCATTTTCATGGGAAAAATTTTTTTACTTTCAATAAGTACTATTTATGGTCCTTGTTGAATAAAAAGAATATCATTTCAATCCTTTTCTTGAACGATCCTGACAAATCTCTCACTTCACTCATTAACCTACGGCCTATATAGACACCTTTATAGCCTAATATATGTAAATTTTTACTTTTCATTACATCTACGATACATTTTTATAATACATCAAAATATTTTAATACAACTTCTCATACCATGTTCTTCTCACTGACCAGAAGCCTTAAGAAAATCGTCACCATTTACAATCCCATCACCCATTAGCACCAGTCCTTCGTCACGTGAATACCAAGGCGTAGGGCTAATGGCTTTCGCATGAAGCGGGTCAAAGCACGAGAGACTCCATCGCCGGCACTAGCAGGAAAACGTGCGGGGAATTTCACGGTTTGTGTTAAGCTGGGACGTTGGAAAATGTACAGTCAGCGCTAAAAGTGCAGTCCCAGTTTTTAAGTTAAGTTTATAAGAACAAAAGACAATAGTTTACATTTTGAAACTGGCGCCTTTATGCATTGTCCTGGCTACTATACGTTCGCGTGCTTCGAAATGAAAAATATTGTCTTTTGTTCTTATAAACGTAAACCTTGTAAAAAGTTACTGGGACTGCACTTTTAGCGTTGACTGTACCTAGCTGCCGAAGTGTAGGGTGTGTGTGTATTAGAGTTTCGTTTATTAAAGACGGTAAGTTTAGCTAGTGATGACGGTAATTAATATCTTAATTCCTTTCTTCAATTCCTAATAATGTCTGTAACTAATATTAAAATTCCTTTCTTAAAATTTTTGGTCCTACAAGTAATTTTGATGACATTTGTCAGAATTTTGAGAGATAACAGACTTGAGCAAGTGACTTATATAAAATGTAATTACAATAATGTGTGTGTGAGGAAGTGTATGAGTGTCCATGAAGCGTGAATGAAAGTGGTCTGTCAGGATCGGGACAAATGGGGATCCGTAATATCCGCCTATCCGTCGACAGGGAATCATGTATATGTATGTATCTATAATTGAATATAATCCCAAAAATGCCTCTTAAAACCTCAGCCAATCTAAACAACGAACCGTACAGTATAATCGTAAGTTTGTAAATGACTGCAACACACGTGTCCATTTACAATCCCTCCCTCTAACCGCCGCAGTCACGTGAACACCGTGATGGCAACTTAATTGTGCCATTTATTTATTATAATAGGTCAAAGCACGAGACTAAGGCAATTATATACACCTTTCAAATGAAAAAATTGTAGGGAAATTTCCCAGCCACATTTACATACTACATTTATTTATTGGCGACCTCCGTGGCGCGATCGGTTTATTATTTGATGTTATATGTAAGTGTTTGATTTACATTGGAGGCAGAGTTGAGAATTACGCTTTTCTTCTGATTTCCAGTCTGGTTGTTGATTACATATGCTATATATGTATTTATTTGTGTATAATAACTGTATTTGTTTCATAAATATACTCGTATATATATATAGATTAGTACCCATAACATAAGTATTAAACATACTTAGCAATTGGCTAGTTCAATTGTTGTAATAATTATTATTAGCTAGTTCGATTAGTTGGACGGGGTAGGCCGCGTAGAACTTATACAGATCAAATTTGAAACATTCTTCTCAAGGCGGGTGTTAGTAGTGAAGAACAGAAGAGCATGCATAAGAAGATTAATGGGTATGAGTGTGAGGACTAATAGAAATAAATATTTGTGTTTTCATATGTAAATTTTCAGAATAAAAATACTTTTATGAAATGCAACAACAACGATGAGTGAAATTATCGGTACGAACTAGTCAATTGAACTAGCCCCTTAGTAAGTACATTTAGGACTTGTGTTGTGGGTACTAGTCAACGTATGTTTAACAAGTATACATATATTACAGATAGATTAATACATATACGTTCATGGCATTTATAATCAACAACCAGACTGGAAAGCAGAAGAAAAGCGTACATCCCAACTACATATATGTCTCAAATATCTCCACTATCGCTTCATTAACACCCACACACCTCCTCATACACACTGTCACAGTATAGTTAACAATATAGCACTTTTTCCCACACTTGAAGTTTTTCTATTGTCTAAGTAGAGAGTATCATAATTATTGCTTTCTAACTTGACTTACATACATAGTTAAGTCAATGTTAATAATCAGGGAGGTTAAGAAGATGCTAACTAGCTGCCGTTCTTCCCGGCATGTCATAGGAGGCGACTAAGGGACTAGGGGTAAATGGAATCAATTGGGCGATGTTCTAGCAACATGTCACCAATGTTCCATATGACATCTCAACCCCAATATTCATGCTAATAAGTGACTTTGGAGATTTTTTCATGTCTCCACTATTTTGTCCGCCCCGAAAGGGATTAAAGGGCGTGAATGTGTATGTATTTTTATGTATGGCTATTCATAGGGCTGTGCTGGTTCTAACATTGAGTTATAGTGGCGAAAGTTGGGTATGGCAAAAGAAGCATGAAAGTAGAATTAATGCTGTTGAAATGCGGCTACTGAGAAGTATGATAGTGTGATAAGAGAAGGTTGCGGTTTGAAAGAAGATGTAGTGACTAAGATTGAAAAAGGCATGCTTCAGTTTGGAAACGTTATGCGGATAAATGATAGTAGATTGACAAAAGGAATATATATGAGTGAAGTGTATGAGTGTCGATGAAGCAAAAGTGATTTGACAGGATCGGGACAAATGGGGATCCATGATCTGCCTACCCCTAAAGGGTGACAAGCGTGTACATATGTATCTTTAAAAATACATACATATGTACATATATTCAGGCCTCTACGTCACTAACGGTAAGCAGATACTATTAGACCACCTGGAACGGGTGACAAATCTCTTGCTTCACTCACACCCATTAACCTTCTCATACATGCTCTTCTATTTATATATACTTACGTACTTATAGTAAGGTATAATAATTCACAGTAATAGCTGTGAGTTATTTTTTCCTGATAATAACAAGTTGGTATGAAATTAAAATGATGCATTTATGTATAGAAGTATAGTTTTAGAGTTCCGTAGTATAGAGTTATAAATATGTATTTTGTAAATCTTTTTTGACATTTAATTTTATTTATTATTATTTTATTAATAAACCATTCACCAGTCATTATTAAGTTAAACATTGAAATTTATTATATGAATGAACGTAGATTTGCACAATATGGGATAAGTTCTCTAATGGTGTAATTGACATTATGTATTGATTAATAAATAATGCATTTATGGAGATTGGACTTGTCATAAATTTGTGTAGGGAAAGCAACATAAGGGAACCTACCTATTACTATAAATAGGTAAAAATATATAAAAATCTGTATTTTATATGGTTCATCATTTGTCACACATGTTTCCGAACAGGTAATAGTTAGTGCTTGTAAATGACGACATGGCTTACCACCTATCACATTGAGTACTGACTTTCTGGTCAACACGTGTGGTCGGGGTGGCCATAGAATTACTACTTTCGTGATTGTTGAGGCAAACTGAACCTCTGACTACCCCGCAAGGGTTAATGGTTGTGAACCCGTTTGTCTTTTTGTCTTTTGTCATCTGTCACGTTGGATATTTTTTATAATCCAAAAAGAGTGGAGAGTTTCGAGTGGCCAAACACTATATATGAGCATAATGCTCAGTTGATTGTGGACACTAAATTTGTGACTACTCCGCAAGGGTTAATGGTATTAAATTTATATGACTTATGTTTTAAGAATCAGATAGGTAATAAAAGTGTTTTACGTATTTTTTATGTTTTATAGCATTCATGTGATCGAATATCTTAAGTTAGGCTAATAATGACTTAGGAGTTTTTGTGAGGTTATTCTTAATCAGAATGTATTATAAAGTATTTTTGTATGTATTTATATATTTCTTACATATTCATTCTTAACCATAGACTAACTGTAAAGAAAGGATCTTCGGAGCTTTTTATACTATTTACCCTTTTAGTTATCATAGACTTGAATGAGAATTTATATATTTATACTTATACACACACATATATACACATGCAGGTCTATGATAAATAATTTGAATGTCATACATATTTTTATGTGGTTTTACAACTTATGCTTTTAATTAATTTGTCTCCGAGTTAATACATAAATTGTGTATATATATATTTCTATTTAAGACCCCCAGTTAACATACGGATATTATTTTTTTATATTATTTAATCTACGGAACCATTTTAAAACAATTTATGTATCAACACGGAGACAAATTAATTAAAAGCATAATTTGTAAAACCACATAAAAGTATGTATGACATTCAAATTATTCATAGTATGATGTGTTGGTATGACTATAACATACATACATATAGATTCAAGACCTTTTATCCTTTTGGGGCTGAACCAAACATTAAAAACACAATACTGCCCTAATTTTAGTCGATATTAACAAGGAGCATTGGTGACAGGTTGTTAGTCCATCGCCTAATAGATTGCATGAGTCTTAGTGGTATCAAGGGCCCAAGTCCATTAATGCATTTTGCAAAATATCAGTTCAATATCCGTAATAAAGCGAAGTTGGTAGTGGATTAGCAAAAGTGACAAATGACGTCATTTTAAAGCGAAATTTGACACTTTTGCTCATTGAGTAATGAATAAGAGGAGTGGGCCTTACGCGATATTTGTATGGAAACTAGTGTGGCATTACGCGGGGTGAAACGAAGTACGCGGGATGGAGGGGAGATATTACAACCAATTAAAACACGCCATTTTGTAAGTCGAAACATAGGTATCTTCTTTCTACTCCACATTTTTAGACTCCGCACCAATTAAAACACGCCATTTTAGACTCCGCACCGCGTAACGGGGACCGCGCCTTTCGCCGGGTCCTCTTTATATTTGGTTCGTGCTTTTATGGAAAAAATTAAAAAAAAAAATTTTTTCTTTTTAGAAGGGGATGACTGTAGCGGTAAAACGTACGGCGTTAGCATATTTCATTATTGCAGACTTGCAATTAAATTAGTTTACATACTTTATTAGTGTATTCACCAGTCACAATTAATACTTAAACGAGAATACACATTATACAATTATCTAAAGTTTACCTTTGACTTTTATTAGCTAATTATAAGAACAGTCCCATTAGCTAAATCAGTAACAAATTGCTAGCCCATCGCCCAATTTATCCAACATAGTAATAATAATAATATTCGGACATTATTACACCAATTAAACTAGCTCCTTGGTAAGTACATTTATGAGTTGTGTTAAGGGTACTAGTCAACGTAAGTTTAACTAATATATACTTATTATATCTAGATAAATACATATATAGCATATACAATCAACGACCAGACTGGAAAGCAGAAGAAAAGCATAGTTCTAAACTCTGCCTCCACCGGGAATCGGGACCTCACGATGAGCGTTCAGGTGCTTAACCGATCGCGCCACGGAGGTCGTCAACTGTACCAATGAATTAAATTTAAAAATAAGATGAAAGAAACATCGCGAGGAATCATCCTGCCTATCCCTCGGGATAGGTAGCCAGTGTCTATATACGGCGATACGGTTCACTGCCTATCACGTTGGGTATATCTAGTAAATTTCGGGCTAATATATGTACTGGCGGGTATACAGGCACTAGCTATTACCTAACATATAACATGTTTCCTCGCCTTCCACCTAAGAACGGCAGCTAGTCAGCATTCTAAAGTCCCAGACTAGCATGCAAGTGAAACTCCAAATGTAATATCACGTTGTTCACTCGCTCATTTAATAGCCACGTGTTGTTCATTACGTGTAGTAATTAATTCTAATGACTAACGTATAGCGGCTGTAGCCCAGTGGGTAACCTCTGGCTTCTTGTTAGAGGTTCTAGGTTCGAATCTCGGTGCTGGCATGTACCAATGATATATTCATCACTACATAGTATAAAACAAAGTCGCTTTTTTGTCTCTATGTCCCTTTGTATGCTTAAATCTTTGAAATTATGCTACGGATTTTGATGCAGTTTTTGTAATAGATAGAGTGATTCAAGAGGAAGGTTTATATGTATAATAACATCCATTAAATAGTGGAGTAGGCTATATATTTTATACCCGTGCAAAGCCGGAGCGGGTCACTAGTAACATAATATACCTATTACCTGTTCCCCAAAAACAGGTAATAGTCAGTGCTTGTAAATGGCGACATGGCTTACCATCAGTCTGGTCGTTGATTATATATGCTATATATGCAATTATCTATGTATAATAAGTATATATTTCTTTAATATACGTTGTACGTACTAGTACCCTTAACACAAGTCTTAAATGAACTTACCAAGGGGCTAGTTCAATTGGTGTAAGATAGCCAAGGGATTTTGAATCTCTGGCTACCTCTCTATAGGGATTCAGTCGTGATATGTATGCATGTATAAAATAAACCTACATACTTATGTAACCTGATCCACTAATAATATCACGTACGCATTTATTGAATATTAATGGCGATTACTTAAAACATGCATAATTACTTAATAAGGTCAATATATTAAAGAAACCTAAAATAATTAATTATAAAAGGAAAATTGTTAGTCAGGGACGTAAAAAGAATGCTAACTAGCTGCCGTTCTTCCCGGCATATCGTAGAAGGTGACCAAAGAACTAGGGATCCATGGAATCTATTGAGGAATGGGCTAGCAACCTGTCACCAATGTTCCATATAGCATCAGAACTCCAATATTCATGCTAAGAAGTGACCTTGGAGATATTATAGTCTCCAAGGTTCTGTCCACCCCGAAAGGGATTAGAGGACGTAAATGTATATGTACATATGTATGTACGTATCAAAATTAATGAAATCTTAACCTCCTACAAATTATTAGTTATTTTCGTGACATATATTGACCAATTAATATAATATTACTTGAGAAGAATGCCTCCAATTTATCTGTATAAGTTCTACGCGGCCTACCCCGTCCAACTCTACCTTCCACTTTGGCTTTATAGATTCCTTTCGTAACCCCCCTTTCATCCATCCGCTCCATGTGCCCAAACCTTAACATACCTTTCTCTATTTTTGTCACTACATCTTCTTTTATACAACAACGTTCACGAATCACACTATTCCGTACCCTATCACACAATTTTATATTACACATTTTCACTTTAGATCTCAACGCAAAAGACAAACGCATTAACCCTTGCGGAGTAGTCAGAGGTTCAGGTGTCCATCACCGCAATCGCCAAGGTAGTAATTCTATGGACACCTCGAACCCATGTGTTGACCAAGTCACTACTCAATGTGACAGGTGGTAAGCCATGTCGCCATTTACAAGCACTATGAACTGTTCGGGGAACAGGTAGGTTTCCTCACGATGTTTTCCCTCACTGTATAATTCGATGCATTTCGTCAATGTGTTTTTATTACATTTTCACTTTACATCTACTTTCATCTTTGACGACCTCCGTGGCGCGATTGGTTAGACACCTGAACGCTAATCGTGGGGTCCCGGGTTCGATTCCCGGTGGGGGCAGAGTTAAGAACTACGCTTTTCTACTGCTTTCCAGTCTGGTCGTTGATTATATATGCTATATATGTATTTATCTATATATAATATGTATATATTTCTTAAATATACATCGACTAGTACCCTTAACACAAGTCTTAAATGTACTTACCGAGGGGCTAGTTCAATTGGTGTAATAATGTCCAAATTTATTTATTATTATTATCTAGTTGTCACCTATACCATGTCCACTCCACAGGGTAAACAGAAGTGGTCCAACCAGGAATCGAAGTGGTCGGGCAAGTCAATTACCATCGCCTTGAAACCTTGACCCACTGAACGCGAAGTCTCCACTAGTCGCCTTTTACAGGCTTCACTCGCTTATTAATGTATAATAAAATATCTAGGCGATAGGCTAGCAACCTGTCACGTTTATCCGATATAACTTCAAAATTTTATAATTTTTTCAATCTTGCTAAATATATACATATGCTTCACGACTTGTGTATACACACTCCCTTTTTTATTATGGCGGGGTAGTCAAAGGCTTGAATGCCCATCTCCGAAATTTCGAAGGCATGTTAGGTATGGGTCATTCGAAGCCAAATACTTTGCTTTAATTTGCCAATAACTGCCAAAAACTGCGAAAGTGGTCTGTCAGTGGGACAAATGGGGATCCGTGATCTCTGCCTATCCCTCTACAGGGAATCAGGCGTGATGTGTATGTATGTATGTAATAACTGCCAAGTGTGTATAAAGAGTTGTATGAGCGTCAATAAAGCGAAAGTCTTTTGTCAGGATCGGAAAAAATCACAATTCAATGCCTTTTGAACTGTTGTGATTAGTGCTGAAGGGTGTCTAACCCATCGCCCAGTTCATTCCATTTACCCCCAGTCCCTTAGTCGCCTCTCACATGCCGAGAAGAATGGCAGCTAGTTAGCATTCTCTTTACGTCTTAGACTAGCACAGTACATACAATGTTTGACGACAATATATAATTAAAACGACAATGTTTTTACGACCTCCGTGGCGCGATCGGTTAGACACCTGAACGCTACTCGTGAGGTCCCGATTCCCGGTGGAGGCAGAGTTAAGAACTACGCTTTTCTCCTGCTTTCCAGTCTGATCGTGGATTATATATGCTATATATGTATTTATCTATATATAATATGTATATATTTCTTAAATATACGTTGAGTAGTACCCTTAACACAAGTCTTAAATGTACTTACCGAGGGGCTAGTTCAATTGGTGTAATAATGTCCAAATATTATTATTACATCTCTTACTACATGCCGAGAAGAACGGCAGCTAGTTAGCATTCTTTTAACGTCTCGTACTAGCACAATAAGACATTGTTTCATTAAATATAGTATATATCATACAATGTTACTGAAGAATTTAATAATATCATTAAAATGCCATATTAACTTTATTATTTAATACTAGTAGTTGATTACTAACATTTATTGACGGCATTAAATCTTATTGGACAATGTAATAATGTAGCTTAAGATGTAATGGAATTAAACTAGCTGTAGAGGGGTAGGCAGAGATCACGGATCCCCATTTGTCCCTAACCTGACAGATCAATAATGATAGCAGATTGACAAATATATGTGAGTGAAGTGGAAGGGCGGTTATGTAGGGGCCGGCCCAATATCACAGTCAGATAAACGCTATAAGGGTGACGTTAGGAGTACCTATAACCACCGAGTGTGTATGAGTGACAATGAAGCGAAAGTGGTTTACCGGGATCAGGAGGATCCATGATGTCTACCTATGCTTCTGTAAGGTTAATGATTTTTGTATATATGTTTGTATATATATATATAACATTCAAACGCGTTCTCGACCGTTAACCCTAGCAGTGTAGTCAGAGCTTCAAGTGTCCATCCCCGCAATTGCGAAGGTAGTAATTCTATGGACACCTCGAACCCACGTGTTGACTATTCAGTACTCAATGTGACAGGTGCTAAGCTATGTCGCCATTTACAAGCACTGACTATTACCTGTTCGGGGAACAGGTAGGTTTCCTCACGAATTTTTCTCTTTATGTCTAAGTATATATTTCTTAAACGTACGTTCAGTAGTCTCCTAATACAAGTCTTAAAAGTTCCTTACAAGAGGCTCAATATGTAAGTGTCATACTTAACAAGGGCCTAGTACAAAAGTGTCATATAGCATAATATTACACTTTCATACTTATACTACAGGTGACATTAACAAGCAAACAGATCAAGTGACTTGTGTAAGAGGTGTAAAGGTCGCGAACCAAGGTGATATCTCAATAAGGCTTTAAGAACAGGTTCTGCATTATCACATTAGTGATAAAGTCCAGCTTGTCAGATCGGTATTCTGTTAGGTATCAGTTAAGTGTATTTCTGCTCATCTTTCCATTAATACATAATAATAATAAGCTTTTTTCATAGAAACACATTGACATACACAGACAGGAAATTAAAAAAACAAACGAATTCACGACCATTAACCCTTGCGGGATAGTCAGAGGTTCAGGTGTCCATCTCCGCAGTTGCGAAGGTAGTAATTCTATGGACACCTCGAACCCACGTTTTAACCACATAGTCAGTACTCAATGTGACAGGTGGTCAACCATGTCGCCATTTACAAGCACTAACTATTACCTGTTCAACGAACAGGTAGGTTTCCTCACGATGTTTTCCCTCACCGTGTAATTCGATGCATTTCGTAAATGTGTTTTTATTACGAAAATGTACATAGAAATTCATTTCCATTGGTAGAAATTAAATAAATAAACAAGAAATTAAATAAAGAAAAATAAGAGAAAAGGAGTTAATACAAGTAAGTTATTAAATCCTACAATGCATGTCTTTGCCCAGTGAAATGGTCCCAGCTCAGCATATATACAATGATTGAAGTACAATCACTGCGGTGATCTTATGCTAGAACCATGAGGGTTATGTGCATTCGCCAAGCCAGTTGTACAAACGTAATAAATACACAAATATATTAAAAAATACTATAAACATATAAACATACACATCACTTAATTCCCTGTAGAGGGGTAGATTCCCATTTGTCCCGTTCCTGACCACTTTCGCTTTATTGACAATCATACATCTTCGCATACACTCTCGGCGGTTATAGGTACTCCTAATGTCACCCTGTTCAATATAGCGTCTATCATATCATAGGGTTGCCATGTGCGCTTGGTTCCATTAATGTAAATCATTATATAATTGATTCTTTTCTCTATTTGTGTATATGTATTACTGCGTCTAGTGTGAATAAAAGGAATTTATTTTTTTATTTTTATTTATCTGTTCCCTGAATAGGTAATAGTTCGTGCTTGTAAATGGTTATATGGCTTACCACCTGTCACATTTAGTACTGACTGGTCAACACGTGGGTTCGATGTGGCCATAGAATTACTACCTCCGCGATTATGGAGATGGAAACCTGAATCTCTGACAACCCCGCAAGAGTTAATAGTTGGAAACGCATTAGTCCTTTGTGTTTTGTTGTAATTTACACTTTTTATCTCGCCGTAGTAATCGGTGCATTTCGCAAATGTATTTTAATTACGAAAATGTACATAGAAAATTAGAAAACTTTATTATACATAGACATTCAGAAAACTACATTTCCTACACATTCTTCGGGGTTTAAACCCTATACCCACTGATACAGAGTCAAGCCCCAAACAACTGAGCTACGTCGAGGGTATTTCTATGAATCATAATTTACGTTAATACATTTTCCAGTAATTATAAAAACCTCAGTACTATAATTATTCATTTTATAGCAATATTTAACTAGTTTATATGGAACTCTAGTTTCTTACAATGATCATAAGAATGCAGGTCTAGTTATTTTGGTTGAATTTATTCATTATGCTTTGTTATTGACCCAAGCTAGCTGGGACGTATAAAAGAACTATGTATATAGTTATTAATAATATCGAAAAAGGGTGACGTTAGGAGTACCTATAACCGCCGAGTGTGTATGAGAAGATGTGTGAGTGTCAATGAAGCGAAAGTGTTCTGTCAGGATCGGGACAAATGGAGATCCGTGATCTCTGCCTACCCCTCTACAGGGAATCAGGCGTGATGTGTATGGCTGATAATATCTCCTATGTCACTGTTTAGCATGGATATTGGGGTTGTGACGTCATATGGAATATTGGTGACAGGTTGTAAGCCCATCATACATATACATTCACGTCCTTTAATACCTTTCATAACACCTACTAGATCACTTTTACTTTTCAGCATGGTTGGTATCACATCACCTAATAGATTCCATTGACCCCTAGTCCCTTAGTCGCCTCCTACGACATGCTATAAGAACGGCAGCTAGTTAGCCTTCTTTTGACGACCTCCGTGGCGCGATTGGTTAAGCACCTGAACGCTAATCGTGAGGTCCCGATTCCCGGTGGAGGCAGAGTTAGGAACTACGCTTTTATTTTGCTTTCCAGTCTGGTTGTTGATTATATATGCTGTATATTTATTTATCTTTGTATAACAAGTATATATTTCTTAAATATACGTTGACTAGCACCCTTAACACAAGTCTTAAGTGTACTTAGCAAGGGCAGCAAGTGTCCTAAATATTGTTTATTTTACGTCCCTCTAGCTTGGGAGAATAAGAAATAACCCGATGAGTAATCAACCGAATTAAACAGACCTTTACTTTCATACTCATAGTAAGTAATTAAAGGTCTTTATAAATTGGTTGCATATTGTATGCATTTGTATAGCGAATGACGTCAGAGCTAAGGGAAATTTAGGTACGTAGGTAAAGATGACGAATAGGTTTCAAGTGTTAAAGTTCCGGGTTCGATTCCTTGTAAGAGTATTATTAATATGTATTATAGGATTCTTGGATGATTATTTATTTACATACTGAAGATATGAATATTATCATAAGCAATGGTCTTAAAACGCTTGTTAAAGAAAGTCAATTAACGTCAAAAGAGCGCTAACTAACTGCCGTTCTTTCCGGCATGTCGTAGGAAGCGACTAAGGGACTAGGGGTCAATTGAATCTATAAGCCGATAGACTACAGCAACATGTCACTTATTTTCCATATGACATCAAAATCCCAATATTCATGCTAATAAGTGACCAAGAAGATGTCTCATATCCCCCAAAGGGATTAAAGGACGCGAATGTATGTATGTATGTATGTTAAAGAAAGTTAGCTAGTCAGTTCTATACTACAAATAAATCTAATTTATGTATATACATTCAAATCCTTTCGGGGTGAATAATACATTGGAACTATGATGTTAGCTATAATATCGCATTAATAGCATTACTATGTAATGGTGATTGGTTGCTAGCCCATCGATTAATAGACCCAATGGAACCATAAACCAAAAAACGCTATATTGAAAAAAGATGACGTTCGAAGTACCTATAACCGCCGAGAGTGTATGAGAACATGTATGAGTGTCAATGAAGCGAAAATGATCTGTCAGGATCGGAACAAATCAAGCGTGATGTGTATGTACGTATGTATTAACGACAGGTTGCTAGCCCATCTTCCAATATCTACCCTTAAAGCCTTTCACCCTTCCTATGACATGCTGGGAAGACCGGCAGCTAGTTAGCATTCTTTTTACATCCCACCTAGCACGGGACTTATCTTTTGTTTATTTGTCAACCGCATAAGGTATGCTTTTGATGGTATGCCAATATGACTAATGGGACACATAGTCGATCTTTGTGAAGTTAAATGTATGTATCTCCTATTTTATGTGTTTATTATGAGTGTTATGTCCTTTTAGGGTATTTAGAGGTACTGTTTCAGTAGATAGTATTGCTAATAGTGGTTAGGTTAGGTTGGACCGTCAACATTCACAAATACTGTATATATCACTACATAGTATAAAACAAAGTCGCTTTCTTTGTCCCTATGTACCTTTGTATGCTTAAATCTTTGAAACTTCGTAACGGATTTTGATGCGGTTTTTTTTATTAAATAGAGTGATTCAAGAGGAAGGTTTATATGCATAAAAACATCCATTACATAGTGGAGTAGGCTATATATTTTATACCCGTGCGAAGCCGGAGCGGGTCACTAGTAAAAAAATATATTAATAGTGCGTTATCTCAATGTGAAGCTAATACTTAAAGATGTGATGGTGGGGTGGAGTGGTCTGAAGAACACAGAATGACCCCACTGGTCTTGTTAAGCATGCAAATTGCCCAATAATTAAGTCACCTTGTCAATAGTGACAATGAACTACTATTTAGATGGACCACATAATGTAGTTATAGTTTTAAGAGATTTGCGATTTATACTCATGATTAATAATTAACGGGACTTATCGCGTAAGTTTATATATAATAAAATTACCTTTATTAACCCGACGTTTCGGCTACGTTGCAGTAATTACGTTTATCACATAATGTAGATTGAAAATATCTAATGTAGCTCAGTTGTTTGGGGCTTGACTCTGTATTGGATACAAGGTTCGAATCCCGCTTGAGGATGTGCCAATGGACATGAAGTTTAATGAATTACTATGTACATTTTCGTAATAAAAATACATTTACGAGATGCGTCGAATTCTACGGTGAGGGAAAACATCGTGAGGTAACCTACCTGTTCCCCGAACAGGTAATAGTTAGTGCTTGTAAATGGCGACATGGATTACCGACACATTGAGTACTTACTGACGTGGGTTCGAGGTGGTCATAGAATTACTACGACACAAGGGTTAAATGTGACATTAGGAGTACCTATAACAGCCGAGTGTGTATGAGAATACGTATGAGAGTCAATGAAGCGAAAGTGGTCTGTCATTGGGACAAATGGGAATCCGTGATACCCTGCCGCTCTACAGGGGATCAGGCGTGATGTATATGTATGTTAATAATCGCAAACGCGTTGTTTTATTCTACTACGATCCTTAAACATTTAAGGCCAATCTAATGTTTACACCTCTGCCTCCCAAACATGATAAACAGATAAATTTAAAAGAATTTCGTTATGAATTCTTAATTCTTGAAGCAAAGGTCGTGGACTGGTTCGATAGCCGAACTAAGGTTATGTAACTGGTTACCATTCCATTTGGACTCATTTACCTACTTTAAAACAGACAAATCCTCATACACACTCGGCATAAATGATAGCAGATTGACAAAAGGAATATATATGAGTGAAGTGGAAGGGCGGTTACGTAGAGGCCGGCCTAATAAGACATATAACAGTCAGATAGACGCTATATTGAAAAAAGGTGACGTTAGGAGTACCTATAACCGCCGAGAGTGTATGAGAGGATGTATGAATGTCAATGAAGCGAAAGTGGTTTGTCAGGATCGGGACAGATGGTGATCCGTGATCTCTGCCTACCCCTCTACAGGGAATCAGGCATGATATGAATGTATGTATACACACTCGGCGGTTATAGGTACTCCTAACGTCACCTTTTTTCAATATAGCGTCTATCCGACTGTCATATGTCTTATTGGACCAGCCCCTACGCAACCGCGCTTCCACTTCACTCACATATATTCCTTTTGTCTATCTACTAACATTCATCCGCATAACAAGTAGTATTATAATGTTTTATCTCTTTGAGGAATTTACCTAAGGAGCTTGTCTCGTCCTAGCTGGGACGTAAAAAAAAAGCTAACTATCTGCCGTTCTTACCGGCATGTCGTAGGATGTGATTAATGTGGGAATAAATGGTATCTAGTGAGATAATCTAGCAATCTATGATGATTATTTTATAAGTCATCATAATCTCGAAAATTTCATGTCTCCGAGGTTCTGTCCAACCGGAAAGAATTGTAGAGCGTAAAAGTATATGTACGTAATTGGTTCGTATCTCTATTCACCCCATCGTGTTTAACAGTTGTGTTAAAACCTAGGTAATAAGTTTTCTAGTTTACCTAGCACTTAATGACGTCACGCGTCTAATTACTACATAACACGTCTAGTTGGTGTTTAAAGACTAGGTCTTATCTAAATTAGGGTGACATTTAAAACTATAATCACCGGGCGTGTATGCGGAAGAGCATGGACGCTGAATAGAGTAAAATGAGTGTATGTACTCACATATATACAAGTATTTTAATAAAGATTTATTAAAATTACATACATCCATACACAGTATGAGTGTCAATGAAGCGATAGTGGTCTGTCAGAATACGCAGAATAAGTGAACTAATGGGGATACGCGATCTCTGCCTACCCCTCTAAGGAATCAGGCGTGATTTGTATGTATGTATGAAATATTAGGTCCTTTTTGCAAATATACTTTATTTGCAAACATGTACTTAGAAAATAAGAAAACTTTGCCTTTACATGTTCTAGGTTTTGAACCCTGCACCCACTGATACAGAGTCAAGCCCCGATCAACTAAGCTACACTGTACTTATTACCTACGTTATTATCTATCTGACTACCTTAGAGTAATAAAAACACATTTACGAAATGCATCGAATTATACGGTGAGGGAAAACATCGTGAGGAAACCTACCTGTTCGTCGAACAGGTAATAGTTAGTGTTTGTAAATGGCGACATGGCTGACCACCTGTCACATTGAGTACTGACTATCTGGTTAACATGTGGGTTCGAGATATCAATAGAATTACTACCTTCGCAATTGTAGAGATGGACTCCTGAACCTACCCCGCAAGGGTTAATGGTCGTGAATGCGTTTGTTTATTTGTCTACCTTAGAGTGGAAAAAGACCTTCGTAATACGACCGTGGTCACTCAAGCTTGTAGCTACTCCGGATGGGTTAATGGTCGTGATGCGTATATACGAAACCTCAAGATAAATACATATATAGCATAATAATAATAATATTTGGACATTATTACACTAATTGAACTAGCCCCTTGATAAGTTCATTTAAGACTTGTGCTAAGGGTACTAGTCAACGTATATTTAAGAAATGTATACATATTATATAGATAAATACATATTTAGCATATATGTATAAACAATGACCTGACTGGAAAGCAGAACAAAAGCGTAGTTCTTAACTCTGCCTCCACCGGGAATCGGGACCTCACGATTAGCGTTCAGGTGGTTAACCAATCGCGCCACGGAGGTCGTCGAATGAGTAGTTTTATTTTAAAAAACTAATATTGTTATAAATATTAGAAATAATGATGGGATTTTCGAGACATATTAATGGATGTAAGCTTTTAAAATGCCCATTATCTATATATACAAACAGGTTATATAAAAGTCATATAAGGCTAAAAATACACACTCGGCGGTTATAAGTACTTCTAACGTCACCCTTTTTCAATATGGCATCTATCTGACTGTTATATGTCTTATTGGATCGACTCCTACGTAGTATAATAGTCAAAACAAAACGCATTCACGACTATTAACCCTTGCGGGGTAGTCAGAGGTTCAGATTACCATCTCTGCAATTGGGAAGGTAGTAATTCTATGGACACCTCGAACCCACGTGTTGACCAGATAGTCAGTACACAATGTTACAGTTGGTAAGCCATGTCGCCATTTACAAGCACTACCTATTAGCTATTCGGAGAACAGGTAGGTTTCCTCACGATGTTTTTCCTCACCGTAGTATTCGACGCATTTCGTAAATGTATTTTTATTACGAATGACATAGGTATTCATTTAACTTCATTTCCATTGGTACATGCTCAAGCGGGATTTGAACCCTGTACCCTCGATACAGAGTCAAGCCCCAAACAACTGAGCTACGTCGAATTCCAAGCAACTTAGCTACGTCGAATTCAACAAATACGTGTATGCACGAAACGTGATCATATTCCTCATACACACTCTACGTGACATAGTTTAGTTGGCAACGAGTGTTTTTATCAAATTGTCTTAATCATTAAGATGATTAAAATTATAATAAGATTCACATTTGCGGTTTTCTGGTTTTTAAATAGAATATTAAGGCTGGTTTTTTGCTAGTCTGGGACGTATTATTGCTGACTAGCTGTCGTTCTTCACGAACATAAGTTCTGTCTTCCTGAATATATTTGCAGGACGCGGATGCATTGCAACCCTTTGAAACGATATATATAGGGTCATTTCACGTGAATCGGACAGGAAACAAAGTGAGGTTTTGAAAATCTATAACATTCGGCACATTTATACTTCTAGTAGGTATAGTGTATATTTGAGAAGTTATGGGTTTCTAAAGAATTGACGAAATTGTAATAGCAGTTTTTTTAAAGTAGTTTTTCGAATCTAACAAATTTACAATAAATTATTTAACACAGCGGTATCGCAACCTGTCACATTGAGTACTGACTATCTGATCAACACTTGGGTTCGAGATGGCCATAGAATCACTACCTTCGCAACTGCAGAAGGACGACTGAACCTCTGATTACCGCAAGGGTTTATGGTCGTGAACGCGTTTGTCTTTTTTACGTTCTTTATCCCAACGTGATAGGTAGTAAACCGTATCGCCGTATATAGGCACTGACTATCTGACCTATCCTGAGGGATACGCAGGTTTCCTCACGATGTTTTCCCTCCCCGTTAGCGACTATAAATTATGTACGTAAATGAAACACACATATTTAAATTTCATTCATTGGTACATGCCAGAGTCGGGATTCGAACCTACGACTTTTCTCATACGAAGTCCGAGGTCATACCCACTAGGCTACAGCCGCTTCTACAGCTCTACAATATGTATGTAATATACACACAAATTCTACGTAGCTCAGTTGTTTGGGGCGTGACTCTGTATCAGTGGGTACAGGGACAAATCCCGCTTGAGCATGTACCAATGGAAATGAAGTTTAACTTATTTCTATGTACATTTACGTTATAAAAACACATTTAGGAAATGCGTTAAATACTACGGTGAGGGAAAACATCGCGATGAAACCTATCTGTTCCCCGAACAGGTAATAGTTAGTGCTTGTGACCGCTGACATGGCTTACCACCCGTCCCCATTGAGTACTGACTATCTGATCAACACGTGGATTCACGGTGGCCACAGAATTACTACCTTCGCAATTGCAGAGATGGACACCTGAACCTCTGACTACCGCAAGGGTTAATGCTCGTGAACGCGTTTATCTTTTTCATCAAGGCTGGTGTCGTGCTAGTCTGGTACGTATTTAATGCTGACTAGCTGTCTTTCTTCCCGGTATGTATACAAAAAGACAAATAGACAAAAGCTTTCACGAGCTAACTCTTACGGGGTGACGTTAGGAGTACCTATAACCGCCGAGTGTGTATGAGAAGATGTATGAGTGTCAATGAAGTGAAAGTGGTCTGTCAGTAGGACAAATAGGGATCCGTGACACCTACCCCTCTACAGGGAATCAGGCGTGATGTGTATGTATGTACCCATCGATACAAAGTCAAGCCCCAAACAACAGAGCTACGTCGAATTTGTATGTTTTTGTGTTGTATGTATTATTAAAGCAAACTCACCGTGGTTAACCTTCCCCTGCTGCGAGATGAGCATGTTAAGCGGCACTGAGGGGTTGTCAGCCATTCGCAGCAGCCCGCGGGCTCCCTGGCCCACTGCCAGGTATTTGTGGCCCAACTTCGTCATGGTCACGGCGCCAGCATCTGGGACTGTGGGGGGTTAGTGAAATAGTCAGTAATTTCAAATACTCAGGATTTTGCTTTACGAAATGCCATTAGTTTAATTAGATTTATTTAATATTTTTATTTCAATTGATTAACTGTAATGACAACTTTTCCAATGGAAATGTTTTTTTTTTTTTTTTTGACCTTCAATAAGTGATTTTATGATCCTCATATTGAATAAAAGGAATTTCAAGGAATTTCATTTCATTTCATAGTGATACATACATACATCGCTGCTTTAAAACTAAACTGAAGAAACTCGAAAAACATTTTATCTCAAAAAGATTAAATAATAAGTACATAAAACATATTAAGTTAATAAAAAGATAAAAAATGTATTTATATTTAATCATTTTTTTAAATTATATGCAATTTAATGTCAAAAATATATTAACTATATTATAAAACAACGTTTTTTGCTAAATAGTGTTTTTTGAGTTTCTTCAGTTTAGTTTTAAAGCAGCGACATATCCAAAATTAATCATAGGGATTACTTAATGCGATAGGGAAACTCAATCTTTACACCCTATTTTGCAAATTTCAATGGTAGTATATAAAATTACTTTAAGTTGACGTTGTGTAAAATATACGTGTACTTATTGAGTTAAAAAAAAAATATTGTATAATCTATCATTAATATTGCTGTGTAAATTATTATAATGTGGAATCTTTAAGTTTAAAGTTATAAATGTTGTAATCATCTTCATGTAATATTTTATCGTGTCTAATTGTATTCCTTTTTTATTATGTATGCCTTTGTGTCTGTGAATACTCTTATTATTATCGTTTTTATACATACATACACATCACGCCTGATTCCCTATAAAGGGATAGGCTATCACGGATCCCCATTTGTCCCACTGACAGACCACTTTCGCTTCATTGACACTCATACATCTTCTCATACACTCTCGGTGATTATAGGTATACCTAACGTCATTTTTTTTCAGTATAGCGTCTATCTGACTGTTATATGTCTTATTAGGCCGGCCCCTACCTAACCGCCCTTCCACTTCACTCACATATATTCCTTTTGTCAATCTGCTATCATTCATCCGCATAACATGTCCAAGCCATCGAAGCTTGAAGCATCGAATTACATCTTCTTTCATAGTAATAAGTAGTATAATAATGGTATTAAGGATACTGTTAAACTAATTCAACTAGCCCCTTGGTAAGTTCTGATAAGTGTGTGGTAAGTTTTGATAAATACATATATAGCATATATAATCAACAACTAGACTGGAAAGCAGTAGAAAAGCGTAGTTCTTAACTCTGCCTCCACCGGGAATCGAACCCGGGACCTCACGATTAGCGTTCAGGTGTCTAACCGATCGCGCCACGGAGGTCGTCAAACAGTAGTAATGCATTAGGACTTCTGTCCATCATTGAAGTGAAAACATACGTTGTCAAGAATGTTTACTCTTCGCTAAGTAGTCCGCCTTGAGATACTCATTCACCCAGTATTTACCAGAAACCTTGGGTAAATACCCAAGATCATCTGAATAATAATTCGTTGAATTCTGCGGAAGTGAGGTTATCTTTATGTCACCGCAGATGAAAACAACGGCTGGTTTATGATATGTATCGTAGTATCATATGTAGTGAGATATCGATTTGAAAAGGGTGACGTTAGAAGTACCTATAACCGCCGAGTGTGTATGAGGAGGTGTGAGTTTTTTACGAACATATTTTTTTTATGTTATGTAATAATACAAGTCTTAAATGTACTTACCAAGGGGCTAGTTCAATTGGTGTAATAATGTTTACTGTTATTCCTTTAAAGATAGTCAGAGATCCGCGTGTTCGCTACTATACTCTGATATTTATATATCTGCATACACACTCGGCGGTTATAGGTTCTTTTAATGACCATTATGCAGTGTATAACCTTTTTGATCGATAAATGTCTTATTAAGAAATCAGTGAGGGAAACATCGTAAGGAAACCTACCTGTTCCCCAAACAGGTAATAGTTAGTGCTTGTAAATGGCGACATGGCTTACCACCTGTCACATTGAGTGCTAACTTGGTCACACGGGTTCGAGGTGGCCATAGAATTACACACATACACATCACGCCTGATTCCCTGTAGAGGGGTAGGCAGAGATAACGCAACCCCATTTGTCCCGATCCTGACGGAGCACTTTCGCTTCATTGACACTCATACATCTTCTCATACACAGTCGGTGGTTATAGCTACTCCTAACGTCACCCTTTTTTAATATAGCGTCTATCTATCATATGTCTTCTTGGGCCGGCCCCTACGTAACTGCCCTTCCACTTTTCATAGATTTGAGAGATGACTTCACGTTCCGGTTCTTATTAGGACTCCCCGTAAATTTGTTATAAAACACTATTTGTTGAATGTGAAGCTTTAATCATGTTCAAATGAATTTTGTCTTTACGAAGTGCCTTTAATTTTAGTTTTATTAATCTAAATTGATTTATTTTAAGAATAAGTTTTATGTAATGGCATATTTTTCATAAAAAATTTTTTTTTTTGACGTTCAATAAGTGATTTTATGATCCTCATGTTGAATAAAAAGATTTTCGTTTCATTTCATTTTGTTCCATAGAGCTTTCTCATTACATTTTACACAAACACACACATAAACTGTGTCTCACTCACACATATTTACTGACATTGACACACAAAATCGCCAACCGGTTCTCGTTGATAATCACGCAATAGTATTTACTTTTTCTACCAATGCTTACAAGGGACTGGAAGGGAATTGATTAACTGTCTTTCGTGTATACAAAAAGACAAACGCATTCACGACCATTAACCCTTGTTATGAGGTTCAGGTGTCCATCTCCGCAATTGCGAAGGTAGTTCTATGGACACCTCGAACCCACGTGTTAACCAAGTCAGTACTCAATGTGACAGGTAAGTCATGTCGCCATTTACAAGCACTAACTATTATCTAGTCGGGGAACAGGTAGGTTTCCTCACGATGTTTTCGCTCACCGTATAATTCGATGCTTTCGTAAATGTGAAAAATATTCCTTTGGTCAATCTATTAACATTGATCTGCGTTACATGTCCAAACTGAAGCATGCCCTTTTCAATCTTAGTCACTACATCTTCTTTTAAGCTACAACCTTCCCTTATTACACTATTCTTAATTCTATCATTCATATATACACACATATATTTATAATTTAAATAATAATAATATTTGTACATTATTACACCAATTGAACCAGCCCCTTAGTAAGTTCATTTAACACTTGTGTTAAGGGTACCAGTCAACGTAATTGTCAATCATAGTTGTTGTAAGTAAATGATACATACACGTACTGTTATACATATTATCGTGTATTATATAAATAAATACATAAACCTAATAATGCAATACCCAATAATCACTTTAATATGCTCTTAAAGGGCCTTTAACTCCTAGATACAATCTTAGGGCATACAGGTTCTAGTATTTATAGTTTGTCTGGGTTTTCCCATACAATTAGTACGAGAGATTCACGGTGGGTTTTCTCAATGCAATTCTATGGCGCCTTGTCATCTAATCACGCCTTTTAGCAGTGAAGGGTAGGAAGGTAGTCTGTGTACACAAATATATGTTATTTATAGATGAATGGGTTAATCGTGAGGTCCAGGGTTCGATTTCCGGTGAAAGCAAAGTTTTGTCTTGCTTTTCTTCTGCTTTCCAGTCTGGTTGTTGATTATATATTTTATGCTCTATATGTATTTTTATATGTATAATAAGAATATATTTGTTAAATATACGTTGACTAGTACCCTTAACACAAGTCTTAAATGTACTTACCAAGGGGCTAGTTCAATTGGTGTAATAATGTCCTAAATGTTATATATTTATTTTCAAATATACATAGCATCCTTAATAATCTTACCAAGGCTAAACATACTAAATATTACTATTCTATTATACATATATCTTGTAAGAAGTACCTATAGCCGCCGAGTGTGTTAGAGGTGTATGAGTGTCAATGAAGCGAAACTGGTCTGTCAGGATCGGAACAAATGGGGATCTGTGATCTCTGCCTACCTCTTTTAAATCATGGAGTAATTAATAAGAGGAGTGGGCCTTACGCAATATTTGTACGGAAACTAGCGTGGCATTACGTGGGGTGAAACGAGGTACGCGGGATGGAGGGGAGATATTACAACCAATCAAAACACGGCATTTTGTGAGACAAAACATAGGTATCTTCCTTTCGCCGGGTCTTCTTTATATTTGGTTCGTGGTATTTTGCCTATATAATGTTTAGACTCTGTTTAGGTTAGGTATGGATCATTCCAGGTGGCATTCAATAGTCTCTCCCTATCAAAAACCAATGTTCACCCATCCGAATATGTTCAATGATGTTTAACATTAGTAATAATATTTGGACATTATTACACAAACTAAACTAGCCCCTAGGTAAGTTCATTTAAGACTTGTGTTAAGGGTACTAGTCAACGTATATTTAAGAAATATATACTTATATAGATAAATACATATATAGCATATATAATCAACGAGCAGACTGGAAAGCAGTAGAAAAGCGTTTATCTCAACTTTGCCACCATCGGGAATCGAACCCAGAACCTCACGATTAGCGTTCAGGTGTCTAACCGATCGCGCCACGGAGGTCGTCAAATATATGTATTTCCAAGCCCCTATCCACCACGAGGGAAAAAAGCGACTAAGTGAGCGTACGTCTAAGCTCCAAGATTGCAAGATCACTTGGGGGCCTTACATAATAGCAGCGTTGCGCAACGTAGCACAGTAACATGATAACCGAGTTACCTCACTGTTTGTACAAGTTCTAACTGGCTTGACGTAAGAGATGGATAAGGGATGCGGGGTGGAGGGTACTGGGTATATTCACGACCTTTAATCCCTTTCGGGGTGGACTGAACTTCGGAAACGCTTATGTATATAGTATCTAATACATAGGTCAATATAAATAAATAATATAATAAATAAATCAATCAGATAGACGCTATATTGAAAAAAGGTGACGTTAGGTGTACCTATAACCGCCGAGAGTGTATGAGAAGATGTATGAATGTCAATGAAGCGAAAGTGGTTTGTCAGTGGGACAAATGGAGATCCGTATCTCTGCCTACACCCCTACAGGGAATCAGGCGTGATGTGTATGTATGTATGTAAATAGGTCTCTTTTTTTAATGGATATTGGGGTTGTGATGTAATTTGGAACATTGGTGACAGGTTGCTAGGTCATCGCACAATAGATTGCATTACATCTCTTAGTTGCCTCCTACGACATGCCGGGAAGAACGGCAGCTAGTTAGTATTCATTGTATGTTCCAGACTAGCACGGAATAATTAACTACATAAGTTGAAACGAGGGCAAAAGAAAACTCTTTCACAACAATTAACCCTTGCGAGGTAGTCAGAGGTTCAGGTGTCCATCTCCGCAATTGCGAAGGTAGCAATTCTATGGCCACCTCGAACCCGCGTGTTGACCAAGTCAGTACTCAATGTGACAGGTTTATCATTTACCTACATAATTTACAGTCGCTAACATAGATAAAACCTGCCTATCCCTTGGGTAATAGGTAATAGTCAATGCCTGTATACGGCGATACGGTTCACCACCTATCACGATGGGTGTATCATCTAGTGAAACGTGGGCTTTGAGTGATCCATACCTAATATACCTTCGACATTTCAGAGATGAGCACTCAAGCCTTTGACACAATAATAATAATATTGTAGGACTTTATTACACCAATTAAACTAGCCCCTTGGTAAGTACATTTAAGACTTGTGTTAAGGGTACTAGTCAACGTATATTTAAGAAATGTATACATATTATGTATAGATAAATAGTATATAGCATACATAATCAACGACCAGACTAGAAAGCAGAAGAAAAGCGTAGTTCTTAACTCTGCCTCCACCGGGGATTGAACCCTTCTAGCGTTCAGATGGTTAACCAATCTAACCACGGAGGTATTAGATTGGCACCTAGATATCTTATATCTAAATCCCATACTAGCAGTATACACAATTTAATAGCCTCCGAATTGATTTAATATGCTTGATAAAGATTAAATAAATTATGTCTGATTGTCACCATTCAATTGACACTCATTCAGAGAATTAAGTTTATTGAATTGATAATAACATACATACATACGCTTCACGAAATGTGTATACACACTCCCTTTTTATTGTAGCTGGGTAGTCAGATGCTTGATTGCCCGTCTCTGAAATTTCGAAGGTATGTTAGGTATGAGCCACTTAAACCCCGCGTTTCACTAGCTAGATAGACAGCACCCAACGTGATAGGTAGTAAACCGTATAAACTGATAAAAAGAGTTCATAATTAATAATATAACTAAAGATTTTTCTGCCCTTTTTAGAGCTCTACAATACAAGAAGATATAGTGCCTAAGATTTAAAAGAGCATGCTTCAGTTTGGACATGTTATACGGATGAATGATAGCAGATTGACATAAGGAATATATGTGAGTGACGTCGAAGGGCGGTTACGTAGGGGCCAGCCCAATAAGATATATGACAGTCACATAGACGCTATATTGTAAAAGGGTGACGTTATGAGTACCTATAACCGCCGCGTGTGTATGAGAAGATGTATGAGTATCAATGAAGCGAAAGTGGTCTGTCAGGATCGGGACAAATGGGGATCCGTGATCTCTACAGGGAATCAGGCGTGATGTGTATGTGTGTATAATACGTATGTATGTATATACGTAAATTATTACGAATATGTAAATATAATTTACATTGTCTTTTACAGTGGGTTTTGAGTGAAAAACATGTCAAATTGTATCTTATTGTTACTACACGATTCCATAACATAACCCCTGACTTTTGTCAATCATAATCCACTTATTTTAATAAGATTTTCAACTTTTTTCAATCCTATTGTATTGTTATTGGATTTACGTCAATATTTACTAAACATACATACATGTTTACGCCTCTACGTCCCTAAGGTGATAGGCAGAGACTATTAGGCCACCTGGAATGGGTGACAAATCTCTTGCTTCACTCATATCCTTTAACCTTCTTACATGCTCTTCTATTCTTCACTACGTACATTCGCCTTGAGAAGAAAAATAAGAAGTTTATTCGTAATTATAAGGTTTTTTTTTTATTTTGCAATACACAATTTCATTCAAACTTACATTTTACGAAAGTTTACCTTTTCGGGTAATCAAAGATTTATACTGCTACTTAATAATTGTGTAGGTTAAAATACTTATATTATAAAATCACAGAGATGGTTATATGAACCTATTAGCACTCTTCAAAATAACCAAATCTCATACTATTTGCTTTTACTAAAGTTAATAACAATACATACACCCGCAGAAGAACAGAAGTGCATGTATGAGAAGGTTAATTGGTGTGAGTGAAGCAAGAGATTTGTCACCCGTTCCAGGTGGCCTAATAGTCTCTGCCTATCCCCTTAGGGACGTAGAGGCGTAAATATGTATGTAGGTGAGTATGTCTTCACAAGAGATAACAATCACTCTATTTGTTTTTACAAAAGTCAATTAAGAATTATATTACTTTCGTTTTTAAATAGCTCATTCTTTCAACGTAAGTTTTAAATTCCTTTTAAAGTATTTAAACTGATAGTTCAATTAAATTGAAGACAGATTAATTATATGAATGTCTCGAAAGAATATGAAACATCATTTTTACAACCAGCTTTTTATTCTTAAACATACACATTACGAATAATTTGGACATGTTATGCGGATGAATGATAGTAGATTGACAAAAGGAATATATGTGAGTGAAGTGGAAGGGCGGTTACGTAGGGGCAGGTTCAGTAGACATATGACAGTAAGATAGACGCCATATTGAAAAAGGGTGACGTTAGGAGTACCTATAACCGCCGAGTGTGTATGAGGAGTTATATAGATGTCAATGAACCATAATGTCATGTTAGTAACCATTGACCCCCATGGAGTGAAAGTAAGAAGTCAAGGCCTGATACCACTATGTAACATTTAGTTTACATCACCTCTCATTAAAAGATACATATACATTACGTCTGCCTCCCTGTATAGGAGTAGGCAGAGACCAGAGATCTCTATTTGTCTTCCTGTAAAACAATCTCTTTATGGACATCCATACTTCTCTTATACACTCGGTGGTTATAAATAGTAATATATTACTTACATACATACACATAACGCCTGATTTCCTGTACAAGGGTGGGCGGAGATCACGGAACCCCATTTGTACCTCATTATATATCTCTTACTATGAGTTAATATTGAATTTGGCTTTAGTAAGTGATAGATTAACATCCTATTGCAATAATTTGCGATGAAAAACAAGTAATACTTAGTGTTTGTAAATGGCGACATGGCAAATTGTAAATATAATTTGTAAATACCATCTGTCACACTGCGAGGTGGCAATAGAATTACTACCTTTGCAATTGCGGATTACTATAGATAAGCGAATCTCTGACTACCCCGCAAGGTTTATAGGTAGTGAAAATATTAGAATATTACTGTAATATTCACACCCTTTATCTAACGTGTTTGTGATGACTGTCCAGGGCCCTTACTCCACTAATTAACTTTGACAGCCACTCAACTGCGTCGCTATTGCGTTACTTCTGCGTCTCGGCTGTAAAAGTGGCACTCTGCTAATATTTTGACAACTACACTTGTACCTCAATAGCGAGTCCGTGGTGCTTCAGTGGCACTTCAGTGGCACTTCAGTGGCCACTCAAGTATGGAAATGTCAATAGTGGAGTACCAAATATAAGGATATTGAACTGACATTGACTGACGTTTGGTTAGTAGAGTAGCTTTTTTTGTTGTCAGACGCAGATGTAGCGAAAAGTGTCAAATTACGGCCACTGAAGTGCCACAGTATCGATACTGAAGTAATATTGTGGCTAAAATGAATTAGTGGAGTAAGGGCCCAGTATATGTAAGACTAAGTTTAATGTAGCCATGATTGAATTAGTCCGCAATAGCGAATATATAAACATAATCAAATATATATATAAACAAATCAACATAAAATAGTCATGAAGTACCAGTATATATAATATACTTACATATTATGAGGTATACCTATCGCTCAGGATAGGTAATAGTCAGTGCCTATATACGGCGATACGGTTCACTACCTATCTCGTTGGGTGCTGTCTATCTAGTGATACGCGGGCTTTGAATGATCCATACCTAACATGCCTTCGAAATTTCGGAGATGGGCATTCAAGCCTCTGACTACCCCGCCATAATAAAAAAGGGAGTGTGTATACACAAGTCATGAAGCGTATGTTATTTATGTTTTACATATTATGTACAACTAAGTTCAATGTAGCAATAGTTAAATTACTCCGCAATAGCGGATATATCACACCTCAATAGACAATAGTCGTGAAGTACACGTTTGTGCTATAGTGAGTCATCAATCAGAACCTGCCAATCAGCTATGGAGGTGTGAATATATACGAATTGTACTTTCTAAGGCTGTAATGACACCAAATTAATGTTGAGACGCAAAGATGTAATATTTTAGATATTTTAGGACCCTACACCAATTGAACTGGCCCCTTGGTAAGTTTAATTAAGATTAAATGGTTTGAGAGGTGTAATAGTGTCTAATTACATACGTACATATAAAATACATACATATATGACACCTTTGAGACATAGTAAAAAGGGAGTGTGTATACACAAGTCGTACACAAGTCGTGAAGCTTATTTTATATTTATATTTAGTTATAAATTCCTTTCGTAGCCCTCCTTTCATCCATCCGCTCCATGTGCCCAAACCTTAACATACATCTATTTTCGTCACTTTATATTCTTTCATACCACAACGTTAACATTCAATTTACATATCATATTATATACAGATGCAGTTGAAGCCGAGTGGGTAAGACCTCTGACTTCTTATGTGAAAGATCCTAGGTTCGAATCCCGGCTCTGACATGTTTTTCATTTACGTACATAATTTACAGTCGCTAACAGTGAAGGAAACGTCGTAAGGAAACCTGCCAATCCCTCTGGATAGGTTATAGTCAGTGCCAATATACGGCGCTACGGTTCACTACTTATCACGTTGGGTGCTATCAAGTGAAACGCGGGCTTCGAGTGATCCATATCTAACATGCTTTTAAAATTCCGGAGATGAGCACTCATGCCTTTGACTACGCCCTCGCAATAAAAAAGGGAGTGTGTATACACAAGTCATGAAGCGTTTGTATGCATACATTTGTATAGGCGTATCTATACCGTATAGTCGTTGTTTCCAGTGAATGGAGTGTCGTCAGGCATCGAATGTGGGTCGTCCAGAAAGCAACCTGTTACTCGACGAGAAAAAGCCACTGTGCCACGGAGTTTTTACTTAAAAGCACTTTTTGTTGTACGGTGACCTAGTAATTCTGTGCGGGTTGGGTATTTTTGGGTTCGTGACTTTATGTTGATAGTTATTTTTAAACAAAAACAAAAGACAAACGCGTTCACGACCATTAACCCATCTCCGCAATTGCGAAGGTATTGATGCTATGGCCACCTCGAACCTACGTGTTGACCAAGTCAGTACTCAATATACAGTCAATTCCCAAACAACTGAGCTACGTCGAATTATTAGTATAGATAGATATATCTCTAACCGACACAAACAATAAGTTGTCACCTGGATGGTCACCCATCCAAACAACAACCGCAGTCTGTGTTGCTTAACTTAGAAGATCTACAAAGGTAGATGGAAATATAAATAGGAAACCGCGAAGAAATTATACAGATCAAATTGGAGACATTCTTCTCAAGGCGGGTGTACGTAGTATTAATTAATACGTATTAAGGGGTGTGAGTGAATCAAGGGGAATTTTTTCACCATTCCAATTTGCCTCATAGTCCTAATAGTTCATCTCCGCAAATGCGGAGGTAGTAATTCTATAACCACCTTGAACCTAGGTGTTGACTAGATATTCTATATCTCATTAAATTGAATAATGTCTGCAGAGTTTCGGTATTTCTTCTCTGCTGGATTTTCCTTTACGAATATAGTTTAATTAGATTTCATTTTGTATTAAAATTAACTAATTTTAATGAAAATGTGTTTTTTTGTTTTAAAAATAAGTGTAAGTAATTATTGAAAATAAGTGATTTTATATCTTAATGTTGAACAAAAAAGCATTTCATTTCATTCGGAACATATAGGTTTATCAAATATCTTTCGCGTAGGGTTAAGTTACGTAGGGGCCGGCCTAACAAGACATATAACAGTCAGATAGATGCTATATTGAAAAAAGGTGACGTTAGGAGTACCTATAACCGCCGAGTGTGTATGAGAAGATGTACGAATGTCAATGATGCGAAAGTGGTCTGTCAGTGGGACAAATGGGGATCCGTGATTTCTACCCCTCTACAGGGAACCAGGCGTGATATCTTTCACATATACGATCTCTAACCGTCTGTCCGCCTCCTCAAAGCTTCAAGCGTGATGTATGTATTATGATTCCCCATCACAATATGTCTGACACTCACTTATTCAAAGTCAAGTTTGAAAGAAAGTGATAGGTAAGCATCTAAGGGACTTGCTACACTATAAGCTACAAAAAAATATTTAAACCATTTATTCATGATAATGAGTAACAATAGAATCACTACATAGTATAAAACAAAGTCTCTTTCTCTGTCCCTATGTCTCTTTGTATGCTTAAATCTTTAAAACTACGCAAAGGATTTTGATGCGGTTTTTTTTAATAGATAGAGTGATTCAAGAAGAAGGTTTATATGTATAATAACATTCTTTAAATAGCCAGAAGTGCAAAGCTGGAGCGGGTCGCTAGTCTTTACAATAAATTAACAAAATATTTACGAACTATAAATTAAATAAATCTAAAAATTTTTCACTGTCGTTGGAGCGCAAAGTGCCCAATATGCTGACAGCGTTGCCCCTCTGATCAAGATCTGATGAAGCAAGATCCCTTATGACCAGTGCCTGTATACGGCGATACGGTTCCCTACCACGTTGGGTGCTGTCTATCTAGTGAAACGCGATTGAGTGGCTCATATCTAACATGCAATCGAAATTTCGAAGATGGGCACTCAAGTCTTTGACACACTAAAAAAGGGAGTGTGTATACGTCAAGCCTATGGTATGTTATAAATCGTAGTGTGTATGAAAAGGTGTATGGATGTTAGTGGTTTACTAGAATGTATGTATGTTATAATAAAAATATTGTTACTTACGATTAACATAGTATACTTTTTCTTAACTAAAGTTGTGATAAATGTAAGTAGAATTACCTGAAACAATAAAATATTAATTAGTTTATTGAAATAATAATAAAGCTGTTATTTACAGCCGCAAAAACATACTTAAAGAAAGTAGTATACTTAATAAATAAATTAACTATACGGTGAGGGAAAACATCGTGAGGAAACCTACCTCTTTCCTGAACCGGTAAAAGTCAGTGCTTGTAAATGGCGACATAGCTTACCACCTGTCCTATTAAGTACTGACTATCTAGTTGACCCGTGGGTTCGAGGTGGCCATAGAATTACTACCTCCGCGATTGGCGATTGGAAACCTGAACCTCTAAGTACCCCGAAAGGGTTAATGTTCGTGAATTGTCTTTGTATATATCTTTCTAACTTATCTCCCAGTGTGTCTCCGGCCTAAAAGAGAAAGGGTCACTTGTTACATGTTGAAACAGGTTTAGTTGACCCCCAGGCGTATTCAAATTTGGACAGTAGCTACTGCATACGCTAAAATGTTTGGTAAGGTAATAAATTCACTGTGGTACTTGAATAAGTGGCTATTATATTGCAAGATTATACATAATAAATTTCATAGTTCTTTTAAGTGCCTTTAAATGTGTAAATATTATTTTTATTTAGTTCGTTAAATAAATAAACAAATGAGATTAAATAATACAAAATAGAGAATGTATGTTAATGTGGTTTAGGCATATGGAGAGAACCTATGAAAGGATGGTTACAAAAGGAATGTATAGAGCCAAAGTGGAAGGTAGAGTTGAACGGGGTAGGCCTTGTATAACTTATACAGATCAAATTGGAGACATTCTTCTCAAGGCGGGTGTAGCGTGAAGAACAGAAGAGCATGTAAGAATGTTAAGAATAAGGATTTTTCACCCATTCAAGGTGATCGACACACTTAAATAATAACAAATGAATAGACAGATCATTAAACATACAACATTTGAACAATACCTATTAACTAATCAATTTCTTCAACTCTGATCTCTAGATCAACCTCTATTAAACTCTTAATCCTCTCCATTTACATTCATTGAATGTCTAAATATTTTCCCGACTCTAGTTGTCTCTTAGCATTGAAATTCTACCGTTGGTTCGGAAGCCCTGGCTCGGAGAAGAACCAACAAGAAACTCCGGCTTTCAGGATTTTTTGCCCAGTGCCAATTACAAAGATAAATTATAAAGAACCATAATTATCTTTGCACATATAGCTTAGATGCACTCATTGCCAACCCCGAGCATCGGCAAGGTAGTCTCCGACCGCGTAGTAAGCGCCCCGGACTAGTCGGCCTCTAACTATAGTCTTAAATTTAGGTAAGGGTAATCGCGTAATTCAGTCTGGAAAATGATTATAAAAACGCACGCAATTTCCAACAAAAGATTTCTTGCAAGAAAGAGTAGCTGTCTTTCTTCCCATTCCATTAACGCTCCTCGAAATATGTCTCAACTTGTCCAGTGTAAACGCACTCCCAAAATAAAGGTCACGCTACACGAAACAAGTTCCGTTCACCTTCAAAATTCTCGCGGCAATGCTTATTGATGCCTAATGGACGTGGAGGGATAACAACCTGTCACGAGTAATGCTAACCAGTGGGATAAAGAGACAAAAAATTAAAATATAAAATTAAACAACTAAAATATTGGGACATTATTACACTAGTTCAACTAGTGTCTTGGTACGTTCATTTAAGACTTGTGTTAATGGTACTAGTCAACGTGTATTTAAGAAATTTATACGTATTATATATAGATAAATACATATATAGCATATATAATCAACGACCAGAGTGGAAAGCAGAAGAAAAGTGTAGTTCTTAACTCTGCCTCCACCGGGAATCGGGACCTCACGATTAGCGGTCAGGCGGCTAACCTATCGCGCCACGGAGGTCCTCAAATTCGACACTTTTGCTTATTTCAATGGTGAAATTTGACACTTTTGCTAATCTACTACCAACTTCACACTATTACTGATCTGTTATTGAACTGTGTTTGTGCTAAAAAGCATTAGTGGACTAAGGTCCCTATTACCAAATCCATTTTAATGCAATCTTTATATATTGAATATGAGATTTTATGTCTCCGAGGTTCTATCAACCTCGAAAGGGATTCAATCAATCAGCCTATGACAGTCCACTGCTGGACGTAGGCCTCCCCAAGGTAACGCCACAAAACACGATCACTCGTGGCCCTCAGCCAACCACTACCAGCGACCTTTTTCAGGTCATCAGTCCATCTGGCAGGGGGGCGTCCTACACTACGTTTACCGAGACGCGGCCGCCATTCGAGAACCGCTTTGCTCCAACGGTCGTCGGTTCTGCGACAGACGTGACCGGCCCACTGCCACTTCAGCTTGCAACATCGATAGACAATGTCTACGACATTGGTTCTCTGCCGGATAATCTCGTTCCGGACTCTGTCCCTTAACGAGATACCCAGCATCGAACGTTCCATTGCCCGCTGAGCGACATGTAATCGGTGAGCCAACCCGACTGTCATGTTCCACGTCTCGGCACCGTATGTCATTACAGGTAGGACGCACTGATTGAAAACCCTGGTCTTAAGACACTGCGGTAGTGGCGACGAGAAGATATGACGCAACTTCCCGAATGCTGCCCAGCCACGTGAATTAACATATAATTATGAATCTAGATTCCCTAACAAATACTAAACACAAAAACATATAAAAAACAATTTTGAAACATACATATGTGTTGTATATTAAAAATGTCGCAACCACCAAGTACGGTTTACGCAAAATTGGATTTTAACATGTACGCAAATAGGCTTCTTATGAAACAACACACGGCCACGTATGAAATGAAAGTTCTATAAATGTCAATGTCATTTTAGGTAGGTTTTCATACTAGACAGAAATAGAGAAAAAGACGATATATTGAAAACTAGCGACCCTCTCCGGCTTCGCATGGGTATAAAATATATAGCTCACTCCACTATTTAATGGATGTTATTATACATATAAACCTTCCTCTTGAATCACTCTATTAAAAATACCAAAATAAAATCCGTTGCGTAGTTTCAAAGATTTAAGCATACAAAGGGACATAGGGACAGAGAAAACGACATATGTAGTGAAGCGTGTTATAGAAGGCGATTAAGGGATTACGGGTAAATGGGATCATTTGAGCGATGGGCTAGTAACTTGTCACCAGTGTTTCATATGACATTACAACTACAATATTTATGCTAAAAAGTGCGCTAGGAGATACTATTTCTCCAAAGATATGTCCACCCCGAAAGGGATTGACGGACGTGAATGTATATGTATGTATGTAATTCTATAGCCACCTCGAACCCACGCGATGACTAGATAGTCAGTACTCAATGTGACAGGTAGTAAGCCATGCCGCCATTTACAAGCACTGACTATTAAGTGTTCGGGGAACAGGTAGGTTTCCTTACGATGTTTTCCCTCACCGTAGTATTCGCCGTAGATGTATTTTTATTACGAAAATGTACATAGAAATTCATTAAACTTCATTTCCATTGTTACACGCTCAAGTGGGATTTGAACTCTGCACCTTCGATACAGAAAGTTACCGACATTATGAAAAGAATTAGCACGCTGAAGTAGAGTTGGGCTGGTCACGTATGCAGAAAGACTGATGGTCGCTGGAGCAAAAAAGTCCAAGAGTGGAGACCGCGTCACAGTAAACGTAGTGTGGGGCGCCCTCCGGCAAGGTGGGAAGACGACCTGCGCAGGTTGGCCGGCATCGAATGGATGCGAACGGCCATTGACAGGGAGAAGTGGCGTCATTTGGGGGACGCCTATGTCCAATAGTGGATTGATACAGGCTGATGATGATGACCCTCGATACAGAGTCAAGCCCCAAACAACTGAGTTACGTTGAATTAATAATAATAATATTGTAGGACATTATTACACCAATTGAATTAGCCCCTTGGTAAGTACATTTAAGACTTTTGTTAAGGGTACTAACCAACGTAAATTTAAGAAATATATACTTATTATATATAGATAAATACATATATAGCATATATAATCAACAACCAGACTGGAAAGCAGAAGAAAAGCGTAGTTCTTAACTCTGCCTCCACCGGGAATTTAACCCGGGACCTCACGGAGGTAGACCTAACCGCGCCACGGAGGTCGTCAAGAATGATATATATGATAGATATGAGAAATATGCTAGTGCTTATAAACACCGAAACCTACCTTTTCAGGCCTCAAAGAAACCTAAATTGATCTTTTCTCCTTTCTAAAGTGATGGAAGTATTAACACTAATAGGGTCAATGGCTAGCGGTACCTCAATTGCTTATGACTATTTGCACTGGCTTATTACGAAAAGAAATCTAAAGTTTGGGACCTAAAAGAATGCTAACTAGCTGCCGTTCTTTCCGGCTAAGGGACTAGGTGTAAATTGATTTTATAGGATGTATGTATGTATGAATCCAAAGGATGATAGGTTATGTTAACAATGTTTTATATGATATCACAACACCAATATATAAAAAGTGAAGTGGAAGATGTTGATCTCACGTTGGAAATAATAATAACATTTTTTGAGACACTATTACACCAATTGAACTAGCCCCTCGGTAAGTTCATATAAGACTTGTGTTAAGGGTACTAGGCAACATATATTTAAGAAATATATACCTATCATATATAGATAAATGCATATACAATATACATAATCAACTACCAGACTGGAAAGCAGTAGAAAAGTGTAGTTCTTAACTCTGCCTCCACCGAAAATCGGGACCTTACGATTAGCGTTCCGGTGCTTAACCAATCGCGCCACGCAGGTCGTCAAATATTGATTATCACGTAAAAAGTGGCTTACATACGTTACCAAAAATGGCAAAACCTTAGTTCATAGTGTACTCTCAATCAGAAGTTTTGAAATGATTTTTTAATATAAGGATTATAAAATGAGTTATTGAAAGTCAACCAATAAAACCCTATTTATCAAAAATTCTGTCAGTAGACAAAAAAGACAAACGCGTTTACGACCATTAACTCTTGAAAACATAGTGAAGAAAACCTACCTGTTCCCCGAACAGATAATAGTTAGTACTTGTAAATGGCGACATGGCTTACCACCTGTCACATTGAGTACTTGGTCAACACGTAGGTTCGAGGTGGCCATAGAATTACTACCTTCGCAATTGCGAATAGAAACCTTAACCTCTGACTACCCCGCAAGGGTAAGTGGTTAACGCGTTAGTTTTTTTGTTTGTTTTTATTAAAAAAGTATTGCAACTTAAACTTACCTGCTTTTATGTCGATTAGTTTGTCTTACAAAACTACTCCACACAAAATTATTGGATACTGAAGTCAGCCTAATAAGACATATAACAGTCAGATAGACGCTATATTAAAAAAGGTGACGTTAGGAGTACCTATAATCGCCGTGTGTGTATGAGAAGATGGATGAGTGTCAATGAAGCGAAAGTGGTCTGTCAGTGGGACAAATGGGGATCCGTGATCTCTGCCTACCCCTCTACAGGGAATCAGGCATGATGTGCATGTATGTATGTATGTATAAAGCCGGTCTGGTCCAGGTAGACATTTTTACGACATTTAATAGTCAGACTATTATATTATTCTGTAACGTATAACTTACTTATAACAATAACTTTCTACCTTCGCAATTACGGAGATGGAAACTTCTGACTACCCCGCAAGGGTTTAAGGTTATAATTCTGACGTCTGACCGTTGCTAAGCAACACGCAAACAGTTTTTTAAAATGTTTACCCAGCAAATATTAGCCGTAACCTACTTAAACAGATTACCTAATATTTAATTTTAACTTACGCCGCGAGTTATACCAATGTATACGGCTAACTGGCAATCTCTATGTATGTATGTACTTGTGAAATGTATGTATGGTTTATATTGTAACAAAATGAATGAATGCGGCTGTAGCCCAGTGGGTAAGACCTCGGACTTTGTATGAGAAAGGTCCTAAGTTCGAATTCCGACTCTGGCATGTACCAATGAATGAAATTTAAATATGTATGTGTTTTTCATTTACGTACATAATTTACAGTCGCTTACGGTGAGGGAAAACATCGTGAGGAAACCTGCCTATCCCTCAGGATAGGTAATAATCAGAGCCTTTATACGGTTCACTACCTATCACGTTGGGTGCTGTCTATCTAGTGATACGCGGGCTTTGAATGATCCATACCAAACATGCCTTCGAAATTTCGAAGATGGGCATTCAAGCCTCTGACTGCCCCGCCATAATAAAAAAGGGAGTGTGTATACACAAGTCGTGAAGCGTATGTGTGTGTGTATGGTTTATATTGTAACAAAATGAATGATTATGTCGCTAAAGTATAAGTCAAAGAATGATAAATAACAATCTTCAATATATACAATCTTGTCACTAAATTACAATATTATACAATAATAATATATACTATTTTACTATGCTACTATTTATACATACATACACACCACGCCTGATTCCCTGTAGAGAGGTAGGCAGAGATCACGGATCCCCATTTGTCCTCCTAACAGACCACTTTTGCTTCATTGACACTCATACATCTTCTCATACACTCTCGGCGGTTATAGGTACTCCTAACGTCACCTTTTTTCAATATAGCGTCTATCTGACTGTTATATGTCTTATTAGGCCGCCCCTACGTAACCGCCCTTCCACTGCACTCATATATATTCCTTTTGTCAATCTGATATCATTCATCCGCATGACATGTCCAAACCATCGAAGCATATATTTAATAGTTAATTCATTTCGCAAATAGGATGAATAGTCAGTAAATAAGATCTCATACCAACATTGGACATGATAATAATAATACATGGACATTATTACACAAATTGAACTAGCCCCTTGGTAAGTAGGTACATTTGAAACTTGTGTTAAGGGTACTAGTCAACGTATATTTAAGAAATTTATACTTATTATACATAGATAAATACATATATAGTATATATAATCAACAACCAGACTGGAAAGCAGTAGAAAAGCGTATGTAGTTCTAAATTCTGCTTCCACCGGGAATCGAATGGGACCTCACGATAAGCGTTCAGGTGTCTAACCGATTGCGCTACGGAGGTCGTCAAATGATGAAATAAAGGTCTTAGTAATTATTAACTATTGCACTTAAATACATAGTAATTATATACCATTACTTATTTAAAGTGATAATTAAAAATGAAATGTGTTAAGTAATGTTATTATTAAGTACTGCTCAACATGTCAATTGTCAATTAGACGACCTCCGTGGTGCGATTGGTTAACCACCTGAACGCTAATCGTGAAGTCCCGGATTCGATTCCCGGTGGAGGCAGAGTTAAGAACTACGCTTTTCTTCTGCTTTCCAGTCTGGTCGTTGATTATGTATGCTATATATGTATTTATCTATACATAATAAGTATGTAGCTCCTAAATATACTTTAACTAGTACCCTTAACACAATTTTAAACGAACTTTCCAAAGGGCTAGCTCAATTGGTGTAATAGTGTCCTAAATATTATTTTCATTGATATTACGAATGTATAGGTACTAAATACCACAGATAATATAATACTATACAGTATAAATACTATGATTTGTATTTTTTCGCACCTTGCGTGACGTTATAAATTATGGATCCATCTTAACCTAACCATCCTACACTAGCTTATGACCACGTCAAGACGCTAAGAAGTCGTGATATAGATGCATTATCCTCGCCAGTGCATTTCCTTTACTTTAATGAGACAGTTCCGTATTAGATGCTATTGCTAAATGGGTCAATTGCATTGTCTATTTACTAACGCTGGTTCGGGATCGGTTTGTGGTAACTAGCTGCCGTTCTTACGTTGTAGAAGTAAAGGTATAGGGATCTATGGAATCTTTTGATATTTGATATCACAACGCCGATATATAAAAAGTGAAGTGGAAGATGTTGATCTCACGTTGGAAACCAACCAATTGAACTAGCCCCTCAGTAAGTTCATATAAGACTTGTGTTAAGGGTACTAGGCAACATATATTTAAGAAATATATACCTATCATATGTAGATAAATGCATATACAATATACATAATCAACCAACAGACTGGAAAGCAGAACATAAACTAGGGATCAATGGAATCTTTTGGAAAATGGGGCTAGCAACCTGTCAAAATAGAATCTTTTAAGCGATCAGCAACCTGTCAGAAATGTTTCATATAAATGTCATTATAACCTCAATATGATTACCGATGTTCCACCCCGAAAAGGTTAAAAAGAGATGACGGTATGTTTGTTGCTACCCCCTGTTTTAAGCTAAAGTTAAAAGTACAGGGTATTCGGCGTAGTTCAGTTGTTTGGGGCTTGACTCTGTATCAGTGGGTACAAGGTGTAAAAGCCACTTGAGCATGTACCAATGGAAATGAAGTTTAATGAATTCCTATGTACATTTTCGTAATAAAAATACATTTACGGTGCACCGAATACTACTGTGAGGGAAAACATTGTGAGGTAACCTACCTGTTCCCCGAACAGGTAATAGTCAGTGCTTGTAAATGGCGACACGGCTTACCACCTGTCACATTGAGTACAGACTTGGTCAAACATGGGTTCGAGGTGGCCATAGAATTACCTTCGCAATAGCGGAGATGGACACCTAAACCTTTGACTACCGCAAGGGTTAATGGTTTGTCTTTTGTCATTTTTGTTAAGTTAATTACGAGTAAAATAAGGAACTTATTAAACTATATTTTCTTCCTATATAATTATGTGCGAGTGACATATTACATCTTTATTGTTGACACCAGCATTCCACTCCACATTTAGGGAAATCAGAGTAATGTCACAAGTTAAACAGGTCCTGTAAAGGTGGGAGTGTACTGAAAGTGTAGCGGAGAGTTTAATTATAATAAAAACGTTTATTTCATACTACAATATATATGAAAACATAATAAACTTATACATACATCCATACATACACATCACGCCTGATTACCTGTAGAGGGGTAGGCGTTACGGATCCCCATTTGTCCCACTGACAGACCACTTTCGCTTCATTGACACTCATACACCTCTAACACACTCACACTCGGCGGATATAGGTACTCCTAGCGTCACCCTTTTTCAATATGGCTTCTATCTGTTTGACATATATACAACTTATTCATAGCATAGATATTACAATAATACAAGTAGTTCTTGGGTTTTAAATAGGGTTTAATTATGTCTTAAAATCCTTACAGAATAGGCAGTGACTATAAGGCCATCTTGCACGATCGTTACTAATATCTCATACACCCATTAACCTTCTTACAAGAACTTCTCTTCATCACGCCAATGTCGATATTATTAAAATAAATCATTATAAATGTCAGCACAAACTTTTTACGCTAAAAGTGACAAGAGATCGTTCAAGGTCTTCTCAAGGCGGCAATATATTAACCGATGGGCTAGCAATCTGTCACCATATGATACAAACGCGTTCACGACCATTAACCCATGCCAGGTAGTCAGAGGTTCAGGTGTCCCTCTCCGCAATCGCGGTGGTAGTAAAATTATGGTTACTTCGAGCCCACGTGATGACCACATAGATAGAACTCAAAGTGACAGGTGGTAAGCCATGTCGCCATTTACAAGTATGAACCTGTTCGTACGTATTTTTATACGAAAATGTATATAGAAATTCAATAAACTTCATTGCCATTGGTACATGATCAAGCGGGATTTGAATCCTATACCTACTATTTTACTATTCTACAATAAATATTACTATTTACATACAACTTGAAATACGCCACAATGATCGGCCACGTCGCGTTTCAGTGTATCCAAACCCTAAAGCCTCATACAGAACCACTTTTGCTCTCTGACGTCATTGGCGACGTAAAAAACAATTTGGCACTGCACTAAATTGCCCAGAACAAAGATTTAACGCTTTAATTTTCTACCTGTTGGGCAATTTATTTTACATACATGTGTATATATTATATGTATTTAACTTATTATAAAGGAACTGTATGAGTGTTAATGAAGTGAAATGGGTTTGATCGGGACAGATGTGGATCCGTGATCACTACCTACCCCTCTACAGGAAATCGGACATGAATATTTATATGCTGTAATCCCTTTTGAACTTCAGAGACACGATAGGTCACTTTTTAACATGTAAGTTATGGTTGTGTTGTATTATGTAACATTGGTGACAGGTTGCTAGTCAATCGCCTTATAGATTCCATCAACTTTAGCTACTTTTGTCACCTCCTACGACATGCTGGGAAGAACGGCAGCTAGTTAACAATCTTTTTATGTCCCAGCACGAGATTTGCCTAAATATCTTTAGATTCCTTTTAAAGAGTACAGAAACAAAATATTTTCTTGGATATATTAAATATAACTATAACAGTAATCCCATACTAGTCTGTGACGTAAAAAGAATGCTAACTAGCTGTCGTTGTTCTCAGCATTTTGTAGAAGGTGACTAAGGGACTATAGGTCAAAACTCGGGCGATACGCTAGCAACCTATCACAAATGTTCCATATAAATTCTATCACAACCGCAATATTCATGCTAAAAAGTGACCTAGGATATATTATCATGTCTTCAAGGTTTTGTCCAGTCCGAAAGGGAAAGAACGTGAAGTGTAGAAGAAAGGTAGATAGTCAGCTAGCTAGAACATTCGCTAGTGTCGTCACATTAATTATGAGGCTGCCAGTATGTCGACCGGACATTAGTAAATGGGTTTAGGCTGAGGCAATAACTGGTTTCAGCCTTTCTGCTAACGCGTATACATACATACATACATATACATACATATATACATACATACATATATACATATACATTCACGTCCTTCAATCACTTTCGGGGTGGAAAGAACTTAGGGATTTATTATCTCCTAGGTTACCTTCCAGTATGAAAATAGGGGTTTCGTTGACATAATGGAACATTGGTGACAGATTGCTAGGCCATCGCCCAATTGATTTCATAGAACCCTAGTATATGCATCTACATAACCTTCTCGTACACGCTCTTCTGTACTTCACGCTACGTACACACACATACATATATGTTCACGTACTTCCTTTTCGGGGTGGACAGAACCTCGGAGAAATAATAACACAGTCACTTTTAGCATGTTAGCATAGGTGACAGGTCGCTAGCACATCGTCGAATAGATTCTATTGCTCATAATCTTTAATACTACTTGTTTCCTTCGATAATAATAAAAATATTTGGACATTATTACATCAATTGAACTAGTCCCTTGGTAAATACATTTAATACTATTGTTAAGGGTACTAGTCAACGTAAATTTCAGAAATATATACTTATTATATATAGATAAGTACATATTTCGCATATAATATAATCAACGACCAGACTGGAAAGCAGAAGAAAAGCGTAGTTCTTAACTCTGCTTCCACCAGGAATTGAACCCGGGACCTCACGATAGCGTTCTGGTGGTTAACCAAATGCGCCACGGAGATCGTCGACATGTCAGAACAGCAACTAGTTAGCATTCATTTCATGTCCCATACTTACTTTAATTAACAATTTCATACAAAAATAAACATCGTGAAAAAACTTGTCCATTTCTCTAAATCTGTATACGATGAAATAGTTTACCACCAGTCACAATTGAGACTGATTATCAGTTAAAATGTAAGTTTCAAAAAGGCTTAGTTGGATACTGTCTTTTCAATGGTGATTCAAGAACAGAAGAGCATGTATGAGAAGGTTAATGGGTGTGAGTTAAGCAAGAGAGATTTATCAGGATCGGTCAAGGTGGCCTAATAGTATATGTTGATATAAATGGGATGTAGAGACGTGAATATATGTATGCATACCTATTAAAACGTATAATTAGATCTTAAATCAATATTTAACTTGGCAAAAATGAATGAAACAATATTAAACATTATTTATTCAATCAACAAGGTTATTCTTAGAAAATAACTTACAATCACGCGATTCTCGAAAACAATTCTTAAAATTTATTTGTTTATACTCTTTTAAGTTAGAAAATAAACTATTTATATACCAAATATATATACTAAATAAAACCTTATTTAACGTACAACAACATAAAAGTATAAAAAATATATGCTAGTTTATAAAATTTCTAAATTAATTAACTTTAAACGAAACAATGCAAGAACATCTTATTATTCAAAGTTTAATATCTTTTTTCCGTAGTCTCTGATAATTACCTATCAGGTAATATTTGACCCAGATCTTAACCGTTCATTCATTAGTAACCTTGCTCATATACCTTGCGGTCTTCGGTTCGATGCCTGTTTAGCAAGAAAATTGAAGATTTATTGATGGTTTTGTGATATATATCTACCTCTTTAAAGGGAAATAGGCGTGATAGATAGTTACGTAAATGTATTTATAAATGCTTCATGATTGTATGAATCTACATATACATAAATTGCACATCCTTTAATCCCTTTTGGGGTGAAAAGAGGGAATGAAAACACTTCCTTGGTAACTTATTAGCTTGTATATAGGTGATGTAATACGGAACATTGGTGACAGGTTGCTAGCCTAACGCCCGATAGATCATATTTACCCTTGCACCTTAGTCGGGTCTTAGCCATGCCGGGAAGAACGGCAGCTAGTTAGCACTCTATTTAAATCCTAGGCTACTTCGGGACGTCTAGATCGTTCTAAACCTAACTTAGTGTCCTTTCTAACTGGTGGCGCGATGTTACGAAATACAATCTGGTTTACGACATTAAGTAATGCTCTGGAAATATCGCCAACGGTACGCAAACATTACTTTTAACTGACAGATATTTGACTGACATATTAACATTTGACGACCTCCGTGGCGCGATCGTGAGGTGGTGAAACCGGGAGGGTTCGATTCCCGGTGGAGGCAGAGTTAAGAGCTACGCTTTTCTACTGCTTTCCAGTCTGGTCGTTGATTATATATGCTATATATGTATTTACCTATGTATAGTATGTATATACTTACTTAAATATATGTTGACTAGTACCCTTGGCACAAGTCTTAATGAACTTACCAAGGGGCTAGTTCAATTAATGTAATGTCCTAAATATTATTATTATTACATATAGGCAAAGATCACGGGCACCCATTTATCTCAATCGTGACAAACCATTTTCGATTTATTGACATACACCTCCTCTCACACTCTCGGTGGTTATAGGTACTTCTAACGTCACCCTTCTTCAATATGACTACCTGACTGTCATATGTCTTATTAGACGGAATGTACGAGAGTAAATAATAGAAATAAAAGAAGAGAAGCGCATTTATGAGAAGGTTAATGCGTGTTTAAAGTGAAGCAAGGGAGATTTGTCACCTGTTCCAGGTGGTTTATTAGTCTCTACCTATCTTGAGGTAAGTACATAAATACATACATACACCACGCCTGATTCCCCGTAGAGAGGTAGGCAGAGATCACGGAACCCCATTTGTCCCACTGACAGACCACTTTCGCTTCATTGACACTCATATATCTAAAAGTACCTAAAGTCGTGAATTTATGTACTGAATAGCAACCACTCATTACTCTACGGTACTATTCCATAACCTTGGCCACCCCGTAAGACATTACAGTCGCAGTTACGATTGAATGATTACAAAATCTTCAAGCAACAAGCATCCTTGAAAATGATTCGTATTTTCTTAAATTACTGAGCTCTACACGCAATGCTGTTACATAAAAAATACTTGTATACATACATATGTTCTTTATTTACATACACATATATACCAATGACCGCCGAGTGTGTATGAATGTCAATAAAGCGAAAGTGGTTTGTCAGTGGGACAGATGGGGATCCGTGATCTCTGCCTATGCCTCTACAGGGAATCAGGTGTGATATGTATGTATGTATATACTTAGCAATGCACTTAGTAAGGGGCTAGTTCAATTGGTGTGATAGTGTCCTAACGATAATTATTATGTACAGTCAGCGCTAAAAGTGCAGTCCCAGTAACTTTTTATAAGGTTTACGTTTATAAGAACATAAGAGAATATTGTACATTTCAAAACTGGCGCCACTATGCTTTGTCATGGACACTATACGTTCGAGTGCTTCGAAATGAAAAAAATTGTTACACCATTACCTAAGTGCTATGACGTTCTTTGACCACTCGTAACCCACTCTTCACATCTTGCTTGGTTTGGCGACAGTTTGCTTATCACTAAATAGATTCCATTGATACTTAGTCCCATAGTCATCTCTAACCACATGTCGGGAAGAATGGCAGCTACTTTGCATTGTTTTACGACTATTATTTATACACGCATACAATGACGACCGTAAACCGTTTAGATGTAATCAGAGACTGAGTGTCTATTAACTGATCATTGTGATGGTCTTTGGCCACTCGAAACCCAATTTGTACTTGAAAAACGGTGTCTAACGTAATGTACGTACGTAGGAACGTACGTACGCGTTCACGACCATTAACCCTTGCGGGGTAGTCAGAGGTTCAGGTGTCCATCTCCGCAATTGCGAAGGTAGTAATTCTATGGCCACCTCAAACCCGCGAGTTGACCAAATCAGTACTCAATGTGACAGGTGGTCAGCCATGTCGCCATTAACAAGCACTAACTATTACCTGTTCGACGAACAGGTAGGTTTCCTCACGATGTTTTCCCTCACCGTAGTATTCGACGCATTTCGTAACCATATTTTTATTACGATAATAAAGATAGAAATTCACTAAACTTCAGGTCCATTGGTACATGCAAGCGGGATTTTAACCCTGTACCCTCGATACAGAGTCAAGCCCCAAACAACTGAGCTACGTCGAGTTTAGAGCGAGAATATAAGCATGTAAATTAACATGTAACAATATAAAGTAAAGAATATTCTACACAATTGTATTGCGATAGGGCTAATTCTGTTTGAGCAACCTTCGTCACGCGATGGAATAGTAACCTCTGTTATGCAAAGGTTCCTTGTTCCTTTTCCGGTTTGTTTCATCTTGTGCTAGTCTGGGACGTATGTTATGGTGACTAACTGCCGTCCTTCCGATGTTATATGAGGTGACTAAAGGACTAGGGAAAAAAGCGGCTGTAGCCCATTGGGTAAGACCTCGGACTTCATATGAGAAAAGTCCTAGGTTCGAATCCCGACTCTGGCATGTATGAAATTTAAATATGTGTTTTTCATTAACGTACATAATTTACGCTAACGGTGAGGGAAAACATATTGAAGAAACTTGCCTATCCCTCAGGATAGGTAATAGTCAGTGCCTGTATATGGCGACACGGTTCACTACCTATCACGTTGGGTGATGTCTATATAGTGATTGATACGCTTTCGACATTTCGTAGATGGGCACTGACTCGGTTAGACACCTGAACGTTAATCTTAAGGTCCCGATTCCCGGTGGAGGCAGAGTTAAAAACTACACTTTTCGTCTGATTTCCAGTCTGATCGTTGATTATTATATATCGGTAGAATATAATACAGTAAACATATATATAATAATCTTACATATGTTCGCGTCATTTAATCTCTTTCGGGATGGACAGAACCTCGGAGATTCTATGTCACTTTTTAGGCTTATATTAGTGTTGTGATGATATGGAACATTGATGACAGGTTGCTAGCCCATCGCTAAACAGAGTCCATTTCACTTAGTATATAATATCTCCTAAGTCATTTTTAGGCTTTCAATGGCGATGATATGGATCATTGATGACAAATTACTAGCCCATCACTTAAGTGATATCATTGACCCCTAGTCCCTTAGTCACCTATAACATACCGGCAAGAACGGCAGCTAGTTAACGTTTATAAGTCCCATACTACCACGGGAACTAATCTAACTAGCTATATGATTATAATAATCATTATGTAAATATATTCAAAGACACGATTTACATATATTTCAAACGTTAAGCAATAAATACTCAACGAAATATGTAATCATTGGGTTTTTATCAAAATACATACATACAATTAGGTATGGGTCATTCAAAGCCCGCGTTTCAAGATAGACAGCACCCAACGTGATAAGTAAATAACCGTATCGCCGTATATAGGCACTGACTATTACCTATCCTGAGGGATAGGCAGGTTTCCTCACGATGTTTTCCCTCACCTTTAGCGACTGTAAAACATATTTAAGTTAAGTTAACACCTTAAGTTTTTTACTTCAATTTAGGTACTAGGGCAAAATTGAAAAATTGAAATTGTCTAATTGTTGTTATTTTTATTATTAACAATATTTCATTGTATTTTTATTTTAATGACTATTTTTTTTACTTTCAATAAGTAATATTTATGATCGTTATATTGAATAAAGAGAATGTAATTTGAAATAGAATATTTACTAACGTACTAGGGTTGATTAGAAACTATACAGCTAGTAACAATTAGCCTTGTGATATATGATTTGAAATCTAATTTTATGTCTTGTTTATTATGTAATCCAATTATTATCTTTGAATTCTATTGTACGTTGAATATTGTATGTAATTGCTGTGGATGTCTCAATAAACATATTATTATTATTATTAGTAACGGCAGCTAGTTAGATTGTTTTAAATCTCTTACAAGCTCGATGCAAATGTGTATGTAATTTCTATAATATGTGCATTAACACAGTTTCGATTGCATGAACATTAACGATTGTATCTACGCTAATGATTTGAACAAATCATTCTCTGTCCAAGGTTGAATGAGACTTCAATGCGAGTTTGGTATTTAGATTCGTCATCAGCTGTGTAGATAAACGACATAGATGATTAATAACTAATACGGGACTTATCGCGTAAGTTTTATATAATAAAATTACCTTTATTATCTGCCCGTGGCCATGGCTGCTGCAACGTAGCCTAAACGTCAGGTTAATAATAAAGGTAATTTTTTAAATAAAAACTTACACGATAAGTCCGTTAGTTATTTATCATGAGTAAAAATCGTGAATCTCTTAAAACTATAATCGAACATTCACGCCTCTACATCCCCAACGGGATAGGCAGAGACTATCGAACGCCACCTGGAACGGGTGACAACCTGGATTTACAAATCTCTGTTGCTCCACTCACACCCATTAACCTTCTCATACATGCTCTTCTGTTCTTCACACTACACCCGCCTTGAGAATAATGTCTCCAATTTGATCTGTATAAGTTCTACGCGGCCTACCCTAAACTAATCATAATAAAATATATGAAGTTAATGTGGGACATAAAAAACGCAAACTACCAGCCGTTATTCCTGACATAGGTTTTCTAAGTCACTTATATATAGCATGAATATAATAATATTTGGACATTATTACACCAATTGAACTAACCCTTGGTAAGTACATTTAAGACTTGTCTTAAGGGTGCTAGTCAACTTATATTTAAGAAATATATACATATTATACATAGATAAATACATATATAGCATATATAATCAACGACCAGACTGGAAAGCAGTAGAAAAGCGTAGTTCTTAACTCTGCCTCCACCGGGAATCGAACCCGGGACCTCACGAATTAGCTGTCTAAACGATCGCGCCACGGAGGTCGTCAAAATTATCATAGTATAATTATAATATCATAGAAAACATTGGTGACAGGTTGCTAGCCCGTCGCCCAATAGATTCCATTGACCCCTAGTCCCTTAATCGCCTCCTACAGGGAAGAACGGCAGCTAGTTAGCATTATATACCCAGCTAGCTTATAGCTAAACTTATTTTAAGTGATGACTAATTTAAGTGGTTTTAGAACTAAGTTTTGTGACTAAACTAAGGTTTATTAATTATTGAGGTCAAAATAGTAATAAATTTAATAATGTTAGTACTTTTCGGTGTAGCTCAGTCGTTTGCTTGACTTTGTGGGTTCAAGGTTCAGTCTCCGGAGCATGTACCAATGGAAATGGAGTTTAATGAATTTCTATGTACATTTTCGCTATAAATTAGCTACGGTGAGGGAAAACATCGTGACAAAATCACCCAATATAATTATGAATCAAAACAAACAAACGCATTCACGACCATTAACCCTTGCGGGGTAGTCAGAGGTTCAGGTGTCCATCTCCACAATTGCGAAGGTGGTAATTCTATGGACACCTCGAACCCACGTGTTGACCAGTTAGTCAGTATTCAATGTGACAGGAGGTAAACCATGTCGCGATTTACAAGCACTAACTATTACCTGTTCAACGAACAGGTAGGTTTCCTCACTATGTTTTCCCTCACCGTATAATTCGATGCATTTCGTAATTGTGTTTTTATTACGAAAATATACATAGAAATTCATTTAATTTCCATTGGTACATGCTCAAGCGGGATTTGAACCCTGTACCCACTGATACAGAGTCAAGCCCCAAACAACTGAGCTACGCCGAATTTAACCTAAACCTAATTATAAATCATACATAGGTATATATACATTACTACGTATGATATTTACGAGTATAAGGCAAAATGACGACAGGTTGCTAGCTAATCACCCAGAATACATCATACACTCTTTATATATATAGGTACTATGTACATATACATATGTAACATACATACATATATTCACGCCTCTACGCCTCAACGGGATAGGCAGAGACTATCGAACGCCACCTGGAACGGGTGACAAATCTCTTGCTTCACTCACACCCATTAACCTTCTTACATACTCTTCTGTTCTTGTCACAAACCCTTAACACAAGTCTTAAATGTACTTACCAAGGGGCTAGTTCAATTGGTGTAATAGTGTCCTAATATTATTATTAATTTTATTATTGGTCTACATTTAGTTTCATTTTGTCTGATTGACATGTATACCATGTCATACACTCGGTAGTTATAGGGGCTAGTTCAATTGGTGTAATGTCCAAATATTATTATTATACATATCCTTGACTCAGTCCAGTTACACAAGCAGATAGGCACATAGGCAACAGTTACGCACTACTTCACACTACTGCTCGCACAACTTTTTTTTGTGGTCGCGTGCATACACTTACGTAAGAGAATTGACTTGGTTATTTTCGTTAACTATTCTGATTTGTAACTTTGGTTGTGTACTTATTACTAGCGACCCGCTCCGGCTTCGCACGGGTATAGAAAATATATGATTAATAATTAACGGAACTTATCGCGTAAGTTTTATATAATAAAATTACCTTTTTAACCCGACGTTGCAGTAGCCATGGTCATGGGCAAATAAATGCAACGTAGCCGAAACGTCGGGTAAATAAAGGTAACTTTATTATATAAAACTTACGCGATAAGTCCCGTTAATTATTAATCATGAGTATGATTCGCGAATCTCTTAAAACTATAAAATATATAGCCTACTCCACTATTTAATGGATGTTATTATACATATAAACCTTCCTCTTGAATCACTCTATCTATTAAAAAAACCGCATCAAAATCCGTTGCGTAGTTTCAAAGATTTACACATACAAAGGGACATAGGGACAGAGAAAGCGACTTTGTTTTATACTATAAAGTGAAGAGTGTGTATAAGGAGTTATAGTTACTGAAAAATGTGTATGGATTTTGTAAAAATATGGATACGTGATCTCTGCCTACGCCTTTACAGGGAAAGGGGCATTATGTGTATATATGTATGTGTGTATGTATAAAATAAAAAAACATAAATACAAACATACATACATACGCGTTCACGACCATTAACCATTGCGGGGTAGTCAGAGGTTCAGGTGCACATCTCCGCAATTGCGAAGGTAGTAATTCTATGGCCACCTCGAACCCACGACTTAAAAAGAATAGTTATAATCTGCATTTCATCTTGTAAAAGTGAATGTAATCTATTGGGCGATGGCCTAGCAATCTGTCACATTTTTTATTTGATTGTTAGCACCGTAATACTTTTTACTATAACTGATCTAGAAGATATTATCGCATCTTTGAGGTTCTGTCCTCTCTTAAAGGGATTAAAGGTCGTGTATGTATATGTATTACTATGAAGATGATTAAGCATTTAAATGTACTACTTAAACAGAATTCATGAATAAGCATAAAAAGTGCTAGTTTGGTACTCAAAGAGACTTTGGTTTTTTTTCCTCGGGGCAGCGGTCAACGCACGTTATGCCACATCTCAGTCTCGCAAGATCACTTTCGTGCGATGACACACTAGCCTATTTAGCCCCACCGCTTGAGCAATGATAGTGAAAGCAAATCTGCACTCGGTGCTAGGGTGCGCGCGCGGCTTTGCTCGCGATCCCCGAAGCCAGTTGTAATGTCACGCAAGGTGCGAAAAAATTACTTTGTAATTGTATGAGAATATTATTTGTTATAATATTTAGGGCACTATTACACCAATTGAACTAGCCCATTAGTAAGTATATTAAAGACTCGTGTTAAGGGTACTAGTAAACGTATGCTTAATACATTTTTTTATAGTCTCTTTATTATTATTCCATATTTTATAACGTCACGCAAGGTGCGAAAAAATACAAATCATATTATTTAGTACCTATCGTAATATGGATCAAAATAATTATAATATTTAGGACATTATTACACCAATTGAACTAGCCCCTTGCTAAGTACATTTAAGACTTGTTAAGGGTACCAGTCAACGTATATTTAACGAATATACTTACTGTACATACATCAACAACTAGAATGATAATCAGAAATGATTATTAACTTTGTCTCAACCGAGAATCAAACTCGGAACTTCACTATTAGCGTTTAAGTCTAGTGAGTGAGTGCTCCAAATATTGAAGGCTTAAAATAAAAACTAGTTAAGTTATAATAAAATCCTAATAATTTTACTGAAACTGGGTCCTTAGTCCACTAATGCTTTTTGTAAAATAACAGTTTAGTATCAGATTAGTAATAGTGTGACGTCAGTAGTCGATTAAAAATGTGACAAATTTCGCCATTTTAAAAGCGAAATTTAACACTTTTGCCAATATTAATGGTGAAATTTGACATTTCATTAGGACCACTTCAACACACACACTCGATCGTTATAAGTACTTCAAATCTCTTGCTTCACTCACACCCATTAACCTTCTTACATGCTCTTCTGTTCTTCACTTCACACGCCTTGAGAAGAATGTCTCCAATTTGATCTGTATAAGTTCTACGCGGCCTACCCCGTCCAACTCTACTTTCCACTATACTATATAGTAAAACTAGTGACTATAATATATCTATAGTATAATATGTATAGCCTACTCCACTATTTAATGGATATTATTATACATATAAACCTTCCTCTTGAATCACTCTATCTATTAAAAAAAACGCATCAAAATCCGTTGCGTAGTTTCAAAGATTTAAGCATACAAAGGGACATAGGGACAGAGAAAGCGACTTTGTTTTATACTATGTAGTGATACTTAATGGCATCAACATATAAAACTATTAACTGTTCCCTTGTTCATTTCTTACGACATGTCAGGAAGAAACAAACACAACACGACTCAAAACATAAGTTCAATTGCGAAGTACTAGTGAGTAAATTAGACGACCTCCGTGGCGCGAACGGTTAACCACCTGAACGCTAATCGTGAGGTCCCGGGGTTAAAGCTCGAGTGGAGACAGAGTTAAGAACTAGGTTTTTCATATATATGTATTTATCTATCTATAATAAGTTTTTTTAAGCGACATTTGACAGTTTTGCCGGTTTCAATGGTGAAATTTGACACTTTTGCTAATTCACTACCAATTTCACACTGTTACTGATCTGATATTGAACTTTTATTTTGCAAAAAGCATTATTGGACTAAAGCCCCTGTAAAGATAGAGATAGTTTGTTATAAAATAAAATTATAATTCACTCTCATCCACTACTAAGATATAATAAGTATATATTTGTTAAACATACGTTGACTAGTACCCTTAACACAAGTCTTAAATGAACTTACCAAGGGGCTAGTTCTATTAGTGTAATAGTGTCCTAATAATATTACATAATATGCATTTATCTATATTATATATGCATTTATCTATATTATAGATAAATGCATATATAATCAACAACCAGACTGGAAAGCAGAAGAAAAGCGTAGTTCTTAACTCTGCCTCCACCGGGAATCGAGACCTCACGATTAGCGTTCAGGTGCTTAAACCAATCGCGCTACGCAGGTCGTTAATAATACCTATATGATTGAAACCTGTCGCCTGACATATAAAGGTCATATTAACAAATATTTGACTAACATTAAGTCCGGAAAATACGATCAGAAACCTGTTTTAGTAAATTTTTCTATCTCATTAAATCATTAAAAATAGTCATTCAACAGGATCTTTTTAAATTAAAAAAATAGGTTTTTTAGACGACATTCCTGCATATTTTATGTACATAATGTTCTTAACATAATTTTTTGCAATTATAATACCTTGAGGCATAGTCAGAGATTTGAGTTTATGTGTATTACGTATTATGTACTGGTATTAATTCAATTTTTAAATTCCATACAATATTGAATTTCAATTATTTCTATGATATACATTTTATTTATAAATATATTTAGCTTTAAGAATTTATTTTATAATTATCAGTTTATTTTCAACTTTATTAATCTAGATGTTATTATGATTTACTATCTATGTAAATATTGTTTAATAACTTAATAAAGTATTAGTTTACTTTAATAGTCATTATTTGTTAAATTACCGAGTTTTCATTGATTTTTTTGTTTTACGTTCAATAAGACATCGTGATTATCTAAATAGTATTTTTATGTTAATCTAACACACTTTTCATTACATAGACATATTATGTACATACTAGTAGATGTATAGTCTGCAGAGTTTCTTGTCATTTCTTCTCTGCAGGATTTTCCTTTACGAAATGAAAATAGTTTAGTTAGATTTGATATTTTTTTAGAATATCTAATTTTAAGGGCAGTTTTTCATGTAAAAAGTTTTTTTTTATTTACTTTCAATAAGTGACATTATGATTCTTATATTGAATTAAAAGCATTCCATTTTATTTCATGACCTAAATTAATTATTCTCAAATTTCTAAATAGAATAAAAAAATAATGTTTCGTTATACATATGTATATTAATAAAATGATCATGCATTTCCCTTCATAGTGGTATACAGATATACCAAACCCTCATTTCAAAATCCCCAAAGCTTAACTTAACCGAAAAAAATATTGTCACCAAAGTTCTGTCCACCCCAATAACTCCTAAAACCTTCCAAATATTGCACGAACAAGAAATGTCTTAATGGCACGATGGTTACGTCATCTCCTATGAGCTCAAGGTCCCCGGTTCGATTCCGTTAGATAACGTTATCCAATGGTTACGTTAGAGAAAAATGTTCAATAAACAAAGTTGACACAGATACATAATACAACAACAAATTCACGACCAATAACCCTTGCGGGGTAGTCAGATTCAGGTTTCCATCTCCGCAATTGCGTAGGTAATTCTATGGACACCTCGAACCCACGTGTTGACTAGTCAGTACTCAATGTAAGGTGGTAAGCCATGTCGCCATTTACAAGCACTGACTATTACCTGTTCGACGAACAGGTAGGTTTCCTCACGATGTTTTCCGTCACCGTTAGCAACTGTAGGTTATGTACGTAAATGAATTTCGCAATATAGACTTTTGATGTCTTCAATATGATAAAGGCAATTTATTTTGTTGACTAATACATTTGCTAAAGTGCTAAAACACTAAAAACGATCTAATACACGTGCAAGTACTAAATACATACATGCACTGAATAGGTAATAGTCTATATACGGCGTTACGGTTCACTACCTATCACGTTGGGTACTATCTATCTAGTGATACGCGGGCTTTTAATGACCCATACCTACAATGCCTTCGAAATTTCGGAGATGAGCATTCAAGCCTCTGACTACCCCGCCATAATAAAAAGGGAGTGTGTAGACACAAGTCGTGAAGCGTATGTATGTATATACACTACACGGCAGAAACGAGGTACGCGGGATGGAGGGGAGACATTACAACCAATTAAAACACGGCATCGACCAATCAAATGAGGTATCTTCTTTCTACTACACATTTTTAGACTCCGCACCAATTAAAACACGCCATTCGGACTCCGCACCGCGTAACGGAGACCGCTCCTTACGCCGGGTCCTCTTTATATTTGCTTAGTGTATCTATCTAATGAAAAGTTAACACCCATTAACCTTCTTATATGCTCTTCTGTTCTTCACATTATTTCTTATAGTGAAGAACGGCAGCTATTTAGCTTTTATTTACGTCCCAGCTAGCAGAGTTAAAGAATTTACTGAATCATCCAAAATTTTCTTTGCGAAATATTAATATGCAACATATATCATATTGTAGATTTTAATCATATAAGCATTCTATATATCAGTGCTAGTTTACGTAAATATATAATAATATGAACACTATTACACTAATTGAACTAGCCCCTTGCTAAGTATATTTAAGACTTGTGTCAAGGGTACTAGTCAACGTATATTTAAGAAATATATACTTGCTGTATAGATAAATACATACATATGTATATATAGCATATATAATCTACGACCAGACTGGAAAGTAAACGAAAAACGTATCTTTATACTCTACTATAGTCAATGTAATATTAAGTGATTATTATTTTTTATTAATAACAAACTGACGGACTGAGTCTGGTGGTCACGGCATGGCTACTGCAACGTAGCCGAAACGTCGGGTTAATACCTAAAGGTAACTTTAATATATAAAAACTTACGCGATAAGTCCCGTTAGTTATTAATCATGAGTATAAATCGCGAATCTCTTAAAACTATGATTATTATTTTGACAATTAAAGTAAGGAATCTACTAAGTGATGTAATACCAACCTTTTCCCAATGTTTCATATGCCATCACAATCCCAAATTTCATGCTAAAAGTGACCTAGGAAATACAATATCTCCGAGATTCTGTCCACCCCGAAAGTGATAACATATACATATATTCTCGCTTTAATGTTATCAAGGGAATAGGCAGAGACTATTAGGCCACCTGGAACGGGTGACAAATCTCTTGCTTCACTCACACCCATTAACCTTCTCATACATGCTCTTCTGTTCTTCACGCTTACACCCGCCTTGAGAAGAATGTCTCCAATTTGATCTGTATAAGTTGTACGCGGCCTACCCCGTCCAACTTTACCGTCTACTTAAAGTACATATGTACAGTCAACTCTAAAAGTGCAGTGCCAGTAACTTTTTATAAGGTTTAAGTTTATAAGAACATAAGACAATATTTTACATTTTAAAACTGGCGCCACTATGCATTGTCATGGCCACTATACGTTCGCGTGCTTCGAAATGAAAAATATTGTCTATTGTTCTTATAAACGTAAAGCTTATAAAAAGTTACTGGGACTGCACTTTTGCGTTGACTGAACCTCTATCTACCTGTCTTAGGTATAAAAGCTTGAAAAGTAGTATTAAAGGTCAATAAATTTCTTAATATCGTTTGTCAATGCAAAAATAATAATAAAGCAATTTAGTCGATTTTGTACAATCATGCTTAGTCAGACTAAATCTATAATTTATATACAGTTTGCATATTTAATTAACTAGTGACCGGCTCTGGCTTCGCACGGGTATAAAACATATAGCCTACTCCACTATTTAATGGATGTTATTATACATATAAACCTTCCTCTTGAATCACTCTATCTATTAAAAAACCGCATCAAAATTCGTTGCGTAGTTTCAAAGATTTAAGCATACCAAAGGACATAGGGACAGAGAAAGCTACTTTGTTTTATACTATGTAGTGATACACACATACATTCGATACATATAGATATATTCACGTTTCTTAATCCCTTTCGGTGTGGACAGAACCTCGGAAATACAATAAAATCTCCTAGGTCACTTTTTAGCATGAATATTAGGGTTGTGTTGTCATATAGTGGAGGCAGAGTTAAGAACTACGCTTTTCTACTGCTTTCCAGTCTGGTCGTTGATTATATATGCTACTCGTATATATGTATTTATCTATGTATATATTTCTGAAATATACGTTAACTAGTACCCTTAACACAAGTCTTAAATGAACTTACCAAGGGGCTAGTTCTATTGGTGTAATAATGTCCAAATATTATTTTTATTATATGGAACATCGGTGACAGTTTCTAGCCCATGGCCCAACAGATTCCATTTACATCTAGTACAATCGCCTCCTACGACATGCCGGGAAGAACGGCAGCTAGTTATCATTCTTTTTACGTCCCAAACTAGCATAGGTTGATAGAGGTGTCCAGTTATAATAGCGTGTAATGATACGGGGATTGATATAGTACCGGTGCTATGGATTTTCTACAGTAATATGCTGAGTTGATTCCTTATTGATAATATAGAGATAGCATGTCTGTGAGCTTAATAAGATGTGTATTGATTCTTTGTATTATTTATTGTACATATTTGAATATCATTTTTTTAAAGGCTTAACACTTAATACTTAATATATAGTTTATAGTTATGAGTAAATAAATATTGTAATATTTAATATTATTAGTGATATAAAAACTTTTGTTAATAAAATAAAATAAATATTTACAAAATCGTTTATTTAAGAAGTATGTAAATCTAATAGGTTATAATATTCTAAACTATTACTTATATATAATATTATCTATCTTTCTTTCCTATAACATATTCGAATTTTAAATATCCATACATATCCAAAAAATTTCTTGATTATAGAGATAAATAATAGATCCCAAAATCACATTATTTACAGACACAATATACATATACATACATATATTCACGCCTCTGCGTCCCTAACAACATTAACTTTCTCATACATGCACTTCTGTTCTTCACACTACATACGCCTTGAGAAGAATGTCTACGATACAATAATAATAATATTTGAGACACTATTACACCAATTGAACTAGCTCCTTGGTAAGTTCATTTAAGACTTGTGTTAAGGGTACTCGTCAACGTATGTGTAACAAGTATATACATATTATATATAGATAAATACATAAATAGCATATATAATCAACAACCAGACTGGATAGCAGAACAAAAGCGTAATTCTTAACTCTGCCTCCACCAGGAATCGAACCCGAGACCTCACAATTAGCGTTCAGTCGTCAATACATCAAAATAAATACTACAATTTACTACTACAATAACAAAAATAAATCATCAAACACTTTCAGGACCTTTAACTCTTTCGGGATAGTCAAAAGTTCGCGTGTCCATCTCCGCAATTGCGGAGGTAGTGATTCTAAGGCCACCTAGAACCCACGCGTTGACCAAGTCAGTACTCAAACTGACAGGTGGCAAGCCGTGTCATTTACAAGCACTAACTGTTTTAGGGAATAGGTAGGTTTCCTCACGATGTTTACCCTCTCCGTAGTTAGTGTATTTCTCAAATTTATTATTTACTAGTGACCCGCTCCGGCTTCGCACGGGTTTAAAATATATAGCCTACTCCACTATTTAATGGATGTTATTATACATACAAACCTTCCTTTTGAATTACTCTATCTATTAAAAAAACTGCATCAAAATCCGTTGCGTAGTTTCAAAGATTTAAGCATACAAAGGGACATAGAGACAAAGAAAGCGACTTTGTTTTATACTATGTCGTGATTTAAGACTATTTTGTCATATTATTATTTGCTTATATTCCTATCAACTATCTTCTTAAGGAGGGTGTACGTAGTGAAGAACAGAAGAGCATGTAAGAAGGTTAATGGGTGTGAGTGAAGCAAGAGATTTGTCACCCGTTCCAGGTGACCTAATAGTCTCTGCCTATCCCGTTAGGGACGTAGAGGCGTATGTATCAATGACATTTTTCGCTTGCATAATATTATCAAATCTACTAAAATATAGCTAATCTACTTGATGACAATAATTAATTTAATTGCTGTAGTAATGTATCAAATGTTCGTAATTAAAAAAGAACTACGGTTTTAGTACAGTAATATTATTTAATTCCTAAATAATACCTGTAATTTTTATCAAGAATCAACAACTATCAATAGTACTAATAGGACTATCAATAGTTTAAATAAATACACTTGAAATCATTTATTCTGTATCTTTATCTCTATAAATGATCTCTTATATTAGTGTAGGTACATTTAATAAAATTCAAAACTATAATTAGCGAAATTAATTAATTGCATATAATTATTATATTTTCCCCTAGTTTCCATCTACGTCATTCCCGGAAAGAACGGCAGCTAGTTAGTAGTTTATAATGTACTACAATGAAATATTAAATATCTTGTATTTTTTTTTTTATATATGAACATATTAACGTGATTTAGATAAGTTTTGTATTAATACTAAATTTTATTAAGAGAGTCTTTTATGTAAAAATATCGTGTTTAATTATTCTGTAATAATAGAATTCTGTAGTATATACATGGGTATATGTGCAATAAAAAATTCAATCTACCACTATACGAAAAACTTTTAAAAACTTTCATGATATTTGTATGAAACGTAATTTAAATGTTCAAATAATTATTTGGTTACTTCAAACATTATTTTACACACTTTAGTGATCTACATTTTTTTCTGATGTTAACAAATAAATTAAAAATTAATTCTTTAATATTTTTTTCCGAAACTTAAGTTACTAGTGAAAATAGTTTCAAAACATTCATAAATAAATTTTATACTAAACACTGTGAGGTAAACTTATGAAATACTTAATATAATATATTTAAAATATAATAAATTAAATAAATACCTGAAAAACCGAATCCAAAAGTTCTCCCCTCGCACTTAAACTTAAACACACAAAAAGCCACTGAAACACGACAAAAATACTACAAAATTACAAAATATAAGTCATAAAACACATTATTCGTTAAAATTACGAGTAAATTGTCAAAATATGTACATTCACTATTGAGGTTATGTTTCACAATTGGCGCGCTCACTGACAACTTTTATTTATTTATGCGGTGCGCGCGCAAGGCGTTTTCATCTCACGGGCAACGAAGCCCGACTGTCAGCCACTCACCGAGTTAAGGCCACTATAATTTTCCTCATCTTGAAAAGAAAACAAAGCCATTATAAATAAATAAAATTACACATTTTTTATTCAAGGAAGAGCTAATGACTAATGCGGTTTATTAAATTACTTTTCAATATTAGCGGGCTTTGTTACTTTTTAACGCTTACTAACTGACGTTTTTCCCGGCTTGTCTTTAGTGGCTTATTCATACATAAGCATTCTATAGTGTACTTTAGAATGTTTATGGCTATTCAGAATAAAAATTAATAATCATAATAATATTTGGACATTATTACACCAATTGAACTAGAGATCGCGCCACATACGGTGGCAGTTGGAGGCGTCGCCACAGTCGCGTAATTCAGTGTTACCAGTAAACACGCCAAAACTAGCACTCACTGTGCCATACGGCTCGAAACATTATAGGTTTCATTTGTAACGATCTTTGGTTGCAGAGCTATAAACTCAAATAAAACAAATTAATATATCAAAGTCAAAATATGTTTATTATACTATTTCAAACATGATTAATAATTAACGGGACTTATCCTTCTTATTATATATTACATATATTATGTGTTCCTTCACTCTGTCCGCAATAGACCGTTTAGTCTGTTCGACATAGGATTTCCCACAGCTGCAATCAATCTTATACACACCCTTATATCTTATATCATGAGTATAAATCGCGAATCTCTTAAAACTATTATTTCAAACATGGCACTGAGCATTGTCTTTACATATTTTTTACCGAGGTTAGATCAGCGGAGACCCTAGCTTGGAGAAGAACTAACAAGAAACTCCGGAAATCAATTTATTATAATCACCCTTAACAAACATAAAAATTACAAAGAGTGGGCAAAAAACACAACGCTGGTAATACTAAATTTACTTTTCATACAAAATAACACGCAATGGCGGAAACGTCAAATTTAGTTCCAAGTTTGGCTACTGCCACCGTATGTGGCGGGTACTCTAGCTCCTTGCTAAGTACATTAAAGACTTTTACTGTACTGTATAGTATTATATTATCTGTGCTTTTGTTAAGGGTACTGTATGTACAGACTGGAAAGCAGTAGAAAAGCGTAGTTCTTAACTCTGCCTCCACCGGGAATCGAACCCGGGACCTCACGATTAGCGTTCAGGTGTCTAACCATTAGAGGTCGTCAATAATAATATAATTTGGTCATTTTTACACCAATTGAACTAGCCCCTTGCTAAGTACATTTAAGACTTGTGTTAAGGGTACTGTATGTATGGGGTGAAGACATAGAAATGGAATAAAGTACTAGAGTACTTGGTTTTAAATGCATTACTTCACGATGATAATGGCTGTAGCCAAGTGGGTAAGACTTTTGACTTCTTATTAGACGTCCTAGGTTCGAATCCCAGCTCTGGCATGTACCAATGATTGAAATTTAAAATATGTATTATTCATTTACGTACATAATTTACAGCCGCTAACGGTGTGGGAAAATATTGTAAGGAAACCTGCCTATCCTTCGGGATAGGTAGCCAGTGCCTGTATACGGCGATACGGTTCACTACCTATCACGTTGAGTGCTGTCTATCTAGTGAAACGAGGGCTTCGAGTGACCCATACCTAACATGCCTTCAAAATTTCGGAAATGGGCACTCAAGCTTTGACTACCCCGCCACAATAAAAAAGGGAGTGTGTATACACAAGTCGTGAAGTCGTATGTTTTTATAATGTACGGTAAACTATGTTAAAATTTACTTTATTCCCTAGACTGGAATCTCCAAGGAAACTGACAAAAGGAACATATGTGAGTGAAGTGGAAGGAAAGTTACGTAGGGGATGGCCCAATAGAACATATGACAGTCCGATAGACGCCATATTGAAAAAGGGTGACGTTAGGAGTACCTATAACCACTGAGTATGTATGAGGAGGTATATGAGGACAATGTAGCGAAAGTGCTTGTAGTATATATAAAGCAAGCTCTAGACTGGAATCCCCAAGGAAAGCGGAAGCGTGGCCGCCCTAAGCAATCATGGCGGCGGTCGATCATCGCAGAAGCGGCGGCCATTGGAAAGACGTGGAGTGAAGTCAAGCGAAGCCCAACACCGATCGAGATGGCGGAGCACTGTGGATGCTGTCACGACTTGTGTATACACACTCCCTTTTTATTATGGCGGGGTAGTCAGAGGCTTGAGTGCCCATCTCCGAAATTTCGAAGGCATGTTAGGTATGTGTCAATAATAATAATAATAATAATAAAGTTTATTGGGCACAACAAAACTTAAGCTAGGTACAAACATTGGACAGTGCTCTCCCGAACTAGTCAGAGACTGTATCTCGGGAGTATATAATAAGTATATATTTCTTAAACATACGTTGACTAATACTCTTAACACAAGTCTTTAATGAACTTACCAAGGGGCTTTTTCAATTGATGTAATAGTGTCCTAAATATTATGTTATATCTCTGAACCACTGTCAACCTCGAACGCGATAAGGTCGTGAATGTATATGTATATGCAATAAGGACAGTAAATTAATGACGTCGAATGGCCTTATACTTTAAAAACCCGTTTGGCTCATAAATATTATTTACCAAAATCCCCAACTCGATTAAGTGGAAACCTTCAAAATTAAATATCAAAACAACACTCTAAAATACCACAAAACCCTTGAATCACAAGACAAACGCGTCACGACCATCAACCCTTGCGGGGTAGTCAGAGGTTCAGGAGTCCATCTTCGCAATTGCGAAAGTAGTTCTATGGCCACCTCGAACCCTGTTGACAAAGTCAGTACTCAATATGACAGGTAAGACATGTCACCATTTACAAGCACTATTACCTGTTCGGGAAACAGGTAGGTTTCCTCACGATGTTTTTCCTTATCATTGTATTCGACGCATTTTGAAAATGTATTTTTATTACGAAAATGTACATAGAAATTCATTGAACTTCATTTCCATTGGTACATGCTTAGCGGGATTTGAACTCTGTATCCACTAATACAGAGTCAAGCCCCAAACAACTGAGCTACGTCGAATTTACCCTTGAATCATACATTCTAATTTGTATGTATGTATGTATATATATGTGGGTGAAATGGAAGGGCGGTTATGTAGGGGCCGGCCTAATAGGACATATAATAATAATATTGTAGGACACTATTACACCAATTGAACTTTTCCCTTACTAAGTTCATTTAAGACTTGTGTTAAGGTACTAGTCAACGTATATGATAAGAAATATATACTTATTATACATAGATAAATACATATATAGCATATATAATCAACGACCAGACTGGAAAGCTGAAGAAAAGCGTAGTTCTTAACTCTGCCTCCACCGGGAATAGAGACCTCACTTAGCTTCTTATCAGGTGCTTAATGCGCCACGGAGGAAGGTTATAGATACTCCTAACGTCACCCTTTTTCAATATAGCGTCTATCTGACTATCATATGTCCTATTGGGTCCTACGTGACCGCTACAGGATAATAATACACTTTAAATAGCACCAGTGTGTATGAGAAGATGTATGAGTGTCAATGAACCGAAAGTGGTCTGTTAGTGGGACAAATGGGGATCCGTGATCTCTGCCTATCCCTCAACAAGGAATCAGGCGTGATATGTAAATATGATAATAATATTTGGACATTATTACACCAATTTAACTAGCCCCTTAGTAAGTACATTTAAGACTTGTGTTAAGGGTACTAGTCAAGAATGAATGAATGAAGAATGTATGTATGTAAATCACCCTTCTTTGTAAATACGTCAACAACAAAGTATATACCGGTCGGTATTTCCCAGTATTTACTCGCAGGTCGTAAGGGTAAACCTAATTCGTTGTTGCTGGCTTTTTAACCCTGTCGATTAGCACTTTAATAACACTTTTTACGTTTAATTGCGGAACATGTTATTTCCTTTATGTCGACCTTTGTTTACGTCATTAAAGTGACGGTGAGGGAAAACATCGTGAGGAAACCTGCCTATCTCTCGGGATAGGTAATAGCCAGTGCCTGTACGGCGATATGGTTAAGGTATGTTATCACTACATAGTATAAAACAAAGTCGCTTTCTCTGTCCCTATGTCCCTTTGTATGCTTAAATCTTTGAAACTACGCAACGGATTTTGATTCGGTTTGCTTTAATAGATAGAGTGATTCAAGAGGAAGGTTTATATGTATAAAAACATCCATTAAATAGTGGAATATGCTATATATTTTATACCCGTGCGAAGCCGGAGCGGGTCGCTAGTTATCATATATTATAGGTATAACATACATACAAATATATAAATTCACGTCCTTTAATCCCTTTCGGATAAGACAGAACCTTGGGGACACGATCATACCTCATAGGTCACTTTTTAGCAAGAGTAATAAATAAATAAATAAATTCTATTTATAATGGCGCATTCAAATCGGTCAGTATGGGAATGTCTGAAACTATAAGAGATACGAAGATTTGCTCTTAGGAACCATGTCACCGATTTTGATAAAAAGAAAAACTGCATTCATAATTTATATTAAAAAATAACTGTATCCATTAAAGGGATAATAATCTGGACTATATACAGGATATAGAAGAATAATCTTCCCGCGACCACGGCCTATGCAACTGGGTCCAAACGTCGGGTGATATAAAGGTATCTATATCTTTCTTAATTTATCGTGATATGACCCGGTCTCATATAGTAAATAAAATGTCCTCCGTGGCGCGATTGGTTAGACACCTGAACGCTAATCGTAAGGTCCCGGGTTCGATTCCCGGTGGAGGCAGAGTTAAGAACTTCCCTTTTATACTGCTTTCCAGTCTGGTCGTTGATTATATATGCTATATATGTATCTATGTATAATATGTATACATTTCTTAAATATACGTTGACTAGTACCCTTAACACAAGTCTTAAATGAACTTACCAAAGGGCTAGTTCAATTGGTGTAATAATGTCCAAATATTTAGTTATTATTAAAATGAGTATAAATCGCGAGTGTTTAAAAGCAACTAAAGAGATAAACGTTTAAAGAAGTAAAGGCGTGAATATATGTATGTTTAAGCAAAAACTTGAAAAATCACTATAATAAACATTAATGCAAATCTCCGTTTAAAATGCACGAAATAGACAAATTTAGCAAAAAGTATGATTCGTGACTATAAATACGTAAAGTGTGAGGGACAACGTGAGGAAACCTGCCTATTGCATCAAATAGGCAATAGTCAGTATCTGTATACGGCGGTATGGACAAACAAATACAAACGCGTTCGTGACCATTAACCCTTGCGGGGTTCAGAGGTTCAGGTGTCCATCTCCGCAATTGCGAAGGTAGTAATTCCATGGCCACCTCGAACCCACGTGTTGACCAGATAGTTAGTACTCAATGTAAGGTGGTAAGCCGTGGCGCCATTTACAAGCACTAACTATTACCTGTTCAGGGAACAGGTAGGTTTCCTCACGATGTTTTCCCTCACCGTAGTATTCGATGCATTTCCTAAACGTATTTTTATTACGAAAATGTACATAGAAATTTATTAAACTTCTTTTGCATTGGTACATGCTCAAGCGGGATTTGAACCCTGTACCCACTGATACAGAGTCAAGCCCCAAACAACTGAGCTACACTAAATTTATACACAGCGGTTATAGATATTCCTAACCTCAATAAAGCGTCCTTTTTCAATTTAGCGTCTATCTGTCATATGTCTTATTGGACCGGCCCCTACGTAACCACCCTTCCACTTCACCCACATATATTTACATACACACATACACGTTTTAGAATGTATAATTCAAGGGTGGTCACCCATCCAGTTACAGTCCGAACGTTGCTTAACATTGATGATCGAACAATGTTCTAACACTTCGTTGTAGTTAGCTAGTGTATTTAACTTGGTACAACCTAAAAACACAAATTGCAAGATTGCCTCACATCCTTCGGTTTGTCATAGCCTAATAATTTACTTGCGAAGGTAAGGTGGTGACGTTAGTATACGCTTAGCGGTTAGCGGAGCGTTTTGGAGTGGCTACGTTAGAATATATGTTGATGAAATTGCGTTCTTTAATCCTTCTCGGGGTGAAGAGAAGCTTGCAGATATAATACGAAACATAAACATTTCAATAAGTAATTGAGTTGAACTGATTTTGGCTTAACGATGCGATTCTTATAGCGAACTACTTAAGTTTTTTGTGCAAAATTTATTATTTACAGGGTTTAAGCTATGGAGTTTGTTTCATTCGAAAAAAATTGACTAAATTCCTCTGTACATTTAACAAATACATTTTCAAAATGCGTTGATTACTGCGGTGGGAAAAAATATAATGAGGAAAACTACCAGCTGTTCTCCGAATAGGTAATATAGACATAAATATCAACCTCTTACTTTCTCGAAAGTATGTCGTTGCAGTGTATTTTTTGTTATTACGAAATAGCAATATTTTTATTTAATTTTTAATTGTTAAATATATTGACAGTTTTTTTTTCATATTTTATTTAAATTTGTCATATTAAGAGAAAAGACGGATCGTGATGATTCATAACATACATGAATTTCATTCAAAAATAAAGAAGGAAAACACTTTATTCACTGCACTAAATAACATTGACACAAATAATAAACACCAAGAATGAAATACTTTGATGCAGTGAAAAGGTGCTGCCTCAGTATACGATGCAGCTAGGCCGCATCACTGGTCATCATCGCCTATTGATCTTGATATTTCTTGACACTGACAAACTCCACTTTTAATTCAATGATAATGAAATGAGTATAATACTCAAATACAAACACACATACCTTGTAAATATATTATTAAACACTACCGCTATATATTAATATGATACTCAAAAACATACCTAATAAACATAACATATTATGATGTACGTACTCATTCTACCTCCCCCCCTCTAAATACCCTCCCCGCTCCCACAGTGAACACACCCTAACCGACTGGCGATTCAAGTTTACAACCGCAAGATTGCGCGGCACAGCGGTTGCTAGAGGACGTTCCGGGTTCGATTCCCGGCAAGGTTACTCTATGTACTTAACATAGGCTTATACTAAGAATATCAATAAAAAAAAAATTTTTTTTGACTTTCAATAAGTGATTTTGATATCCTTATGTTCAATAAAAACATTTTCAATTCATAGGAACCCCCTTAGTCAGACTAAAAACCAAAAATACGTTCACGACCATTAACCCTTGCGAAGTAGTCAGAGGTTCAGGTGTCCAACTCCGCAATTGTGAAGGTAGTAATTCTATGTCCCCCTCGAAAGCACTAACTATTACCTGTTCGGGTACAGATAGGTTTCCTAACAATGTTGTCCCTCACCGTAATATTAGACGCATTTCGTCGTCTCCTTAGTTATAAAGACATATTAACATACATCCATATATACGAGAATATATATATATATATACTGTAGTATATACTGTGGTAGACTGACCAAATACATATATACATAGCATGTTACGAGTGACATTGGATAATAGAATTAACAATAGTGCGATAAGGGAAGGTTGCGGTTTGATAAAATATGTAGTGACTAAGATTGAAAAGAGCATGCTTCGATGGTTTGGACATGTTGAATGATAGCAGATTGACAAAGGGAATATATATGAGTGAAGTGGAAGGGCGGTTACGTAGGGGCCGGCCTAATAAGACATATAATAATAATATTTATTTACATTAGGACATTACACCGACGAACACAAAAACCTAAACAATAATACAAGACTTAGAAACTAACAAAGAAAAAAACAAACTTGAAACTAAATAGGCCTGTGCAAGCCGGTGCAACGCCAAATGCAAAAGGACCTGCCTCAGCTAAAATGCTAGTAACATGGCACAGTTGTCCATGTAAGATGTAACCAGCGCTGTGTTTCAGTCAGGTCCAAAAACATATAACAGTTACATAGACGCTATATTGAAAAAGGCTGACGTTAGGTGTACCTATAACCGTCGAGAGTGTATGAGAAGATGTATGAATGTCAATGAAGCGAAAGTGGTCTGTCAGGATTGGGACAAATGGGGATCCGTGATCTCTGCCTACCCCTCTACAGGGAATCAGGCGTGATGTGTATGTATGTATGTGTGTGAAAATACTAAGTATTTCTTTGAATTCTACTGGCACTTACATTTTTATTATTTCTAATGACTTTTGTGTTTATATGTATTTATTAGATTTATTAATCTTATTTATTTTATTACGGTGAATTAGTTTATTGATAACGGTTAGGGAAAACATCGTGAGGAAACCTGCCTATCCCTCAGGATAGGTTATAGTCAGTGCCTATATACGGCGATACGGTTCACTACCTATCACGGTGGGTGCTGTCTATCTAGTGATACGCGGGCTTCGAATGACCCATACCTAACATGCCTTCGAAATTTCGGAGATGGGCACTCAAGCTAGACCAACCCGCCATAATAAAAAAGGGAGTGTGTATACACAAGTCGTGAAGCGTATGTTATGTTATAGTTTATTGATTACATATTTATTTTCAAAAATGTTTTTTTTGACTTTCAATAAGGGATTTTATGATCCTTGTGTTGAATAAAACGATTTTCATTATCATTCATATAATTAAGTAGCTTTGGTTGCGATCATTCTGCAAAAAACGCGTACTAGACAAACGAAGTGGGGTTTAAACTTGTATTATAGTACTAGCGACCCGCTCCCGCTTCGCACGGGTATAAAGTATATAGCCTACTCCACTATTTAATGGATGTTATTATACATATAAACCTTCCTCTTGAATCACTCTATCTATTAAAAAAACCGCATCGAAATCCGTTGCGTACTTTCAAAGATTTAAGCATACAAAGGGACATAGGGACAAAGAACGCGACTTTGTTTTATACTATGTAGTGGTGATTCGTGCTACTACGAAGAAATCTGACTCTTTCCATTAACGCCTGTTGTTACTAGCTTAGCAATAAATTACTTTTATCATTTCGTAACATAGCATTTTATCATTTCGTCTCATGTTAATGTGGGATGTTAAACAATTTTAACTAGCCTTAATATTTACTTTTCTGACAAGACTAAGAAGCCACTAAGGGATTGGGGGTAAATGGAATCTATTGGGCGATAGGCTAGCAAACTGTCACCATATTTCATATGACATGACACTACCCCATTCATGCTAATAAGTGACCAAGAAGATGTTTTCATGTCTCCATAGTCCCGTCCTACCTGCCAATGGTAACGACCTCCGTGGCGCGATCGGTTAACCACCTGAACGCTAATCGTGAGGTCCCGATTCCCGGTGGAGGCAGAGTAAAGGACTACGCTTTTCTTCTGCTTTTCGGCGATGGAATTACTACCTTCACAATTGTGGAGATGGACCCCTAAACCTCCGACTTACCCGCAAGGATTAATGGACATAAATGCGTTTGTCTTTGTCTTTATCCGTGTATAATAAGTATATATTTCCTAAATTTTTTATTACGAAAATGTATATAAAAATTCTAAAAACTTTATTTTCATTGGTGTACATGCTCAAGCGGGATTTGAACCCTGTACCCACTGACACAGAGCCAAGCCCCAAACAACTGAGCTACGTCGAACAACATAACATGCCATATAATTTTGGCATTTAATATGTATTAGCATAGTTTAAATGCTGTTTGAATACTGAAAATACTTGTTTCACTATCTATCAATCTTATCTAGTGGTAAACATAATACGAATAGGTTTTTTCGAATTTTTCAATTTATTCCTTTTGTATAATACGCCTATTTAGCATATAACAGTTAATTATAAATTAATGACGTCAAGCGGAATTTTTTTGGATGTTTCCTGGTAAAGGACTACTATTGAAGTATATCAGCTGCTTTTGTTTTGATAATAATAATAATATTTGACATTATTACACCAATTGAACTAGCCCCTTGGTAAGTACATTTAAAACTTGAGTTAAGGGTACTAGTCGACGTATGTTTAGGAAATATATACTTATTATACACGGATAAAGACAAAGACAAACGCATTTATGACCATTAACCCTTGCGTGGTAGTCAGAGGTTCAGGTGTTCATTTCCGCAATTGCTAAGATAGTAATTCTATGGCCACCTCGAAACCACGTATTGACCAAATAGTCAGTAATCAATGTGACAGGAGGTAAGCCATGTCGCCATTTACAAGCACTAACTATTACCTGTTCGGGGAACAGGTAGATTTCCTCACGATGTTTTCCCTCACCGTAGTATTCGACGCATTTCGTAAATGTGTTTTTATTACGAAAAAAACAAACACAAGACATAAACATAAGCTTTACAACTTGTGTATACACACTCCTTTTTTATTGTGTCAGGGTAATCGAAGGCTTGAATGCGAATCGAAGGCATGTTAGGTAAGGGTCACTCGAAGCCCGCGTTTCACTAGATAGACAGCACACAACGTGATAGGTAGTGAACCGTATCGCCATATACAGGCACTGGCTATTAATCCTGAGAGATGGAAAATTTCCTTACGATGATTTGCATCGCCATTTCACATGAAAAAAAATATAACCTTTAACATTATATATAAATAGACTTGTAATAGCAATAATAGATAAAAGTGACAGATTGTTAGTCCGTCGCCTAATAAATTACATTTCCAACAAGTGTATATGTAAAAGTATGAGCGAAAAAATTCCATTAAATACGCAATATCATGTAGAGATTGTAAATACACTTTTACATATACATACATACGATAATTCATATATATTTACATTTATATATACTACCTGTGCCCGCGATTTCGATTAAAAAGGAATATATGTGAGTGAAGTAGAAGGGTGGTTACGTAAGGGCCGGCCCGATAAGACATATGATAGTCAGTTCGACGCCATATTGAAAAAGGGTGACGTTACAAGTACCTATACCCACCGAGTATGTATGAGTAGAGTTAGACGGGGTAGGCCGCGTAGAACTTATACAGATCAAATTGGACACATTCTTCTCAAAGCTTACGAAGTGTGAACAATAGAAGAGCATATATGTGAATGTTAATGGCTGTGAGAGAAGCAAGAGAGATTTATCACCCGTTCAAAGGTGGCTTATAGTCTCTGCCTATCCCGTTAGAGACATAAAGTCGTGAATATATGTATGTAAAGTACTTACAGATAATAGCGCGTCAAACAATACATACATACATACACATCAGGCCTGATTCCCTGTAGAGGGGTAGGCAGAGATCACGAATCTCCATTTGTCCCGACAGACCACTTTCGCTTCATTGACACTCATATATCTTCTCATACACACTCGGCGGTTATTGGTACTCCTAACCAACAAACAAACTCTGTAACTATATAATATCAATATATATGAGCCTGGCATATAGATAGATTAGATTTTTAAAGACATAGATAATGTCAAACAACAAATTTAGAAAAAAAAAACAAGTTTTGGACAATGACATACAGTATTGTTTATATACGAATATGACTATCACTTTTTGGCATAAATTATAAGATGACTGTAATTGGTATGTTTACAGATTAGAATTAATTCGACGTAGCTCAGTTGTTTGGGGCTTGGCTCTGTATCAATGGGTACAGGGTTCTAATCCCGTTTGAGCATGTACCAATGGAAATGAAGTTTCATGAATTTCTATGTACATTTTCGTAATAAAAACACATTTACGAAATGCATCGAATTATACGGTGAGGGAAAACAAAAGAAAGGTGTGTGTGTCGTGAGGAAACCTACCTGTTCGTCAAACAGGTAATAGTTAGTGCTTGTAAATGGCGACATGGCTTACCGCCTGTCGCATTGAGTACTGATTGGTCAACACGTGGGTTCGAGGTGGCCATAGAATTACTACCTTCGCAATTACGAAGATGAACTCCTGACTACCCCGCAAGGGTTAATGGTCGTGAACGCGTTTGTTTGTTTTGTTTTGTGTTTGGTATTAAAACAATTATACTTTTATAGAATTTTTTACACCAAACAACTACCACAATATATATCCAACTGAAAAACTGCGCACAATTTATAACCTTTGTATATCTTTTCCGAATGTCAAACGAAGTTCTTGAACAAATCACATTAACATATATCATTTTATATATTCTGACGAACTCCGTGGCGCGATCGGTTAGACACCGGAACGCTAATTGTGAGGTCCGGGTTCGATTCCCGGTGGAGGCAGAGTTAAGAACTACGCTTTTCTACTGCCTTCCAGATTGGATTGGATTCCAGTCTAGAGCTTGCTTTATATATATACTACAAGCACTTTCGCTTCATTGTCACTCATATACTTCCTCATACAAACTCGGCGGTCATAGGTACTCCTAACGTCACCCTTTTTAAATATGGCGTCTATCTGACTGTCATATGTCCTATTGGGCTCACCCCTACGTAACTTTCCTTCCAATACACTCAAATATATTCCTTTTGTCAGTCTACTATCATTCATCCGCATATGTCCAAACTAAAATAAATAAAACCACAATTTATTGACGTTATGTTTTTATTTATTCTGTTATAAAATTGACCATTTGCAAAATGATGTAAATTAATAACAGCATGTGATTTCGGAACTAGTTTAACGAGATTTTTATCATTCAAGATCAAATATCATATGTTTTGCATATGCTTCACGACTTGTGTATACACACTCCCTTTTATATTATGGCGGGGTAGTCAGAGGCTTGAATGTCCATTTCCGAAATTTCGAAGGCATGTTAGGTAAGGATCATTCGAAGCCCGCGTATCACTAGATAGACAGCACCCAACGTGATAGGTAGTGAATCGTATCGCCGTATATAGGCACTGACTATTACCTATCCTGAGGGATAGGCAGGTTTCCTCACGATGTTTTCCCTCACCGTTAGCGACTGTAAATTATGTACGTAAATGAAAAACACATATTTAAATTTCATTCATTGGTACATGCCAGAGTCGGGATTCAAACCTAGGTCCTTTCTCATACGAAGTCCAAGGTCTTACCCACTGGGCTACAGCCGCTACTCTATCTAATATCACGTGTTTTGAATAATGTCCCGTGCTAGCTGGTATCTTAGGGAAAAATACCAGCTGTCTATCATCCTTGAATTTCAAAAGAAACTTAAAGTTTAACGAAAAAAGTATGCGAAAGCACCAACTATGGTGAGGGAAAACATCGTGAGGAAACCTACCTGTTCTTCGAAGAGGTAATAGTTAGTGTTTGTTAATGGCGACATGGCTTACCACCTGTCACATTGAGTACTGCTCTGGTCAACTCGTCGGTTCGAGGTGGCCATAGAATTACCTATGCAGTTGCGGGGATGGACATCTGAACCTTTAATTACCCCGCAAGGGTTAAAGGTCGGAAACGTATTTGTTTTGTTTGTCTTTATCAACTTTGGAATTCATACACACTAGGCGGTTATAGGTACTTCTAATGTCACTGTTTTTAATAATGTCGTTTATTTACATGTCAATCTTGTTTACTTTTATTAAGTATACATATTAATCTATACTAATATTATAAAAGCTGAATAGTGTGTTTGTTTGTTTGAAAAAAAATCTTTTTGTGTTAGATAGACCATTTATTGAGGAAGACTTTAGGCTATATAACATCACCCTGCTACTAAAAGGAGCGAAGAATATAATATAAAAATCAAAATATAATTACAGTGCCATCTATGTTTCATGTAATGAAAACTTCTGAAAAAATCAAAATGTGGCAAATTATTTGATATTGCTTGTATTATCATAAACCGGATAGTTATTCTATAGAAGACAATTGTATGACTAAGGGACTAGGGGTCAATGGAATCTATTGGGCGATAGGTTAGCAACCTGTCACCATTTCATGTTAATGCTATCAAGATCCTGATATTTATTACAACGGTGTTCGAAAAGATATTATCATATAAAAATGTTAAGGACACTATTACGCACAAATCGCTTTAAAGCGTCATTCATAATGCGGGTCGGTAAGGAATGGAATTCCCTACCTGCCTCTGTATTTCCGGAGGTATTTAATTCACAGATGTTCAAAACTAGGGTGCATAGGCATTTTCTGGGCAAGCTCGCTACATTTTAGACTCTGTCTGTCGCCTCCTTCGAGGTGCAAACAGGGTCAAGAGTGAACCCATTTCAGTTAAAAAAAAAGTCCCTTGGTAAGCTCATTAAAAACATTATTTATTTATTTTATTTTCATCCAAATATCTATCGATCGATAAGCGGCAACAGAAAAGTAAGTAAGACTTATTATCAGAGGTCCTAGGTTCGAATCCCGGCTCTGGCATGTACCAATGAATGAAATTTAAATATGTGTGTTTCTTTTACGTACATCATTAACAGTCGCTAACGGTGAGGGAAAACATCGTGAGCAAACCTGCCTATATCTCGGGATAGGCAATAGACAGTACGCTATGGTACCTATTACAAGAAAGAAAAAGTGAAGATGAATATTATACATGTATGTAATTATCTCTTATGTTATGTCTTTAACAGGGATAATGGTTTGACGACATCTGTGGTGCGATCGGTTAACCACCTGAACGCTAATCGTGAGGTCCCGATTCCCGGTTGAGGCAGAGTTAAGAACTATGCTTTTCTTCTGCTTTCCAGTCTGGTTGTTTATTATATATGCTATATATGTATTTATCTATATATAATATGTATATATTCCTTAAATATACGTTGACTAGTACCCTCAACATGTCTTAAATGAACTTACCAAGGGGCTCGTTCAAAAATACAAACGCATTCACGACCATTAACCCTTACGGGGTAGTCAGAGGTTCAGGTTTCTATCTCTGCAATTGCGAAGGTAGTAATTATATGGAAACCTCGAACCCACGTGTTTACCAGATAGTCAGTACTCATTATGACAGGTGGTAAGCCATGTCGCTATTTACAAACACTATTACCTGTTCGGCGAACAGGTAGGTTTCCTCACGATGTTTTCTCTCACCGTAGTATTCGGGGTATTTCTCAAATGTATTTTTATTACGAAAATTCACATGGAAATTCATTAAACTTCATTTCCATTAGTACATGCTCAAGCGGGATTTGAACCCTGTACTCACTGATATAGAGCCAACCCCCAAACAAATGAGCTACGTTGAATTCAACAGGCTAGTTCAATTGGTGTTATAGTGTCCCAGTCTTACTCGTATGATATATTTACCTTTTTCACATCCTGTCACTATATGTAGATGAGCTTTCAAACAGCATACATTTTCCGTATGAGGTGATTAACCTAAAGCAACAACGTCAAGAAATAAACTTGCACTTTTTCCTGTAATATATACATACATACATACACATCACGACTTATGTATACACACTCCCTTTTTTATTATAGCGGAGTAGTCAGAGGCTTGAATGCCCATCTCCGAAATTTCGAAGGCATATTAGGTATGGGTCATTCGAAACCCGCGTATCACTAGATAGACAGCACCCAAGGTGATAGGTAGTGAACCGTATCGCCGTATATAGGCACTGACTACTACCTATCCTGAGGGATAGGCAGGTTTCCTCACGATGTTTTCCCTCACCGTTAGCGACTGTAAATTATGTACGTAAATGAAAAACACATATTTAAATTTCATTCATTGGTACATGCCAGAGTCGCGATTCCTGTAACACTTCCCTCTTATGTCTGCATATACACGTTGCGACCATAAATACATATACATTCACGACCTTTCATCCCTTTCGAAGTGGACAGAACCTTAGAGGCGATAATTATAATATATTTGGTCATTATTACATCAATTGAACTAGCCCCTTGCTAAGTACATTTAAGACTTGTGTTAATGGTACGAGTCAACGTATATTTAAGATTTATAAACTTATAATATATAGATAAATACAAATATAGCATATATAATCAACGACCAGACTGGAAAGCAGTAGAAAAGCGTAGTTCTTAACTCTGCCTCCGCCGAGAATTGGACCTCATGATTAGCGTTCAGGCGGCTAACCGATCGCGCCACGGAGGTCGTCAAAATATATAATATTCCTTTTTCATTTTTTTACATACTAATTTGGGTTGTAATGACATATGGAATATCGGTGACAGGTTGCTAGCCTATCGCCTAACAGATTCCATTGACCCCTAGTCCCTTAGTCGCCTACAACATGCCGGGAAGAACGGCAGCTAGTTAGCATTGTTTTGCGTCCCAAACTAGCACGTAACTGTACTAGAATATTAAGGAACGAGATAAAAAATACAATTGCGAAATGCACCAATTTCCGTGAGGGAAAACATCGTGAGGAAACCTACCTGTTCCCCGAACAGGTAATAGTTAGTGCTTGTAAATGGCGACACGGCTTACCACCTGTCACATTGAGTACTGACTTGGTCAACACGTGGGTTCGAGGTGGCCTTAGAATTACCACCTTCGCATGCAGAGATGGAAACCTGAACCTTTGAATAGTCGTGGTCGCGAACGCGTTTAACTTTGTTGTCCATCACAATTGAGTAGGTGGATGTGTCTTTAAGCACGTACGCATATCCAGTAATTAACAAGCTTTGTAGGATATCAAGGAATAAAAAAAGAATAATTTTTGTTAACTTTTTCCTTAACGTAACTCGTTTTTTGGATCTGAGAAAACATTGATCCTGTTCTGAACTGTATATAGATAAGACCGCACTTACATTGCATTAACTTTCATATCACTACATAGTATAAAACAAAGTCGCTTTCTCTGTCCCTTTGTCCCTTTTTATGCTTAAATCTTTGAAACTACGCAACGGATTTTGATGTGGTTTTTTTAATAGATAGAGTAATTCAAGAGGAAGGTTTATATGTATAATAACATCTATTAAATAGTGGAGTAGACTATATATTTTATACCCGTGCGAAGCCGGAGCGGGTCGCTCGTATATACATAAAAGGAATGTATGTATATGAGTGAAGTGGAAGGGTGGTTACGTAGGGGCCGGCCTAATAAGACATATAACAGTCAGATAGACGCTATATTGAAATAGGTGAGGTTAGGAGTACCTATAACCGCTGAGAGTGTATGAGAAGATGTATGAATGTCAATGAAGCGAAAGTGGTCTGTCAGGATCAGGACAAATAGGGATCTCTGCCTATGCCTCTACAGGGAATCAGGCGTGATGTGTATGTACATACATTTCATGTCGTTGTGCTAGTTAGTGCTTGTAAATGGCGACATGGCTTACCACCTGTCACATTGAGTAATAACTATCTGGTCAACACGCAGGTTCGAGGTGGCCATAGAATTACGACCTTCGCAATACCGGAGATGGACACCTGAACCTCTGACTACCCCGCAAGGATTAATGGTGGTGAACGCGTTTGTCTTTTATATATAATATCTACTATGTCACTGTTTAGCAAGAATATTGGGGTTGCGATGTTATAACGGAACATTGGTTACAGGTTGCTTGCTTATTGTAGTTGTATTGTAGCTATACTCGTATATATATAAGTTATTATGCATGTATATTTTTATATTAAGATATTTCATATATAACATACAATTTATGTATTTCGGCGCAGTCGTAGGGGCTGGACCCTGTATCAGTGGGTATAGGGTTTGTTCCTCGGTGTTTGTACTAATGGGAATGAAGTTTTTGAATACTGTTAAATTGACTATGATTATAATAATAATAATAATAATATTTATTTACATTAGGACATTACACCGACGAACACAAAAACCTAAACAATAATACAAAACTTAGAAACTAACAAAGAAAAAAAACAAACTTGAAACTAAATAGGCCTGTGCAAGCCGGTGCAACGCCAAATGCAAAAGGACCTGCCTCAGCTAAAATGCTAGTAACATGGCAAAGTTGTCCATGTAACCAGCGCTGTGTGCGCGATGATTAAAGAAAACATCGTGAGGAACCTACCTTTTCTTCGGAATAGAGAATAGTCAGTGCTTCAATTTAATTCTGTTTAATATATGAGATTTCAATGTCATGACTCTGTAAATAAACCCTGTAAATCAGATTCAGTGATGCAGCTTAGCTGCTACAATTACTGAGACAGCACCTTTTCACTGTATCTAGTGCCTACTCCTTGTGTCAAAGTGTGAATATAATAGTGTGATGTCAAAATGTACTTTTATTAACAGTAAATAAATGTTCTTCTTTCTTTGAATTATGCTAAACCTGACCTCCTAGACACTACATCGATAAAAGGACATAAGTTAATGTCTTAAGGATAAATTTTTTGTAAAATTTTGATCACCGTAACGGTTTTGCATCTAGCTCGAAGAACAGGTAATCTTGAATAATGGATAGACAAATTCAACCGGTATGTGACAAAATATATTATCTAGTATTCTATCAAGCTAGCACTAACGGTTATGCGACCTAGTAAAACTTATGACAATCAAAAAAGTTGTATATTATTGACGACCTCTGTGGCGCGATTGGTTGAGCACCTGAACGCTAATCGTTAGGTCCCGATTCCCGGTGGAGGCAGAGTTAAGAACTACGCTTTTCTTCTGCTTTACAGTCTGGTTGTTGTTTATATACGCTATATATGTATTTATCTATATATAATAAGCATATATTTCTTAAATATACGTTGACTAGAACCCTTAGTACAAGTCTTAAATTAACTTACGTAGAGGCTAGTTCAACGTAGAGGTGTAATAGTGTCCTAAATATTATTATTATTTTATATTAGACGTAAATACATAATAAATAAATTGACGCCCAAATTTATTTTAATATGATAGGCAGCGATTATTAGGTCTCTCTCTAGCTTCACTCACACCCATTAACCTAGTTGCATGCTCTTCTGTTCTTCACGCTACACCCGCCTTGAAAAGAATGTCTTCAATTTTATCTGTATAAGTTTTACGCGGCCTACCCCGTCCAACTTTACTTTCCACTTTGGCTTTATAGATTCCTTTCGTAACCCTCCTTTCATCCATCCGCTCCATGTGCCCAAACCATTGCTAAGATACCCCTAATACCTAAGTATGTAGCAATTATAACGAAAGAAGAAATATTTGTGATATTGCCAACATAAAATTCGGTGTAGCTCAGTTGTTTAGGGCTTGACTCTGTATCAGTGGGTACAGGGTTCAAAATCACCCGGAACATCTACCAAAGGAATTAAGGAAATGAAGCGTAATGAATTTCTTTGTACATTTTCGTAATAAAAATACATTTACGAAATACAACAAATACTACAGAGAAAAACGTCGTGAAGAAACCTACCTGTTCCCCGACACATGCACATGTTTTGCGCATGTTTTCCCTCACCTTAGTATTGAACGCATTTTGTCAATGTATTTTTTTTACGAAAATGTACATAGAAATTCATTAAACTTCATTTCCTTTGATACACGCTCAAGCGGGATTTAAACCCTGTACCCACTGATACAGAGTCAAAGCCCTAACAACTGAGCTACGTCGTATTTATATATGTATATATATATATATATATATACTAGTGACCTGCTCCATCTTCGCACTTCTGGCTATTTAATGAATGTTATTATGCATATAAACCTTCCTCTTGAATCACTCTATCTATTAAAAAAACCGCATCAAAATCCGTTGCGTAGTTTCCAAGCTTAAGCATACAAAGGGACATAGGGACAGAGAAAGCGACTTTGTTTTATACGATGTAGTGATATATTTGGTCTGTCTACCTCATCCTACAGCATAACATATGTGTTGTATTAATGAACACGTGATGAAGATCACGAATGCAAAAACCCAAGAACCAGTTCTCAAACGAGATACTTTTAATCCTCTTTATGACTAAACCCAAGAAGTCACGTTTTAGTCAGAGGCGTGGCTCTGTGGTTGAGACTGGTAGGTTCCGGGTAATAAGACATATGACAGTCAGATAGACGCTATATTGAAGGGTGACGTTAGGAGTACATATAACCGCCGAGTGTGTATAAGTATAAGTGACAATGAAGCGTAAGTGGTCTGTCAGTGGGACAAATGGGGATCCGTGACGCCTACCCCTCTACTAATCAGGCGTGATGTGTATGTATGTAGGTTGCCGGTTCGATTCCTATGGAAAAATTTCATTAGCTCAGTCTGAAAGGCTATATACATACATAATGCCTGATTCCCCGTAGAGAGATAGGCAGAAATCACGGATTCGCTTTACAGATACACAATCGGTTTACCACTGAAACAGAAATTCATTTACGACATTTGAGATCTCCACGGCACACACTAATTGACTGACATTTAATTCTAATTGGTAATTTTAATATAATAACTTATTCGTGTATAACATTTTTCTTATTTAATTTTGTATTGTATAATTATTCGTCAGTACTATTGTGTCATTTAATGTATTGTGGAGTTACAATAAAGGATTATTATTATTATTATATGCACCAAGTATGGTGAGGGATAATATCGTTAGGAAACCTGCCTATATCCCGGAAGAGGTCATAGCTAGTGCCTATATACGGCGATACGGTTCACGTTGGGTGCTGTCTATCTATTGAAACGGAGGCTTCGAGTGACCCATACCTAAGGTGCCTTCGAAATTTCAGAGATGGGCACTCAAGTTTCTGACTAACCCGCCACAATAAATAAGACAGAGTGTATACACAAGTCGTGAAGCGTATGTTTTATTTTATATAATGTATAAATTTTAGTAAAACTGATACAGGATATCAGTGTCTAATTACTAGCCCATCGCACAATATACCATTATCCATAGTCCCTCAGTAGCCTTCTACGACATGCCGGGAAGAACAGCAGCTAGTTAGCATTCTTTTCACGCCCCAGACAAAACTAAACAATACGAAATGATTAACCCTTCGTGCGTGGAGCCAATAACGAGTCCGATGTCCGCATGTGTGGTGCCTGGAGCAGGCTTTCCACAGACGCGGGTCTGAATTTTCCCCAATTTCAGATAAATTGAAATTTTACCGTAATCTATGGCCTGACCATTATGAATGTTATATCATATGAAAGCTATTTAATTTTTCCGCATTAGGTATTAAAAATTTATCGTACATATAGTATTAAAAATATGCGTGAAATGCATAGAAAAAAAGGCAAACCGATATTTTTTATAAGAATAGGCAAAATTAAGTAAAAAACAAGAGATAATTTTATTCAAATTACGTTATATTAACACATTCGACACTATTACATGCAATCAAATCAAACTTACGGTGCACTTTCATACAAAAAACATTCATAATCCTTGAAAATAGGTGTCGGTAAAATTGACCATCACGAAGTTGCGTACTTTTTTCGGTACTCATACCTCGAACTTTTATCTATTTTGTAATATGCTAGCAAGAGATAATTTTTGTTATACATATATTTCAGAATACACTTAATACAAACATGCAAAAATAATTTAAATATATAGGTCACATTCATACATATATGTCTTCAAAAAGAGACCTAAAATAAGTGTAGAAACAAGACATTTCAAAAGACAACAACCACGGCGATAATTTACGTAATTTGACAAATTAAATTATTAAATTGAAATATTTATTAAATTCTATATTAGATGTTTATGTAAAATAAGGTGTCTTCAATATAAAAATATAAAGTTATACTGTACCAAATATGTGCTAGAAACGCTATGACGGTCGGGTAGTCGGGGGGCTATTCTCGCTCATTATAAAAGTCTGAACTAAATAACACTCCAGAAATAAAGAATAACAATTTAAGAAAACAAAATCTTTATACAATGCTATCACACCGTCTTCACACTTGCGCGTGCTCTTCTATGACCAAAAATAAAATATGCAAAAGTGCAAGGTAATCACCAAATACCATCAATATTTGCCAATAAAATTCATAATCCGGGTCAATCATGTATATGAACTTAGCCACTATTGTCATTTACATTAAAGTTAAGCAAAAATAGCAAAAAATATTAATAACTCGAAACGAAATGCAAGCTGCATTGAAAGAATCGCCCCCTTCGTACATAAAAAAAAATGATGTCCGCGTCTGTGACGAGCCTGCTCCAGGCATATAATGTATATCATCGTCATTGGAATAAATTTACTCCGTTATCATAATAGATCACTCATTGTTAGAGCCATCAATAGAAAGAGCGATAAATATTGCATATTTTTACATTTAAAATATTAAGATATGTGATTAAGAAGATGTAATTTTATAAAATGCAAAATGTAATATTTGTAATGCACTTACGGAACGAAACTTCGAATACAAATCTGACCAGCTAAAATAGGCTTTTTGTATATAATGATTGTGACAGAAACATATAAAACATAATAATAAATCATAAAATGCCAACCTCATGATGTAAATATCTACTTTTTATAATAAAATCAATAATAAAGTTGCACTCAAGCAAAAATTGAGGCACCAAAATTATCAATATTTCAAATGATCATAACAATATTTTTTTATTCTAAAGTGTCAAATATAACGATTGACTAATGTTGTTTTATTCTTCGCGTACGGTTCTTTAAAAAACAGAGCCTATTGAACATAGACGAAAGTCTTAATTTGAGTGAGAACTGTGACTCCTACGCCGTGCCTGCTCCAGGCATGTCACAAATAAGGGGGTTAAAATTTTATGCCTGCTCCAGGCTTTTCACACACAAGAGGTTAAACAAAAAGTAATATTATTGTTATTGTGATTATTTTAGGAATCATAACCGGGTATGTCTGAATGTGTATTTACGAAAATAACTTTGATTCTTTGCTAATTTTAAGTTAAACAAAAGGTCACGAAAATACCTAAACAATAAAAATACCTTTATATATTTGTAAGGTATGTTTATTGTTCTTTATTTGCCCATATCATTATTGTCCCTTAAAGAAGTATTTATAACTAATATTCATATTATTTTAGAGTCTGCTTTGTTTACACTTTGATTAGTTAACAGGATAGTTGGTTAAGATACTTACCATATATACGTACATACATGTATTTAAGTACCTAATTCACAGCCACATGGAACGATCGTAACAAATCTCTCTTGCTTCACTCACACCCATTAACCTTCTCATACATGCTCTTCTGTTCTTCACGCTACACCCGCCTTGAGAAGAATGTCTCCAATTTGATCTGTATAAATTCTACTCGTATATATTGTATATTTCGGTAACATATGTAAGTGAAGTGGAAGAGCGGTTACGTAGGGGCCGGCCTAATAGGACATATGACAGTTAGATAGACCCATATAGAAAGAGGGCGACAATAGAAATACCTATTACCGCTGAGTTTCTACGAAGCTAAAGTGGTTTTTCAGGATCGGGACAGATCGGGATCCGTGATCTCTGCCTACCCCTCTACAGGGAATCAGGCGTCATGTGTATGTATAGAATATCTAGCTTGTAAGTACACATATACTATCAACGTATCCATACATATACGTGGATGTTATGTTTGTCCACAAAAAACCTTAGCCAACTATCAATACATAGTATAAAACAAAGTCGCTTTCTTTGTCCCTATGTCCCTTTGTATGCTTTAATCTTTGAAACTACGCAACGGATTTTGATGCGGTTTTTTTAATAGATAGAGTGATTCAAGAGGAAGATTTATATGTATAATAACATCCATTAAATAGTGGAGTAGGCTATATATTTTATACTCGTGCGAGGCAGGAGCGTGTCACTAGAACCGTATAAAAAGAAGAAATATTATTGATTCTTATAACTGTTATCCGATAGATTTCATTGACCCCTGATCCCTTAGTCTTGTCTTTTTAGCAGCTACTTATTATCATACTGTCACAGTTATTAATAATTATCAAGTAAGTACTAATAGTATTGTAAACAGGTCCTTATACTTCCTAATAGGAACCAAAATATCTTTGTTTTGTACGATATACGATAAAAATATCAATTGATGTTTTTGTAATTGTGTTAATTGATTTTTGTTTGTAAATACGCTATTACATTCGAATATAAAATACGCAATTGCGTATAAATTATCGCGTTGGGAATTTTATATTACATAAATAAAAAAAAATGCACTATACAATTTTTAAAAAAAGTGAGTGTGTATTCACAAGTCGTGAAGCGTATGTTTATGTATTATAGTATATGATATACAATAATTAGATTCAAATCAAAAATACTGAAATGTATATACACGTCTAGAGATAGGCAGAGACTATAAGGCCACCTGGAACGGGTGATTAATCTCTTGCTTCACTCACAGCCAATAACCTTCTTACATGCTCTTCTGTTCTTCACACTACATACGCCTTGAGAAGAATGTCTCCAATTTGATCTGTATAAGTTCTACGTGGCCTACCAAATTATTCAAGTAAAAACGGCAGCTAGATAGCATTATATTCAAACTTACAGCCTAGTACTTGATGACTAATTTAACAAACTATACTGCGTCTCAAAACTTCAAGGTTCATACAAAAAATCGGTAAATCCTACCGCGAATAAATCACACAAAACTAAAATTTTACAATCACGTTAATCATGTTATATTTCACACAGTTTTAACTAATACAAAACAAAAAATAAAAACATGACATATTGGAAAACAACAGCCGAAAAACACCGGTTCTAGATAGATCAATTTTTTAAGCAACGATGACTGTGGTTAATGGCTGGATGGGTGACCGTGTAATTATTAATAATGAAAAAAAATGAAAATGAAAAAATCTTTATTGTAAAACACAATTTGTCACAGCATTTGAAGCCCTTGCTCTTAAACTAGGGTAACCTGTATGTAAAGAGCAAGTGTCTTCCCTTAAATTATGTGGTAATCAAATGTGTTACAGTACAGTGCTAAACATAGACAACCACACACGGATCCCTCACTCATGATAGATTTTCTAGACTGTCACCTCATTCGATTCGTGACTACGCATCCTGTAAAATACTCAAAACTAAAAAAAATATCAAATGAGTGGAGAAACCGTGCAAGTCGCTGTTAGAATAACGGTTTATATAATAGAAAAAAATAATAATAAAGGTAACTAAACTAAAAACAGAATTTACCTAACAATTAGAGATCACTCTTAAGCATTTAAAAAAAAACCAGGCAATTAATTAGCAGTTTTCAGAATTAGTTAAAACAAAATAAATAATAATACCACTCATTAAGTACAAATATGGCCTGTCGAAAAAACTTTTTACGTTTCTTTACAAACATATTAATTAAGTAACACGGCAAACCACCACAGGAAATCACACAAAGCTACATAAAAGACGGTGGAAAATCAAATCAGCAAACAATGAGAGATTCTCTGACAGAATACTTTATACTGCAGTGTACAGAAGAAAGTGGCTAGGCATAAGGCTAGATACCTATTGCATTTACATACATTTTTATAAGACAAGGTGTTGTCAGTAAGACAACTTATTTGTACATTATTAATTTACTAGCTGTCCTTGCGAACTTAGTTTCGCATATACAAGTTGCACACGACTGTACGTGCATCCATATGTCAGTGGCGACATCTCCTTTTATATCGATTTGTTTTTTTTATTTTATTTATCATTTCACAATATTAATAAAAAAATCCGTTTCTTCATAGCCGAGTGGTTGTAGCCAGTCTCTTAGCACCTTCTTAAGACGGTAGTCGGTATGTGCCCTTATCTGATTGACAGCGTTAATTCTGTTATATAGCAGAGGTGCAAGAAAACTGTATTGGCGCTGAGTAAATGCAGTTCTGGTAAAAGGGACTGGGCAACGGGGTATTCTTCTAGTTGGTTTTTCTAGATTATGGTACCTACGTATAGCTTGGTAAATAAAGCATTTACGTACGGACAAAACGTTGGCCTTTTCGTACACCTCTACAGTGGGGTGTCGGAAAGGCAGCCTCATTATTGTTTTTAAAATAGCACGCTGGCCACGCTCCACTTCTAAGATGATTGTCCTTGAGGCACCACCCCAAGCGCATATACAATAATTTACTATGCACTCGCAAAGAGCATTATATGTTTGCATTAGAAGTTTTAATTGAACTACTTCTCTTAAGTTTTTAAATATATAGATTAATTTTCTAATTCGTTTAGTAGTTATGGAGATGTGGGGACCCCACTGCAGCTTATCATCAATTGTTACGCCCAAATATTTAATACTACTGACCCTTGTCAAAGCTTCACACTGACATGTTTTTTGAGGAGTGTTATCTAGATACTTACGGTTGCAAGGATATGTGTGTATGCGTACTGGTAGGTTGTTAGGCGTTGATGCATTGGATAGGCTAAAACACAGATATTTGGTTTTATGGACATTTAGTGATAAAAGACTGTCCTCAAGCCATGCAGATACAGTACTCATACCCCTCTCAGCCATAACACTAGCATTATCCCATGTACGTGCATGAAAGAGAACAACAGTGTCATCCGCAAACATCTGTATATCAGCACCTTGGAGGTTAATATTGCACAACTCATTTATATAAATAAGAAATAAAGTCGGCCTCAAAGTACTGCCCGTCCACACGCACACGTTGTTCTCTATTGTCAAGATAGTCCGGGAACCACAGAAGGGCATTTCCCCTAATACCAACATTTTCTAAGCGAGCAAGCAAAATGGGAATACAAACTGTATCAAACGCCTTCCGTAAATCCAGGAAAACACCGACACATTTATCACCCTTGTCTAAATGCGCTGCCACAGTCGTGGTCAAATTAAGTACGGCATCTTCTGTAGATCGGTTACTACGGAATCCATATTGGTTATTACTTAACAAGTTATTTTTCTCCAGATAATTAACGAGCCTTTTATTTACAATCTTTTCTAATATTTTTGATAGAACACTAAGAAGTGAAATGGGCCTATAATTGCTAGGTTCAAGCTTGTTTCCTGCTTTGTGAATCGGACAGACTAATGCCTTTTTAAAAACAGCAGGAAACACACCTTGCTCTAAGCTAAGATTACATAGATAAGATATGGGCTCCGCCAAGTATTGACTGCCAAAAAAAAACAATTTTACGAACATTGCATTGGTGTGATCTTGTCCCAACCAGGTGCACTATTTGCTTTAAGACTACGTATAGTACCAGAGATTTCGAGAGAGTCTGTGAAATAAAAAGACAAGGAGCTAGACGGTGCAGTGCACCGCTTTGCTTTTGATGCAAGTTTTTCATTTGTAGTATTCAATTTGTTTAGAGTTGTTTTCGCTAAATTATGTCCGATAGTAGTAAAATATGTGTTAACCTCATTCAATGAATCCGTCACGTTATCTTTTACCTTCAAAAGTTCTTTACTAGGTATACTATTATTCCTTATGTTACACAATAATAATAATAATTAGTACACTATTTACCAATTGAACTAGCCCCTTGGTAAGTACATTTAAGACTTGTGTTAAGAGTACTACTCAACGTATATTTAAGAAATATATACTTATTATTAATAGATAAATACATATATTGTATATATAATCAACAACCAGACTGGAAAGCAGAAGAAAGCGTCATTCTTAACTGCCTCCACCGGGAATCGAACCCGGAACCTCACGAGTAGCGTTCAGGTGGTTAACCGATCGCGCCACGGAGGTCGTCAAAATGATTATTAGATGTTGATTTTATTGAGAGAACTTACTACTCTACAGGGATGCATGATGTGTATGCATTCTTTTTACGTCCCAACTAGCATGGGACAGGAAAAATTACAATTATTGTAAATGAAATTCTTATTTCCTAAATCAAGTCTTAAATTAATTTAGAACTTTTATAGAAAACTTAAACTTCGTACATTACAGTTTATAATTATATAAAACGACATCTACTTTCGTAAATCAATAATTATTGTATTAATTTCATTAATAAAATATAGAATATATGTGGCATGATGATTGATATTTCAGGTTTTTGCAAAAAAACTAGGCATTTTGCGAAAACACAGATTATTAGACTTCTTCTTCTTCAGGTGCCATCTCCCAATAGGAGGTCGGCCAATCGTATGGCTTGATTTTATTTGGGGTTTTTAATCATCAAGGCAAGCTGGACTTTATTGACTGCTGCACGAAACAGTGATCTTGAGCTCATATTGAGTCACTGCGGAAGGTTTTATAGCCATGAAGTTTTACGTCGGCCAGGTCTTCGTTTGCCGTTTATTTTGCCTTGAATGATTAGTTGGAGCAGATCATATTTAGTATTTCGCATGATGTGTCCCAGGTATTCCAGTTTATTAGACAATGGTGATCAACTATTACAAAAGCTTCGCTAAACTAATCCACTTAGATTTCTATCGTTAGGTAACATAAGGAATGGTGATAATTGTCTAATTATCCGTGTTTTCGCAAAATGCCTAGGTTTTTTGCAAAAACCCGAAATATCATATCATCCTGCGACATACATATTAGACAAACAAAGACAAATGCGTTCACGGCCATTAACCCTTGCAGGGTAGTCAGAGGTTCAGGTGTCCATCTCCACAATTGCAAAGCTAGTAATTCTATGGCCACCTCGAACCCACGTGTTGACCAGATAGTCAGTACTCAATGTGATAGGTGGTAAGCCACAACATATATATTCTATATTTTATTCATGAAATTAATAAAATTATTATGTATTTACGAAAGTAGATGTCACTTTACACAATTTTAAACTGCCATGTATGAAGTTCAAGTTTTTGTATAAAAGTCCCAATTCATTTCAGACTTGATTTATAAAATAAGAATTCTATTTACAATATTTATAGTTTTTCCAGTTCCATGTTAATTTAATCTGGGACGTAAAAAGAATGCTAACTAGCTGCCGTATGACAATATATGAATATGACAATGTATCATAATATGTAATACCTTTTCACTGCATCAAAGTTTTTCATTCTTGATGTTTATTGTTTGTGTGTTTTATGTAATTTAAAGCAGTGAATAATGTATTTTCTTTCTTTCTTATATATACATACATACATATCATGCCTGATTCCCTGTAAAGGGTTAGGCGGAGATCACGGATCCCTATCTGTCCCGATCCCGAAACATCACTTTCGCTTCATTGACATACACATCTAACACACTCGGCGGTTATAGGTACTTCATCACCCTTTTTCAATATATAAACATACGCTTTACAACTTGTGTATACACACTCCCTTTTTATTGTGGCGGGGTAGTAAGAGGCTTGATTGCCCATCTCCAAATCACTACATAGTATAAAACAAAATCGCTTTCTCTGTCCCTATGTCCCTTTGTATGCTTAAATCTTTGAAACTACGCAACGGATTTTGATGCGGTTTCTTTTAATAGATAGAGCGATTCAAGAGGAAGGTTTATATGTATAATAACATCCATTAAATAGTGGAGTAGGCTATATATTTTATACCCGTGCGAAGCCGGAGCGGGTATACATACATAGGGTATGTATACATACATATACCCTAAACAATACCCTTTAGGTAGGTATATAAATAATACCCTAAACTTTTGACCTTACCACAAATACATATCCGTGAATTTGGAATATTTGAACTTTTGAGGATGTTAGCATTTATAAATTGAGGAAAAGGCTTCAAACGTTTACATCCTTGTGCCCTGCGAGTTTGGGACTGCAAGAGGATGTAACCAGCTTCTTTATCATGTAGGTAAGTTTAATCTCTTGTGGGGTGTATAGAAACACGACGCGATCTCTTTAAACATTACTATTTTATAAGTTATTTTAATGTGATATGAAATATTTGTAATTATCACATTTTCGGGCTTACATATGATAGATTCGAGGTGGGCATAGAATTACTACCTCAGGTAACCTGACAATATAGTCAGTACTCAATGTGACAGGTGGTAAGCTATGTCGCCATTTATAAGCTGATCAGGGAACAGGTAGGTTTACTCACGATGTTTTCCCTCGCCGTATAATTCGATGCATTGTGTAAATGTGTTTATATTACGAAAATGTACATAGAAATGCATTAAACTTCATTTCCATTGGTGCATGCTCACGCGGGATTTGAACCCTGTACCCACTGATACAGCGTCAAGCCCCAAACAACTGAGGTACTTACATCTAATTACCGTAGTATTACTTTTTTGTCGTAGGAGGCAACTAAGGGACTAGGGGACATAACAACCCCAATGTTCATGCTAAAAAGTTACCTATAAGATATTATATCACTAAGGTTTAGTCGACCCTGAAAGAATTACAGAATGTGAATGTATATGTATGAAAGTATAAGTAAAATGAAACAAGTAAATCGGAGACATTCTTCTCAAGGCGGGTGTAACGTGAAGAACAGAAGAGCATGTAAGAAGGTTAATGGGTGTTTGAAGCAAGAGATTTGTCACCCGTTCCAGGTGGCCTAATAGTCTCTGCCTATCCCTTAGGGTCGTAGAGGCGTGAATATATGTATGTATATAATATATATGAATGATGATGATGAATATATGTATATATATGAATGTGAATTGAGGAAAAACAGTATTCAAATGAAAAAAAGATTGATGTTTATATTGTTTTCAAAATAAATTCAATATTGACACACAATAGCCTTAAAGTCACAAAACTGACCTCTAAGGTGATGGGTTGACAACCAGGGGAGTTATTAATGTCCCTCTTACACTACATTGTCATTCATAAACCTCCACATACACACTCGGTGGTTATAGGCACTTCTACTGTCAGGTCAATTAATTTTTATTATAATATTACGGACACATTACTATATTGAACTAGCCCCTTGGTAAATTCATTTAAGACTTGTCAAGGGTACTAGTCAACGTATGTTAAGAGATATATACTTATTATATACAGATAAATACATACATAGTATATATAATCAACAACCAAATTAAAAAGCAGAAGAACAGAAGAAGCGTAGTTCTTAACTCAGCCTCCATCGGGAATCGAACCCGGAACCTCACTATTAGCAAATAATCAGCTCCCAAAGAGACTGTAGGTGATCAATATTGGCATTTACAGACTATGACTATAAGCATATACCAAGGAATAGGCAAGTTTCCTCACGATGTTTTCCCTCACCCTAATTCGTAGAATTTTTGAAGGGAAGTTACATGTCAACCCATGTGTCATATCACTTTTCAAAAGCTGTATTCTACCATTTACATACATACATATACATTCACGTCCTTTAATCCCTTTCGGTTTTGTTAGGACTTCAAAAGCAAACCACTTTTAATATTCTTATTCGGATTGTCATGGCCACAGATAATATAATACTATACAATATCATGTCATGGCATTTAAATAGAACATCACTACACTACATAGTATAAAACAAAGTCGCTTTCTCTGTCCCTATGTCCCTTTGTATGCTTAAATCTTTGAAACTACGCAACGGATTTTGATGCGGTTTTTCTTAATAGATAGAGTGATTCAAGAGGAAGGTTTATATGTATAATAACATCCATTAAATAGTGGAGTAGGCTATATATTTTATACCCGTGCAAAGCCGGAGCGGGTCACTAGTTTATGATAAATTGATATTCCATTATTCAATAGAGTTCATATCCCACAGTTCTTTAATCGACTCCTATGATTTGTTGTGAAGAACGGCAGCTAGTTATCATTATTTTCACAAGCCAGTATCACGGAACATTACATAAGAAAAGAAAAAGCGCCATCTATGTTATTTCAACTAAACCAATACACGAAATGTCGTTGTTTTAGTGTTATCTACGTAAATAATATGCGTAAAATTAAATTATTATTAAAACGACATTGAATAGACAATTTAAGAAATAATTAATTAATCTAACCTTGGAAGGTATGGTGCAATTGTGAATTAAATTATAGTGACATCTAGTGGCTCTGAGTAAAATAATATCGATCTGATATTTTTAATGACATACATTTAAAGACATGGGCATAACGTTTTATTGGTATCGATTCTTATGTCCGATTTACGATAAGAATCGAATAAAGTGAGTTAATCGTCAAACGTTTGTTTGACTTAATGAAACAAATCACATTATAAATATTTCATTACGTACATAATATTTTTAGGAGAATCGCGTTTTAACGCAAGCAGTATTGTTATTATTGTAGTTTATATATTTCGTGATTAATTAATGATTTTATTTATTATATCATTGTTTATTTTGTTATCGTCTTGGATGCAGAAAGAAAGCTGTATTTTTGTAAAATGTACATGAAAAAAAAAAAACTAATAATGATAATCCTAAGTGTGTCCTTTACAAAGAGAAAAATAAAAAATACAATAAGTAGGTAATCACTAAAAACTATGGGACAAAAATTTGTCCAAGATAATATGAATAACTACAGATAAACGCTCTTCCCATAAACTATTTTTCTGCATAAACTAATGTTACTGCCAGTATTACCTTAAAGTAAAGCAGATTTTGTGAGTCACCTTATCGTACTGATGAACAATCATCTGTTTCATTTGTTTTGTATGTCATGGAGGCCGTGCTAGATGTGGGGTTTGAAATACAATAATATTATATGTCATTTATAACATCTGAAGAGTGGGCCAATGGACTTTCGCATATTTATGAGCAATAAAAATGTAATGTTTAGAATCATAGTGGGTGACATAGTTTTATAAAAGCGTTCTCTGATTTTATAAGATGGTCAACCTGCACAATTAAAAGTAAAAACTATTGCTTCACATTTGTAATACATGTGTAGTTATTATCTCTAGTTACAGTCTAGAATCTTAATTTTTGAAATTAATCTTTGAGTTAATAAAGAGACTCATATGACGGTTAATTCTGTGCACGGAAACATTGAGCGTAAAATTAAAATACATTTTTTCATAAATAAAAAAAAGACATTTTCATAAGAATTTGAGAAATATGTTGCAAATTATTATTGCTTTAGATCTATTTGAACATACTTAGGAAAATATACTGTATATATCAACATACATACGTCTTTGCAAACAGAATCTCAGATAAGAGACAAACCGTTATGAAATTTGAAATAATTTGAGTAATTTGCGCAAGTTCTTTTTTAACCAAGTATGAAATGATGACTATGATATGTTATTGACCAAGTATTAATGTGGCTATATTTTTTATACCCATATCGATATATAAAATATCGTTGGTATGTTTTATTTCTTTGGAATGCCAATCACTATTAAACATGAACAGCAGATGTTTGTGAGTCGTGCACGTAGTTTGTGATTGGATTTTAAAACTAATGTTTATTTATCACTTTCTAATCTATTATTTACTTTCAATATTACTGTTGTGTGACCGTGTGAGTGAACTTGCAGCAACTTCTTGTTTACAACTAGTTTAACATGAGTTCAGTGAGCAAAAGTGTGTAAAAGTGGCCGTTGGAATTGTAAGTTAATTAAGAAAAACTTGCTCCGATATAGTTCCTTTATCAGCTATACAATGATAATTGGAGCTCGATCGGTACGGTAGCGTGCACAATGGTGTTTTAGTTTATATCTATTGGTTACAAAGTGAAAAATCATGTAAAATGCAACCATCAAACCGCGTTCAGGAAATACGAAACCGCTTCGAAAATCTAAACTCGATAAAGTGTAAAAATGCTACAGAAAAACAATTGAGCAAACACGCCGAGACAAAAGAGAACAGATGCGAACAAAACGTAAGTAAATTCGAAGAAATACGTTGTAAAAGTCTTCATTTAAAACCGAACGATGATTTAGTCCGAAACAATAGTTATTTACACACAAAACTGAGTAATAACAACATGAAAACTTCCCTATCGAGGCAAGCGAGTGATCCTGTTAAGAAACTACACAGAAGCCATGCTTTCCGATGCGATAAAAGCCAGAAAATAGGCGATAGTCCTGGAAAATCATCAAAGAGTGACACTAGCGATGATTTGTGTGTAGAAACCTCACAGGACCCTGAATTACCTCTATTAGACACCGAATCAATGCATCCTACTAACATTTACGAAGAGATAATTCCTAAGACTGAAGAAATTACGTCTAACATTCCCGCAGTCAAAGATTCTATATTTAAGAGACCGTCTGCCTCTATACCTAATACTGAGGTACCGAAGCATATATTAGACCAGTACGCCAAAGTTCTTAAAGCTAGAATGAATGAGAACGTAGATAAAATGAACGGTTCAGATAGCGGAGTTAGTTCTGAAACGGATACGGTAGAAGAAGAAAGATTAAGGCTGAAATTGAATAGTACGGAACAATCCGATGTCATAACACCTTTACGTAGCAATCTATTAGGGTTAGACTCCGAAATCGCTGGTTCAACCGATACATTGAAGATCGTAAGCAAAAATCCTCATGTAAAACTCACAGATACGTTAAAAAAGGCGTTAAAACAACCCTTACCAGCCGGACCACCTCCGCAAAAACCTCCCAGGGTGTTCAGTGCTCCGGAAACCACTCCAGAACGGTTAAGAGCAAAACAGATGCTGGAAAAACTGGAAAAAGTCTTGGAAAAACGTGAACAGGAAAAGGCGAATCATATTTATGATACCGTACCGGAAAGTGAATCCGAAACGCTTGATAATTCGCATTTATGCACTGATATAGCCAGTTTAACGGATAGTTCGTTAACCTCAAACTGTTTCCCCTTCGTCAAATGTTCTATAAACAAATCTACGATGAGCTTAGCGTATTCCCGACCAGGATTCGGTCAAGAGTTCAGTAAACATAGTTCTAGGAGTCTGAACATGGATAAACCGAATTTAACGACGTTCGGACCGAGAGACGGATTTAAATGCCATTTGGATTGTGGCAGGCATAATGAACAAGCATCCTTGCCAATGCCAATAATACCCGTGCCTCAAGAACATATTTATGACATTCCGTATGGTGGGAAAACTGACAATGTGGCGGATGAAAATAATTATTGTGATATAGTGAATTTAGGGAACGGTTATGGAACAATAAATTCGAGTTTCAAGGATAAAATGAATGAAAACAAGTGCCTGGATGGTGTTAAACCTGATGTTGATGTGGTGAGTAGTATTTTTTATAAACATGCATTCACAAACATTAACCCTAGCGGGTAGTCAAGAGGTTTGCGTGTCCATCTTCGCAATTGCGAAGAGAGTAATTTTATGGCCACCTCGAACCCACGTGTTGACCAGACAGTCAGTACTCAATGTGACAATAGCCATGTCGCTATTTACAAGCACTGACTATTACATGTTAGGGGAACAGGTAGGTTTCCTCACAGTGTTTTCACTCACCATAGGATATTTTTATATTAAATGTTTTATTAATACAATGTCTTATTGACTCCACCTAAGTTTGTTGTTAATTTCTGGATGATTCTTTTGTTAAATCAAAGTACTTAACTAATTGAATAAAGTAACTATATAAGAATGATATTATAAGTTCCTTTAATCAACAAGTATGTATGTTTTGATAAGTGTGGGGATCCCAGGGCTGGAGCATTCTTCTCTCAGAGAATTAGCATTGCTATTCAGAGGGGGAATGCTGTCAGTATCTTGGGAACCCTACCACCCTCTGACAGCGATGACTATAAAGATATTTTCTATATAATTTAATTTTTATTTTTACTTTAAGTTTATAGTATTAATTTGTTTAAGTATGTATGTAGTATATTATTGCAGTGAAATCGGTATGCCAGGATTGGCAATTATTGAAGGTGTGTGAAGGAAGTGAATCTATAAATACAATTATTTACTATAACTATCTATTTTTATATTATATTGCCAGGAATGGATACACAACAATATACAAGCTTTAAAATGAAAAAATCTGACTGTACCCCCATATAACAATGAGTTTATGGTTTTAATTGATTTTCATTAGTAAAAACCTATCTGTTAGTATTTAAACATTGATAGTTAGACAAACAGTATTCAATTAGTTATAGTTATGCTATCTTGGAACAGTTTAAAACTGCATTGCTTACTACCCTATAGACTGATTAATGAGCTATTAGTAATTAAGATAAAATAACATTATGGAATAAACATAGAATATATGTTTATAGTTAGTTATCACAAGCAAATTTAAAATATAGTTAACTATATCACTATTTTCATAATAATATAATAAACATCATTACTCATGTCATAATTCCCTAAAAGGTCCAAACAATCTTTTTGTCACATATACATTTTTAAGGACAAATAGACATAACCGATGAAATATTAAGAATGATGCCATTTAATAAGTTAATTTTATAACTCAATTCTTATATTGATACATGTGTCCTTCTCTTGTACAATGGCAGTATTTTTGTCTTTTTAGTGTAACTAAAACATAATTATACCATCAGCAGTGACTAAGAGACTATGATTCAATGGAATTTATGGTGATGTGCTAGTAATCTGATTCTAATGTTTCAATTTTACATAATCACAGTTTCAGTGCTATGATGATATGACCTAGGAGATATTATATTTGTGTACCCTGAAAGAGTTTCTAAGTCTTTGTACATACATACACATCACGCCTGATTCCCTGTAGAGAGGGGTAGGCAGAGATCACGGATCCCCATTTGTCCCACTGACAGACCACTTTCCCTTCATTGACACTCATACATCTTCTCATACACACTCGGCGGTTATAGGTACTCCTAACGTCACCCTTTTTCAATTTAGCGTTTATCTGACTGTCATATGTCTTATTGGGCCAGCCCCTACTGATAATAATATATGTGTAGTTAGTTACTTTCATAATATATTAACTCAGTTATGTATTGCCTTTGTTGTTATTGCTTATCTACATATTTATTTCTTATCTATAATTATATTTTAACTGACATTTTAACTTTTAGTATTCAAGATAAAGCACATACATAGTTACTTACCTTTTTGTATTTAACACTAACATTATATTTAGGTAACAGTTTCTTAATGAATTTGATAATATCAATACTTTGGACAAAACAAAAAGACAAATGCGTTCACAACCATTAACTCTTGTGGGTAGTCAGAGGTTCAGGTGTCCATCTCCCCAATTGCGAGGTAGTCATTCTATGGCAACCTCGAACCGACGTGTTGACCAGATAGTCAGTAACTACTCAATGTGACAGGTGGTAAGCCGTGTCGCCATTTACAAGCACTACCTATTACCTGTTCGAGGATCAGGTAATTTCCCCCTCAGTTTCCTCACGATGTTTACCGTCACCGGAGCATTGGATGCATTTTGTAAATGTATTTTTATTACGAAAATGTACATAGAAATTCAATAAACTTCATTTCCACTGGTACATGCTCAGGTGGGATTTGATCCCTGTGCCCACTGATACAGAGTCAAGCCCCAAACAACTGAGCTACGTCGAATTAACAACTTCGCAATTGCGGAGATGGTCACCTGAACCTCTGACTATCCCGCAAGGGTTATGTCGTGAACGCGTTTGTCTTTTTTGTCCAATAAAGAGAAAAAAGTCACATAGATACTCTAATTACAATACCAAACTAGCACAAGTCAAAGATATGATAAAATATTCATATTATGAAACATTGAATCTTATAAAATTAAGGTTTTGGTGTCATACATCTTATCAGTCATTTAAGATAGGAACAGCCTACTAACCAACATATTTATAGCTGCAGTGTGTATGCTGCGATATAATAATACATTTGGACATTATTACACCAACTGAACTAGCCCCTTAGTAAGTACATACATACACCGTAGTTGAGGGAAAACATCGTGAGGCAACCTACCTGTTTCCTGAACAGGTAATAGTTAGTGCCTGTAAATAGCGATATGGCTTACCACCTGTCACATTGAGTACTGACTATCTGGTCAACACGTGGGTTAGAATGACTACCTTGGCAATTGCGGAGATGGACACTTGAACTTCTGACTATCCCGCAAGGGTTAATGGTAGTGAACGCGTTTGTCTTTTTTTGTCTTTGTCTTTAATTATATTTGGACATTATTACACCAATTGAACTATATTTATCTGTCTTTTGTCCCATGACTAATGGACGAGAGGTCAAAGGTATCTATTGACCTAGTTAATAGGTAGCATTCTATTATAATAACTATCTCGCAAGGGTTAATGGTAATTGACGCTTTTTGTCTTTTTTTAGAACAAGTATATTAATAAGTTTCTTAAATACACGTTGACTAGTACCCTTAACACAAGTCTTAAACGAACTTACCAAGGGGCCAGTTCAATAGTAACAATGTCCTACAATTTATTCTTTAACTAAAACGGAATAGGTAATAGTTTTCCCACGAGACGCGGTCAACAGACCGGCACACGACCGCAATCTTCATTACGCACCAATAGTCACATCTTACGATTCACAGAGGTCGGGAGATGAGGTTTAGAGCACATAGTAATATATGTTATGCGGATGACTTATAGTAGATTCACAAAAGGAATATATATGAGTGAAGTGGAAGGGCGGTTACGTAGGGGCCGGCCTAATAAGACATATAACAGTCAGATAGACGCTCTATTGGAAAAAGGTGACGTTAGGAGTACCTATAACCGCCGAGAGTTTAAGAGGTGTATGAGTGTCAATGAAGCGAAAGTGGTCTGTCAATGGGACAAATGGGGTTCCGTGATCTCTGCCTACCCCTCTACAGGGAATCAGGCGTGATGTGTATGTATGTATGTGTATGTTATATATGTTATGCGGATGAATGTTAGTAGATTGGCAAAAGGAATATGTGTGTGAAGTGTAAGAGCGGTACGTAGAGGCCGGCCCAGTAAGACATATGACAGTTACATCTTACGATTCACAAAGGTCGGGAGATGAGGTTTAGAGGACAATACATACGTACACATCACGCCTGTTTACCTATAAAGGAGTAAGGTATCACGGATCCCCATGGAGTAATTAATAAGAGGAGTGGGCCATACGCAATATTTGTATGGAAACTACGCGGGGTGAAACGAGGTACGCGTGATGGAGGGGGGATATTACAACCAATTAAAACACGGCATCGTCCAGTCAAATTAAGTATCTTGTTTCTAGTAACGCAAAAGCGCCGTATACCGACCACTGATAGAATTGACTACGTAAATCACAAAAAAGATAAAGAAAATGTTTAAAGTATAATAATATAAAACGTTCTTTAAAAAGATTACGATATTTACTTTCATAAAATCACAAAGAAAAATATCAAATTTGCCTTTTTCATACCTAAATCGGGTATCAAACTCAAAAAACTTGATTTATACCGAATGCACCGTTTACAGACCGGCTGACGCCTGACGTTCCTGATTCCGACCACTGAGGTGCCTGATTCCGACCAGCCGTATCTCGCCTGCTAAAATACCTTCTATGCTCACAAAACGAAAGAAATCAAGCCTTTAATATAACCCCGTAATAAGTATGCTACCTGCTTGAAAATTTCTTAAAAAATTTCGATATTTTATTGTTGTTGACAAAGCAAATCATGCTGCGAATATTTCGTAGGTAAAATTTGTTTGTCGCGGCCTTAACACATAGACCAGCGTCAGTGCCAAAGTGGCGTAGTCCCTCTCTCATTATGAATTGACTTGATATGTAGGGTCGAGAAGAACATTCATTGCCGTAGACCTAAAAACCAGCTTTTTATGATGGTCATGGAGTGGAATTGAAACTAGAGCGTTGCATGGCGTAAGCAATTGTGAAACTCTTTTTGAAACATCCAGGTGGCTGACAAATAACACTCTTGTGAGAGCTGAAGGGCCTCATCTTTGTCACCTTCTCTTCTGCCAAACCGAACAGTCACTCCATACCTAAACTTATACTGTATTGCCCTTGTTCGCTTTCAAGGCAACAAAAGAGCTGGTATGAGACGGTGAATGGGCGTAAACGAAGCCAGAGAGATTGTCAGGATCGTTCAAGGTGACGATCGATAGTCTCTGCTCATCCCATTAGCAAAGCGTATGTTGATTATCATGAATGCTTTAGAAAGACAGGATATTATGTCAGAATCTCTATAAGAAGTGAACGATCAGGAAGTGGAACAAGTAAAAAAGTGAGAATCTGGTATATTTGGCAAGTATGTTGACTAGATATGGTGAAGGTCATATAGAGCGGGGAAGAGACTGAAATAGGGAAATATGACAAACGGGGTTAAGATAGTTTGATGACTGGTCGCTGGTTGAGAGTGGATTCAAAAACGCCGTTCTGGTTCCTACTTTTATATATGGTACTGAATGTTGGGTTTGGAAAAAGTTTCACGGTAGCATAATGCAATACAGATCAGGTTCCTAACAAAATATGTACATAATAGAAGATTATGTGATAGGGTAAGGCAATAAATGAAGGCGTGAATGATGCCGTATTAAAGAAGATGGTGAAAATATCAAAAAGAATGTTAAGGTTGTTTGGGCAAATGGAGAGGATGCATGAAAGCTAGGCTACGAAAATATTTACAAAACCTAGATTGGTAGCGCTGGATGAGGCAGGCCATGTAGAAGTTATGCTGATCTAAATATGATCTTCTCAAAGTGGGTTTACATAGGGAAAGGAACAGAAGACACACGAGATCTTTATGAGGATCGTTCAAGGTGGCGAACAATAGCATATCCCTATACCGTTAGGGAAGTACAGGGGTTAATATATGTATATATAATAGATGTATGCACTGAACACCTGAAACTAACACATGCAGACTGATCCATGTACTAAGAAACCAAAGGTTCTTGAGTTGGACGGATACCGGTACATGGTGATTAAATCGTGTCCCGATTCCGACCAATTATATTATTTCGTAATAAAATTTTAAATTTTAACATATCTACATATTTTTAGTACTTTTTTACATTATTGACACTTAACTAATATAACAATATAGCAAAAAAGTAATCATATCTGTTTAAAATGACTAAATAGTAAGCATTCAAAACATTCAATGTTAGACGTAATGATACGGTTTGAGAATTAAAAGTCAAAGTTTAGACGCTTTTTACAAAAAAACTATAATAGTTAGTATTGGTCGGATACAGGTCTTTAAAATAAGAATAGTCTTAAGAGTAAGAAAGTTAAAATGAAATAATCTCAAAGCTCATCAAACAAATGAAAAATAGTTTTATTCCCAAACTACGAAAATCCTGTATCCGACCAGAGTGGTCGGTATTCGGAACGTACTCATTTTATAGAGGACCAGATTCCGACCATTTTTATTTGCTTGATATTTTGAATAAAATTCGCAAATATTACTTGCTGATTGATATCGACGGTGCTCAACAAACCAATAAATGATATGATGCAAAAATACTACGAATTAAGCAAAGTTTTCTTCAAAATAATCCAGATCTTCGTTTACGCCGATTTATGTTTTTTTCGGATCCGGTTTGTCAAAAAAAATTCCCTTGCGACGATTTCGGTCAAATGAGATATTTGCTGTTAACGTATCTAAACCAAATTTTGTCTTATAATGTAATATAAATTTATGAACTAATTGAGCGTAAATTCATAACTTTAACGTGAAATTTATAAGTTTAGGAGGGAAAAAACCAAAATGGTCGGATACAGGAGGTCGGTCGGTATACGGCGCTTTTACGTTACGCATTTTTAGACTCCGCACCAATTAAAACACGCCATTTGGACTCCGCACCGCGTAACGGGGACCGCTCCTTACGCCGGGTCCTCTTTATATTTGGTTCGTGCGGATCCCCATTTGTCCCGATCCTGACAGACCACTTTCGCTTCATTGACACTCATACATCTTCTCATACACACTTGGCGGTTATAGGTACTTCTAACGTAATCCTTTTTCATTATAACGTCTATCTGACTATTGTATGTCTTATTGGGTAGGTCCCTACTTGATGTGTACGTTATAGATAGATAAATGCATATATAGCATAGTTAATCAACAACCAGATTGGAAAGCAAAAGAAAAGCTTAGTTCTTATCTCCACGGGAATCGAACCCGGGTTCTCGCGATCTGTGGTTAACTAATCGTGCCACGGAGGTAGTCATGATCACTATCTAAGAATAAAAATTGATAGGAAACATTAATCTTAATAGTCACCCATCCAAACGCCTCCCACACACGCGTTGCTTAACTTTGGTGATCTATTATGAACTGATGTGTCAATTGCTATGACTGCTAACCATAAACTATTATTAGTTATATATCGAACTGAAAGTCATAATGTTTTTATTTAATATAAGTAAGTCATTGAAAGTCTAAACATTTTTACATATATAAGCATATATTCACACCTCTACGTCCCTAACGGGATAGGTACAGACTGACGGAATAGTCATCTGGAACGGGTGACAAATCTCTCTTGCTTCACTCACACCCATTAGCCTTTTTTCATGCTCTTCTGTTCTTCACTACGTATATTTACCCGTCACTGTTTGTCTCTTAATAACTAGTTACTATGATTCTAATAATAATCTACCGCAATGCCATAAAACAAATAACTATAGCTATTTCATAGTTGAGTCACCGAAGTTACGTAGGAGACGGCCCAATAAGACATATGACTGTCAGATAGACACCATATTGAAAAAGGGTGACGTTAGCAGCATCTATAACCGCTGAGTGTGTTAGAGGTGTATGAGTGCCAATGAATCAAAACTGATTAGTTAGTTAGGATCGGGACAGATGGAGATCCGTGATCTCAGACACCCCTCTACAGAGAATCAGGCGTGATGTGATATGTATTTGTTAACTGTCATCTATATGCCAAATCAAATTAATGACCCCGATAGTATAGTGAAGGTGTCACAAGATAAAGTTCTCTATTTTTCACGTTAACAAGTTAGTAGAGCAGTAACTATAACCACCGTGTGAGTATGAGGAGTTGAATAGATGTCAATGAAGCGACAGTGGTTTGCCAAAGAGAAAAATGTGTACTCGATTATGCATAGTCATGTAGTACCTATAACCACCGTGTGTATAATAGGAGGTGTACTTTTATGGATGTCAATGAATTGCAAGTGATTTGCTATAGGGAAAACGGGTATCCTTTACCTCTGCCTACCCCTCTGTAGGGTAAGCGTGATGCGTACTGATATTCTGTCGATCCTCAAGAGGATTAACGTGTTTATATGTAACAGTTTCCGTGTAACGGTCAATACTTAAATACACAGTTATTCAGTACAACAAAAACCGTGGAAAAAATCACACAAAAAAGTTCACGTCATTATTTTTACGTTAGATGTCGAGTGGGTGGGCTATGTAGGTTACTAGTAACTCGTCCCGTGCTAGTCTGGGACGCTGGATCGGTAACTAGCTGCCGTTCTTCCCGGCATGTCGTAGAAGGCGAAAGGACTAAGTAGTTAGGAGTAAATTGAAACGAATCGATATATTTCTTTGATATTTCTCAATATGGAATTTGGTGATAGGTTGGTATCATATCGCTTATACATTCCATAACTCTTAGAGTCTTAGTCACTACGAAATTTTAGTTAGCATGCTATAATTTGTTCCGTGCTAGTCTGGGACGTTGGATTGCTAACTATCTGCCGTTCTCCGTCCGTCCGTAATTTTAGCGAAATAATATCTTCTTCATCACTATGTATTCATATCAGATATTTGATAATATTGATACGGAATATTTGTCATCAAATTGGAGACATTCTTCTCAAGGCGGGTGTTCGTAATGTGAAGAACAGAAGAGCATGTATGAGAAGGTTAATGGGCAAGCAAGCAAGAGATTTGTCACCCGTTCCAAGTGGCCTAATAGTCTGCCTATCCCGTTGGGGACGTAGAGGCGTGAATATATGTATGTATGTATTGGTGATATGTTGTTAGCCTATCTCTCATACATTCTATTGACCCTTGATCCTTTAGAAACATTTCGGAAAGAGTGGCAGTTAATTGGCATTCTATTTACGACCCAGTCTGGAATAGGACAGATATTTTATAGTTATAGTTTTAAGAGATTCGCTATTTATACTCATGATTAATAACTAACGCGTAAGTTTTAATATAATAAAGTTACCTTTATTAACCCGAAGTTTCGCCTACGTTGCAGTAGCCATGGTCACGGGCAGACTATATATTATAGTTAGTTAGTAAGTTTTAGCGTATCTTTGGGAAGAAAATTAGCTGATTGCATTCTACCAGTCCCTTACTAACAAAAGGCTTATAGTATCGTGAGATTCAGTATTAACAATCGCTAATAATATAATAACGATTACTCAGTACTTTCCAAACCACTCCCATAAAAAGAAACATTACTTTCTCTTACTGAGCAAAATGAATAAAAATTGTATGTATGTACTCTTATAACTCAAAAACTTTAGGTATAATTTAAAAAAATCATTCCAAATATGAAAGCTTATGTAATAAGCTTTAACTTAAGATGCATATCATTGCGACTTTTTGCTCGAGGCGGTGGTATAGAGTTTATGAAAAAATAGTGAAAGTTGTCTTTAGTGCGTGGGTTTATTTTTTTGAATTGTCTGTTGTGTTGTGCAATTTTAAAACCGATCGTTCACTTAAAGTGTTAGTCGGGGACTTAAGTGACATATAATTAGCTGCCGTTCTTTCTGGTCTGACCATTTTGTATGGTAACCTATCATATAAGGTACTGACTATCTGTTAAAACTTACGTTCGTATAGTTAAATGATCTATTTCGCAATATACATACATACGCGAACAACTGCTTATCCCACAAGGGTTAGTGGTCGCAAAGGTTATATAAGAGGTCAATTGTTTGCCACGTCATCGCCTTATAGATTCCATTTACGCTTAACATACATACATACACATCACGTCTGAATCCCTGTTGAGGGGTAGGTCCTGACAGAGCACTTTCGTTTCATTGACACTTATACACCTCATCGTACACACTCGGTGGTTATAGGTACAAGGTTGAACGTAATGTGGGGCGCCCCCCGGCAAGGTGGGAAGACGACCTGCGCAGGTTGGCCGGCATCGAATGGATGCGAGCGGCCACTGACAGGGAGAAGTGGCGTCATTTGGGGGAGGCCTATGTCCAACAGTGGATTCAGACAGGCTGATGATGATGATAGGTACTTCTAACGTCACCCTAGTTAAAGGTTAAATCGAGAAGAAAAGTAGCTAGTTTGCATTCCATAAAACAGTTTCAACTGCGATACATTATTATTTTAAAAATAGAAAAACGCATTTACGACTATTCAAACTTGTGGGGTACTCAAAGGTTCATATGTCCATCTCCGCGATTGCGAAGGTAGTAATTCTATAGCCACCTCGAACCCACGTGTTGACCAGATAATCAATACTCAATGTGACAATGTGTTTCGCTACACTGACATCCATATACCTTCTCATACATACTCGGCGGTTATAGGTACTAGTTAGCCAGGCAGGTATTACTCGTGATAGGTTGTAACGTTATCTCGCTTAAACCTAAACAGGTATTGTAGATCTAGAAATACTAGTTCTTAACTGGAACCTAATCATTTCACTTTTCATACAACCATTCAGAAACGTACATATAGTTACTTACGACTTTCACGACCTCCGAGGCGCGATTGGTTAACTAATCGTAAGGTCTCGGGTTTGATTCCCGGTGGAGACAGAGTTAAGAAGTAAGGTTTTCTTCTGCTTTCCATTCTGCTCGTTGATTATATATGCTATTTATGTATTTATCTATATATAATATTTATACATTTCTTAAATATACGTTGACTAGTATTCTTAACACAAGTCTTAAATGCACTTACCAAGGGGCTAGTTCAATTGGTGTAATAATGTCCAAATATTATTATTATTTTATATGATGATTAGATTGGTCAGTCGGGAAGAACGGCGGCTAGTTAGCATTCTTTTTACGGCCCAGACTAGTAGCCTAGTTATATCCGATTATAAATCAATCTGTTACGCTTATGACAATAGAGTTGAGTTCTTTCAAGGTTACAGGTAACTGAAGTCGAGGTAATAGATACCCATTGTTATGTGCTAGTTGAGGATTTCAATTTGTAATTAGCTGGTTTGGTTATTTAAAGTTTAGTCCGGTGAAAGTGAGTGTGTAAAGACGACCTCCGTGGCGCGATCGGTTAGCCACCGGAACGCTAATCGTGAGGTCCCGGGTTCGATTCCCGGTGGAAGCAGAGTTAAGAACTACGCTTTTCTACTGCTTTCCATTTATATTATTTCTTAATTATTTCTTATTTATATTATTTTTTATTTCTTAAATATACGTTGACTAGAACCCTTAACACAAGCTTAAATGAACTTACCAAGGGGCTAGTTCAATTGGTGTAATAATGTCCAGATATTATAATTATTAAAGTTGATCTCTGACTACACAGAAAGGGTGGTTGTGATTGTGTATGTATGTTCTTAAGTTTCCCTACAGAAGAATAGACGAACGTAACGATTCCCAATTGGTCTATATGGGAAGTAGATAATTAATATGTACAGTCAACGCTAAAAGTGCAGCCCCAGTAACTTTTTGTAAGGTTTACGTTTATAAGAACAAAAGACAATATTTTTCATTTCGCAGCACGCGAACGTATAGTGGCCATGACAGTGCATAGTGGCGCCAGTTTTAAAATGTATAATATTGTCTTTTGTTCTTATAAACTTAAACCTTATAAAAAGTCTGTAGTTATAGTAACTATACGTACATCGTGTATACATAGTAGTGACTACTTGACACAGTGTATGTGTTAATGTGCTATGTTTTATAAACACGACAATGTTTCAACCGGTAATCGAACCCTGGCCTGAAGGCATTAAAGCCCTAAAGGGTTGGCGTATAAAAAACAAAACTCGTTCACGACCATTAACCCTTGTGGATCAGAGGTTGAGGTGTCCATCTCCGCAATTGCGAAGGTAGTAATTCTATGGCCACCTCGAACACACGCGTTGATCAGTCAGTACTCAATGTGACAGGTGGTTAGCCATATCGTCATTTACTAGCACTATTACCTTTTCGGGGAACAGGTAGGTTTCCTCACAATGTTTTCCCTCACCGTTCTATTTGACACATTTCATAAATGTACATGGATTTGAACCCTGTACCCACTGATACAGAGTCAAGCCCCAAACAACTGAGCTACGTAGAATTTGGTTGGCGTATACACGTTGATATTCTTATTATTCCGATCCTGGCTAACTATAACCGCAGAGTGTGTATGAGAGGTTTGTCAGGATCGGCACAGATGGGGATCTGTGATCATTGCCTATGTATGTAATTACATACTGCATTCATACTCGGCGGTTAGATGTAGTGCTAACGTCATTCTTTTTTATAGCATCTTATGTTTATTAAGCCGTATACTTATTTTAAACAATAGGCTTTTTATGGTGACAAGATTATTTATTTTTCAAAGAAAAACAAACATGTCGTACCCACATACACACATACATATATTCACGCCTCTATGTATCGATTGCCAACTGGAACGGGTGACAAATCTATTGCTACACTCACATCCATTAACCTTCTCATAAATGCTTTTCTGTTCTTCACGCTACACCCTTGAGAAGAATGTCTCCAATTTGATCTGTATAAGTTCTACGCCTACCCCGTCTAACTCTACCTTCCACTTTGGATCTATAAATACAATAACTACGTGTTGACCAGATAGTCAAAACTCAATGTGACAGTAATAAGCCATGTCGCCATTTACAAGCAGTGACTATTATATGTTTAGTTAGAGGAATAGGTAGGATTTATCATCATATTTTCTCTCATCATAGTTATATTTATGTTTTATTGCAAAACTGTATAAAGTACAATATTTATGCTGATAAATAACCTAAGAGATATTATCGTCTCTCCAAAAGACGTAAATGTATATGTAAAATAGTGTACATAAATTCATAAAATTTCATTACTACCTGCTTTAGTGTAATATATAACTACTTATTTATTTCTTCACGTCATTTTATCCTTATGGGGGTGACTAGAATTTAGAACATATCTTTTGGGTCACTTGTTGCGATGTTGTATGGAAAATTTGTGACAGGTTGCTAGCCTATCCCACGATAGATTCCAATAACTTGTCTCTTTATCGCCTCCACGACATGCCGGGAAGAACGGCAGCTAGTTACCAATCTTTTTACTTCCCAAACTATCACGAAACTATAATTTACGTACGCGTTCACGACCATTAACCCTTACGGGGTAGTCAGAGGTTCAGGTGTCCATCTCCGCAAGTGCGAAGGTAGTAATTCTATGGCCACCTCGAACCCACGTGTTAACCAGATAGTTAGTACTCAATGCGACAGGTGGTAAGCCATTGTATCGTAGTTAGTTACGTCAAATTGAAGTCCCAAATCACGATAGAATAATAATAATATTTGGACATTATTACACTAATTGAACTAGCCCCTTGGTAAGTTCATCGGTGTCGTGTTGACCAGATAGTTAATACTCAATGTGACAGGTGGTCAGCCATGTCGCCATTTACAAGCACTAACTATTATCTATAATTTATATTAAATTACTTTCAATTCCAGCCAGAAAACGTATACGCCATAGCCGACGAGCCATCACGACCTGCGACCCCAGACCTGAACGAAAAGCTAACCAAGCTCCCTCTATCGGAATTCCAAAGAATCAGATCAGCCTTCGAAAACAGCGCCAGAACAGGCACGATAGCAGACTGCGCCAGGTCACTAAGACTCAGGAAGTCACACGAAGTCACGTTAAGACACAACAAGACTTATAAGTCGATGAACGTCAGATCTGACTTCAATTATAGACTTAACGATTTACCAGATGTAATAACACAAACGGTTAGCAGGCCATCGCTTCCTTTAACCCCAAAACCAGTGTTGAGGGTGGAGCCTAAATCTAAGTCTTCTGATAATCTTCTAGAATATACGAAGAATGAAAAGAAGTGTGTAGCAGATGATAAAAAGAAGAAATGGTACAGAAATAACAGGAAACAGTTGGAGATTGATAAGGAAAATGTAAGTACATTTGTTTTCTATACATACATATATATTTACGTCGTAATCCCTTTCGGGGTGGACAGAACCTTGGATATATCAATAATATACCAACGGTCACTTTTTAGCATGAATATTGGGGTTGTGATGTTATATGGAACATTTGTGCGGGTTGCTAGCCTATCGCCCAACAGATTTCGTTGAGATATTTCCGTAGTTGCCTCCTACGACATGCCGGGAAGAACGGCAGCTGGTTTGCATGCTTTTGGGACGTAAAAAGAATGATAACTGTCGTTCTTCATAGCATATCATATGAGTAAATGAAATCATTTGGGTGATGTGATAGGTAACTAACCAATGTTCCATATGACATCAGAACCCCAATATTCATGAAGGCCTGGAGTATATATGTATGTAATAACTAATAAGTTGTGAATTTAACGTTTGGTGTGTAAATAATCGATTTGTTATACTGATATCGTGCCATCTGTTGCAAAAACTATCAAACTTTACTGCTTGTATAGTTCTTATCACTCGTTATAGATGTCGCTGTTTTACATTTTGAACAAAGAGTAGCATTAGTTATCTATTTATCATACTTTGAGTACGAATAATATAACACTATATATTGTACAATCTAATTTACATTCACGCTCATAATCTCAGGAAGGGTAGACAATGGATAGGTTACATGGATTCTTATTAATAAATTCTTGCGTAACTGTTAGTTATACATCGAATATTAAAAAAAGGTATTATAATTACGTATAGAGCTCATACTTGAAATATTATACCTTCAATTTCGTTAGGGGTGGACAGATTATCAATGATATCTCTCTGTTTTCACCTTTAGTATAACTCTCAGACTAATAATGGCGTTGGCATAGAATACATGAACATCACGCCTGGTTCAATGTAGAGGGGTAGGCAGAGATCACGGATCCCCATTAGTCCCGATCCTGACAGACCACTTTCACTTCATTGACACTCATACACACTCGGCGGTTATAGGTACTCTTAACGTCACCCTTTTTCAATATGAACTAGAGACAAGAAAGGTAGCTAAAACCATCTTTTTACGTCCCAGACTAGCATAATTATGTTTTTTTGTCATCATTAGTGACAGTAACTGTACTGAAACCGTTAGGTATTACCAAAAATCTAGGTAAATAACCTTCATTGAACCTAAGTGTAAAAAGGGTGACGTTAGAAGTACCTATAACCGCCGAGTGTAAGAGGTGTATGAGTGTCCATGAAGCGAAAGTGGTCTGTCAGGATCGAGACGTGATCTCTGCATATCCTTCTATAGGAAAACGGGCGTGATGTGTATGTATCATATGTATATTTCTTAAATATACGTTGACTAGTACCCTTAACACAAGTTTTAAATGAACTTAACAAGGGGCTAGTTCAATTAACGTAATGGTGTCTTAAATATTATTATTTTACTAGTGACCCGCTCCGGCTTCGCACGGGTATAAAATATATAGCCTACTCCACTATTTAATGGATGTTATTATACATATAAACCTTCCTCTTGAATCACTCTATCTATTAAAAAAACCGCATCAAAATCCGTTGCGTAGTTTCAAAGGTTTAAGCATACAAAGGGACATAGGGACAGAGAAAGCTTTGTTTTATACTATGTAGTGATAGTCCTAACTACGTTTACCTAGACGCGGCTGTCGTTCTCAATTCATTTGAAATGTACTGTCAGTACTGTCATAATTATTGTACAGCTGAGTCAAACAGAGACCAAGTTAAGTAGACCTATGGTTTCATACTAATTGTATTTAATTGGGGTTCACTGTAGTTGGTTCTTGGCTTAGTAATGAAATCTGAACGGATGATGTCTAACCTTCGGTTAGTCACGGTTCAGTGATAAGTAGAGAGTATAGTTAGGAGTAGTTATATGCATCTCGTCTACATAGTTGATGTTAATAATTCGAACGATTTAGGAAAAATACCAATTTAGGAAAATTATACCAACTACGATGCGGGAAAACCTCGTGAGGAAATCTACCTATTTGTCAGAATCGGTAATAGTCAGTGCTTGTAAATGGCACGAGGTTTACACCTGCCGTATTGAGTACTGACTATCTGGATCTCACGTGGGTTCGAAAATGGAATCATTGCTTTTGGTTGAATTTGGTAAGATAGACACACTCTGATTAATCCGTTAGGGTTAATGGTAGTGAAAGTATTTATTGTAATTTTGGGACCACAGTTGTTGGTTCTTTAGTTTGGCTTAGTAATGAAATCTGAACGGATGATGTATAACCTTCGGTTAGTCACGGTTCAGTGATAAGCAGGGAGTATATTTAGTATCAGTTAAATGCATCTCGTCTACTTAGATGGTATAAAATCTTCTCCTGTTTTAAAAAGCAGCGCTAAGGAAATTTTGGTTTAGGTATAGCATTTCGAGGATGAAAAGAAAAAGTGACAGCCATTGTTTAAAAGATCAGTTAGATATAGATTATCAAAAATACGATTATACATTTTAATTCCTATTGTTATTAATAATTAATATATATTTTAGTAACGTTACTTACTGATTCTTATTTTTTGTGACGTCATTTAGCAACATTTGTAATAGACAAGCGCGCATTCACTCAGTGAACGCATATTATTATTTAAATTACGACGTACCCGTAAGAAAAGTAGCTAGTTACCGTTCTATTTACCATTCCATCACCTCGGTAGTCATCCCATCGTTTATCTTCACAAAAGAGCATGTATGAGAAGGTTAATGGGTGTGAGTTAAGCAAGAGAGTTTTGTCACCCGTTCCAGGTGGCTTAGTCTCTGCCTATTCCCTTAAGTTTCACCAGATAGACAGCACGCAACGTGATAGGAAGTGAACCGTATCGCCGTATATAGGCACAGGCTATTATCTATCCCGAGGGATAGGCAGGTTTCCTCACGCTGTTTTCAGTCATCGTTAGCGACAGTAAATTGTGTACGTAAATGAAAGACACATTTAAATTTCATTCATTAGTACATGCCAGAGCCTGAATTCGAACCTAGGACATTTCTCATAAGAAGTCAGAGGTCTTACCCACTTGGCTACAGCCGCTATACGTACGCCTTAGGGACGTAGAGGCGTGAATATATGTGTGAGACTTTATCTCGTATTTCCGTGTCGTCACTAGCACTATTTTTGACTCATTCTGTGACGTCACTCAGTGTACACCTAGCTTTATTTACAAGGTTCTTATAGTAGGTGTATACGGGCGAAAAGAAGTTTGAATTTATGAGTTATTATTTATTATATATAATTATGATAATGTTGCGTGTTTATATATATATTACTAGATAGTATAAAACAAAGTCGCTTTCTCTGTCCCTATGTCCCATTGTATGCATAAATCTTTGAAATTACGCAACGGATTTTGAAGCGGTTTTTTTTAATAGATAGAGTGATTCAAGAGGAAGGTTTATATGTATAATAACATCCATTAAATAGTGGAGTAGGCTATATATTTTATACCCGTGCAAAGCCGGAGCGGGTCACTAGTATATATATACGTACACACATCATGTCCGTTTCCCTTAAGAAGGACAAAACAAACGCATTCATGACTATTAACCTTTGGTAGTTAGAGGTTCAAGTGTCCATCTCCGCAATTGCGAAGGTAGTTCTATGACCACCTCGAACCCAAGTTGATCAAGTCAGTACTCAATGTGACAGGTAAGCCATGTCGCCATTTACAAGCACTAACTATTGCCTTTACAAACCCTTTATAAGGGTAGGCAGAGATCATACCATCCGTGCTTATATCCTTGCTATGGGGAGTAAATATAATGCTAACTAGTTGCCGTTCTTTTCGTCAGGTGACTAGAAGTATTTTTTATCTATATTCTTCATTGGTAAACGTAGTGTAGGACATTTTAAACCTGGCGCCGCTGTGCATTGTCATGGCCACTATACGTTCGTGTGCTTCGAAATGAATTATATTGTCTTTTGTTCTTGTAAACGTAAACCTTATAAACAGTTACTGGGACTGCACTCTTAGCGTTGAATGTACATATTTATTAGACGTGTGTAAATATAAACGAGATCTAGATATATATATATATATATATATATATATATATATATATATATACAAGTTCAAACATCTTTTGTCTTGTGTACTAGTTCGTACCATTGAGTCAGTTGCATTACAACGTCGTTACAAAGCAGTTGTAACAATGGCGGACAAATTGTAAATTACAAAGTTACAAAAATGTTGTAAATGTGAAAAATAGTGGGTTTAGTTACCAGAAACGTGGAATTTTGGTTGTGTAAAGTGTTAGTGAAAGTTGGTTGCGAAGTAAATGGAATTTTGTGGTGTTTTTTGGAATTTAAAGTGTTAGTCAGTACTTATATATAGTATATATGTACTTGTAAAGTATATATACTATTCTTATATAGTAAATCTTATATATTTACTATACTAACAGCAATGAAACAAATATACAATAGTGAATAATGTTTTTCATATTATTTCTTTGTTCTTGTATATTGGATGTCTAAAGGAATATATTTAAGGTAATATTAATATACATTCATATACATTCACGACCTTTAATCCCTTTCGGGGTAGACAGAACCTCGTATACATCATATCGCCTAGGTCACTTTTTAGGATAAATATTGGGGTTGTGATCTCATATGGAACATTAGTGACAGGTTACTAACCCATCTTCTAATAGATTTCATTGACCTTTACTCCCTTAGTCGCCTCCTACGACATGCCGGGAAGAACGGCAGCTAGTTAGTAGTAGGAACCCACCCAAAAAGATATATGACAGCCAGATAGACATCATATTAAAAAAGAGTGACGTTTGAAGTACCTATAACCGCCGAGTGTGTATGAGAAGACGTATGAGGGTCAATGAAGCGAAAGTGGTCTGTCAGTTTCGGGACAAATGGGGATCCGTAATGTGTATGCATGTGGCCTAATAGTCTCTGCCTATCCTCTTAGGGACGTAGAGGCGTGAATATATGTATGTATGTTTTAACCTTGGTAGTGATGTAACGTACTCACAGATAGACATTCAGACAATAGTCTTATCACTGAAAATGATCTCTGGTATAAACAAAATGATAAGTCATTATACATTCATACATGTATTCACGCCTTTACGTCCCTAAGGGTATAGGTAGAGACTATTAGGCCACCTGGAACGGATGATAAATCTTTCTTGCTTCCCTCACACCCATTGAACTTCTTACATACTCGTCTGTTCTTCACGCTGCGTACACTCGCCTTGAGAAGAATGTCTCCAATTTGATCTGTATAAGTTCTACGCCTACCCCGTCCAACTCTACCTTCCACTTTGGCTTTATAGATTCCTTTCGTAACCCTCCTTTCATCAATCCGCTCCATGTGCCCAAACCACTATAACATACCTTTCTCTATTTTCGTCACTACATCTTCTCTCATATATTTTTAGAAGTATAGTTTATATGGTGTGTCAGATCTGTGTATGAGTGTCAATGAAGCGATAGTGGTCTTTCAGGATCGGGATAGATGGGGATCCGTGATCTAGGCCCATCTATCTACAGGGAATCAGGCGTGATGTGAATGTTTTTTTAGTGTTACATTATTATATTTAATAATAAGGAATAATACCTACCCAAAAAGGATTACTAGCTTTTAGTAGAGTAATAATAATATTTAGTACACTATTACACCAATTGAACTAACCCCTTGGTAAGTTCATTTAAGACTTGTGTTAAGGGTACTAGCCAACGTATATTTAAGAAATGTATACATATTATAAAGAGATAAATACATATATAGGATATATAATCAACAACCAGACTAGAAAGCAGAAGATAAGCGTAGTTCTTAACTCTGCCTCCACCAGGAATCGGGTCCTCACGATTAGCGTTCAGATGGTTAACCAATCGCGCAACGGAGGTCGTCAAGTACAGTATAGTTTAGTTGTACATGTCAGGTCTTATGTCAAAACCTAAGTTCATATCACCATAACGACTGACACACTAACCGGGGGCAGTAGACCGAATAGGCCCGTAGAAGTGCATGACTTCAGTTGTACGGTGGATTACATACATACATTCACGCCTCTAAGACCGTGACGGGATAGGCAGTGTCTATTAGGCCACCTAGAACGGGTGACAAATCTCTTGTTTCACTCACACCCATTAACTTTTTTACATCTCTTGCTCTTCTGTTCTTCACTACATACACCCGCCTTGAGAATGTCTTTATTTACAGTGGATTAATGCATTTAATACTACTAATAAGTACTAGGTTCGATTCCCAAAGATAATCATTCATAGATTTTTTTTGTAAATATTAAAGTTTTCACAATGAAATAAAGGTATTTTATGTCTTTATTAATTTATCTTGAATTAACTACCAGTCTCACATAATAAATAAAATAAGTATAAACACGAGTGTTTAAAAATAACTAATTATTAACTAGTTTTAAATTAACTAAGTGTTGGGTATTATTAAAGTTCTATATTAATGTAGGAGTCTTGTGCTAGTCTTCTAGGCACTTTTTAGCGTGAATATTGGGGTTATGATACCATGATGAAATAATTGTGACAGATAGCTAGCCCATCACCCAACAATAAATTCCAATACCCTTAGTCGCCTCCTACAATATGCCGGTAAGAACGACAGCTAGTTAGCATTCTTTTTACGTCCTAAATATGAGCACGGAACATGAGACCGTCTAGAAAAATCCAGGAATCCTATGTATATGTACAGTCAACGCTTAAAGTGCAGTCCCAGTAACTGTTTATAAGGTTTACGTTTATAAGAACAAAAGACAATATTTGACATTTAAAAACTGGCGCCACCTATGCATTGTCTTGGCCACTAAACTTTCGCGTGCTTCGAAATGAAAAATATTGTCTTTTGTTCTTATAAACGTAAACCTTATAAAAAGTTACTGGGATGACACTTTTAGCGCTGACTGTAAATACATATAAGAACCAGACTAATCCATTAATCATAACCATTTCACCCTAATGTCTACACGAAAGGGCGGGGCAGAAATGGCGTGTTATTATTAGACATGACTCACTAAAGGGCAAGGCAAAAAACATACAAAAAACAACAACTAAACCCTAATATTCTTGCTAAAAAGTGACCTAGGAGACATTATCGTCTCGAAGGTTTTGTCCACTCCGAAAAGAAAAAGAATGTGAGTGTATATATATATATATATATATATATATATATATATATATATATATATTAACTGTTTACACCACGGAGTGAATTAAACATAAGGATCACATATATCATATTTCAAAGTAAAAAAAACATCTTATACAAAATAAGTCATTACAAGGAGTACCTATAATCGCCGAGAGTGTATGAGAGGATGTATGAATGTCAATGAAACGAAAGTGGTCTGTCAGGATCGGGACAAATGGGGATCCGTGATCTCTGCCTACCCCTCTACAGGGAATCAGGCGTGATGTGTATGTATGTAAGTCATCACAATTAGTACTAAATATTCTTTCTATATAAAAATAATCTCGAACCCTCCGGTACAATACTGTCACTTATGCAAAAATGTAGTTTTTTAGGAGAAGCATTTAAAACTTTAACACCTCAGCATAATCTATGGAAATCATATAAACTCTATCACTCATATGGAAACTATGCGTACTACAAAAGTAACGTTATCGCACAAAGTAAAAAGGTGCTTTAGGACGATTTTGAAATATGTAACTCTTTTTGGCATTTTTTGCTCTATTGGCATTTCGTATACAAAACTTCCAGAAAAGATAATACTAATAATAAACCTTTATTGAGATTCCACATTTGACAAAATAATATTAATGGCACAAGGTATAAAAAAAAATGTTATACATAAATTAAAAAAAAAAGACAGATATAAAATTAACAATTAAAATAAAATTCAAAATTACAATTTAATGTCAGTCACATTAAGCGCGCCGTGGAGATCCCAAATGGCGTCCAGCTCGGCGGGAATCTACGGAGCGCGGGCTCAGTAAATCCGCCGATAGATAGTCTAAGAAACAGGCTGTTGTGGTTCTGTCCACTCTAAAAGGGACAAAAAGCCGTGAAAATATGTATATAGTGCATGTCAGTCGAATTTCGCACTAAAGAGGCGTCCCAACGTCTAACGACTGATAAAAGTTGACTCACAATTTAACAATAATTTAACTAATTATTATTAGTCGATACCGCTTATCGTTTGCTAGGGATGGGACAGCAATGGATTATATCGATAGTATACGATGAAACTGTCGATGGATAGGATAAAATTATAATTAACTTATGTATAAATGACAGATAGACGCCATATTGAAAAAGGGTGACGTTAAAAGTACGTATAACCGCCGAGTGTGTATGAGAAGGTGTATGAGTGTAAATTAAGCTAATGTGGTTTTGTCAGGTTTGGGACAGATGTGGATCCGTGATCTCTGCCTAGCCCTTTACAGGGAATCAGGCGGGATGCGTATGTATGTAACTTATAAAAATACATACGTATATGCACGACTCCACGTCCCTTACAAGATAGGTAGAGGTTATCAATCGCCACCTTAAATTAACCTGACAAATGTCTCTTGATTCACTCACCGTTAACATTCTCATACATGCTCTTCTGTTCTATTAATTTGTAATGTTGTATTGCACCAACTACAGGAAAACACCGTAAGGAAACCTACTTATACCTGCAAACAGGTAATAGACAGTGCTTGTAAATGCCGATACGGTCACATTAAGTACTGACTATCTGCCAGGTGGGTTCCAGGTGACCATAGAATTTTGACCTCCTCAAAATAGTTTAATGGTTGTGAAAGTGTTGTTTGTTATTATCTATATTTGTGTCATGGTGACGAGACATAATTAAATATAATTATAGTTAGAAGTACTAGTTATTAGATTACTTTGAACCTTTTTTATACTTTAATCTTTGATTTTAAAAAGGCAAATTTATAAGATACTTTCCTTTTCTATATTTATAGGATTAGCGTTAATTACTTTTTACAACTTCTTTTGTGGAAAAAGCCCACGCCATAAAGGCATTCGTTGATATTATTGTGTCTGGCCATGCCATGACAATCAGTATCCAATATGTATAATAACATAGGCGGGATTCCTCACGATTTTTTCCCTCATCGAAATTATCTTTGTCTATTCAATAAAACGTCTACGTCATCTAAAGCATGCCTACCGCGTAGTTATTTACTTAATTATCGCAATTAACTTCAGCACAGACTTACTTACATACACACATATTCATTCACGTCTTTCAATCCCTTTCGGAGTGGACTAAACCTCTGAGTAACGATAATATCACCTAGGTCACTTTGTAGCATTAATATTAATAAGCGTTTACAGCCACAAAAACATACACAATACAAACAAACAATAAAAAAACTTACAAACTAGGGGATATAACTTGTGCATGTTATTGTCGCAGCAAAAGGATTCTGATTCAGCTGGGTATGTTGCGTCTGGTGGCAAACGCAACTCTGGTTTTATGTCAGAACCACTATTGGGTCTGTGACGTCATAATGGTAACTAGTTAATTGCCTTTGTCGAATAGATTATAGATATTTATATTGGCATTTACCCCTAGTCCATTAGTTGCCTTCTACATATCGGAAAAAACAGCAGCTAGTAAGCATTATATAAATCCCAAACTATCACAATACAACCACGTGGTTATTTAGTTCATTATCGCAATTAACTAGTACAGACTAAGCTTAGTACGCACGCAATGATGCTATGATTCAACTTGATCTCATTGTTCACGTCATCGATTCTTCCATTGGATACGAGGTGCGAAGTATTGGTAACCATTAGGTCATGGCAGTGATGGGGTTATTAAAGTGGGAATAATACTGATATGCAGTAGATGATTTAATATGTTATGCTGAGAGTAATTGATGAGTTATTTATGTGTGTGTTTGACGTGATTGTTTGCGTCTGTATTATTAATAAAATACAATTATACAAAGATACCTATATTTACGCCTCTAGGTCTCCAACGGGATGGGAAACTATCGAATGCCACCTGGAACGATCCTGACCAATCTTTCTTGCTTCACTCACATTAATCGTCTCATACAAGCTTTTCTTTTTTACACCCTGCAAAAATCCGCATTGAGAAATACAATTACTTTTAATCTTTTAACTGTTTTAAGATGACGTTACATTGGAGATAATACTACGGTGAGGGAAAACATAGTGAGGAAACCTACTTGTTCCCCGAACAAAATAGTCATATAATAGCTTGTAAATGGTGGCATGGCTTATCACCTGTCAGATTGAGTGCTGACTATCTGGTCAACACGTGGGTTCGAGGTGTCCATAGAATTACTACCTTCGCAATCGCGGAGATGGGCACCTGAACCTCTCACGACGACAAGGGTTACTGGCCGTGAACGCGTATGTATGTATGTTTCATTGGAGATACAATGTCTTTCCAATAATATTTAACATATGCAAATCAAACATTTTCTTATGAAAATACGTTTTCATTTATGTATGATACTCGTTCAAAATTTTTCCTTAACGTCCTATAAATATAAATTTAGTAACCACAAAACTTTGGTTTTTTATGTTCCAAATGTATATCTGTGTGTGGTGTATATGGAAGGTCAATATCTAAAATTAACTAGCATTAAATATCTACTTGATATATAAGTATGATAAAAAACCTACTTGTACAAAATAACGTAGGTGCATGTATTATTACTAAGTATGTACTTAAATATATACAATATCCGTATTGATATACATACATACATATATTTACGCATTTATGTCCACATACATATATTCACGCCTGTACATCCCTAAGGGGATAGGCAGAGACTATTAGGCCACCTTGAACGGGTGACAAATCTCTTGCTTTACTCACACCCATTAACCTTCTCATACACGCTCTTCTGTTCTTCAATACTAACACCAGCCTTGATAAGAATGTCTCCAATTTAATCTACACTGTAAATTGTGCTTTAAATTGATAATAGTTTGAAAATGAGATTACTGTGTAGTTATATTTTCAAAGGGCCTTATTACTCTTGAATTTATTTACATATTTATGTATTCATATATGCTTTGGCCATCATCCAAAACAAGATTTCTAACTAGCTGCCGTCGTAGGAGGCGACTAAGGGACAATGGAATCTATTGGATGGGCTTGCAACCTGTCACCAATGTTCTATATGACATCACAACCCCAATATTCATGTTAGAAAAAGACCTAGAAGATATTATCATCTCTCTTAAGTTCTGAGCATAATGATATTAAAGAATATATTTAAGTTTACTACCTACGTCACAGCTATCGATAGAAAATCATCGATAAAACCTCCAAAACAAAATTACATGTCCCATCCCTAGTCTTATCTTAGGTCACCAAATGGAAACATACATAAAGTTTTGCCAGTTCACAATACATGTACTTGTCTTACAAGTAACATGTTGTGATTTGTGTTTGTAAATTACTTGAGAACCTAAGTTTTTGTTTTTTACAAGTATTATGTAAAGATATGGTGTGGACTGATAATATTTATCAATATTAATGACAATGTGATTATCACTTAATGACAATTTAGGCGTTTAGTATGTTTCATACAAAAGTGTATGTGTGGGGTTTTAAAATGATAGTGTTGTTTGAGAAATAATAGTGAATTTTCTTCTATAAATATTGTGATTTTTAGTTCGTTTTTCTTAAATTAATAGTGAGAAAGTTAACTTAATTAATCTATATTAAAATATACATACTTTGAATTTTGATGCTAATATCTTGAAGTTAGTCTGGGACGTAAAAAGAATGCTAACTAGCTACCTTCGATTCTATGTCATACGAGTAGAAGGCGACTAAGACGCGGGCTTCGAATGACCCATACCTTACATGCCTTCGAAATTTCGGAGATGAGCATTCAAGCCTCTGACTACCCCGCCATAATAAAAAAGGGAGTGTGTATACACAAGTCGTGAAGCGTATGTTTTTATGTATGTTACCGGCCTAACCTGATTTCAGGAAAAACTAGTTTGGCCTAGGCTAAACTAGTTATTTTGTCCTGAAATCGGGTTTGGTCGGTAACATATGTATGAGGAAATATAATCAAGTTTGGTGAGGTTTTATTTAATGATGTTCCAAAGCAAGTAATTAAGAGATAGTTATCTATTATATAATAGGATTATAATTACACGAGTATGAAAATCCTGACTTTACTTTTGAATAAAAACACAAAAAACATTAGAATAAATAGAAATGGCAGTGACAAAAACAAAGACGAACGCGTTCACAAACATTAACCCTTGCTTAGTATTTAGAGGTTCAGGTGTCCATCTCCGCAATTGCGAAGGTAGTAATTCTATGGACACCTCGAACACATGTGTTGACCAGTCAGTACTCAACGTGACAGGTGGTAAGCCAGTTAGTGCATTAGTTAAACCTACGCTATTTTGTGTGCCTTAGGTTCAATCCAACCCAAAATATACAGCAGCACGAGATGTATGTATACATACATATTTGCTGTGTTTATGTATAATCAAACAGAAGAAATAAGTTTATCTAAACTTCTGTGTTGACACAAAATGATAAAGAAATGAAAATTGGTTTTAGTTACGGCGCAATTTATACAAAATTTCATTTCAATTTTGTTACCAATAATTTAGGTACATTATATATATTTATAGATAGAGTCTATGACTAAGATAATAATAATTTATAAATATATATACGAGTAGTATTGAATTTAGCTAAAATTCTAATGCCACTGTTATACTACGGTGAGGGAAAACATTGTGAGGAAACCTATCTTTTCCCCAAACAGGTAATAGTCTGTGCTTGTAAATGGCGACATGGCTTACCACCTATCACATTAAGTACAGTCAGTAGTAAGTCTGGTCAACATGTGGTTTAGAGAAGGCCATAAAATTACTACCTCCGCAATTGCGGAGATGGAAATCTGTATTCTGACTAACCTGAACCAGGTGTATGAATAGTCATAAATCCTTTTGTTTTCATGTTTTGTTTATCTAACGGTATATTAATAGTGATACATTCCTAAGCTACTACATTCCATTTACCCCTAGTCCCTTAGTCGCCTCCTACGTCATGCCGGGAAGAACGGCAGCTAGTTAGCATTCTTTTTACGTCTCAGACTAGCACAGGCGTGACGTAATTCATACGAAATTTTCGTTTTCTTATCAGGAACTGTTAAGTGTAGATAAATAATTTACTTTGTGTAGTTCGAAATTCAATGTATGTTATGTCAGAGTAGTTATCAGTGTTTGAACAGTTGTATATAAATATGATTCGGAAATATGCTGTGGTTGGAGGTATGTATGTATGTCTTCGTATATTTTTATGTCTTTGTATAAGTTTATTAAAGAAGACACGATTGCAAACCAATTGAATAATGTCTGCAGAGTTTCTTGGCATTTCTTCTCTGCAGGATTTTCGTTTACGAAGTGCCAATAGTTTAATTAGATTTATTTTAATTTTATTTTATTTATAAATTAACTAATTTTAATGTCAATTTTTCCTTAGTCTTAGTCTTTTCTAACCTATTTACGCAACATATCAAAGAATCAATATAAATATACTTTTGGTAATGTATGTTGACTTTTACTTTTTGACAACCTCCGTGGCGCGAACGGTTAACCACCTGAATACTAATCGTGGGATCACGAGTTCAATTAGAGGATTTCACTATTCTTCCTTTTAGCCTGGTCGTTGAACAGTTATATATTACATGTGTATTTATTTATTTATAACATGTAAGTGTATTTTAAAAATATGTTGACTAGTCTTTAATACAAGTCTCAACGAACTTGCTTGCTGTAATAGTATCCTAAATTATTATTTAGGATCAAATATAAACTCTTTAGTATATTATGAACTGATTAAACCTTAGATTCTGTTAAGTTCCCTTATTAAATTTACTAAATATTATTAGCAGTATTATTCGATCAAATTAGAAAAATTCTACTTAAGGCACATGTACGTACCATAAAGAACAGAAGAGCACGTATGAGAAGGATAATGGATGTGAGTGAAGCAAGAGAGATTTGTCACCTATTCCAGGTGGCCTAATAGTCTCTGCCTATCCCGTTGAGGACATAGAGGCGTGAATATATAAGTATGTATACAATAGTAGGTCTTAGACTTTCACTCATTCACTCTCGTTCATTCGTTCACAGTTCAACCGTCTTTTTAATAAAATTTCCATGTACTTAAACGACTCGACCGTCTGTTAAATAAATATTCAAATTACGTCTTAAACTTATGGTTCTAGCATAAGATCAGCGCATAAGATCAATCATTGTATGTATGCTGAGCTGGGACCATTTCACTGGGCAATGACATGCACATGTAGGATTTAATATCTTAATTCTATAAACTCCTTTTCTCTTTTTTTTCCTGTCTGTGTATGTCTTATGTGTTTTTTATGAATAAAGCTCATTATTATTAAACTTTCACTCAATCATTTCGTTCATTCGTTCACAGCTCAACCGTCTGATGAGCGAGATCCAGGCGACAGTGACAGAGGCGTGTGCGATGGACTCGAAGGCCCTGGATCGATTCCCGGGACAGGACTCTGACACTACCAGCGAAGGTGAGCGGATTGGCATATAGTTGCTTAATTATAGTTTTAAGAGATTCGCGATGAATACTCATGATTAATAACTAACAGAGTCAAGCCCCCAACAACTGAGCTACATCAAAAATAAATATACCTACAGTTATGATTAATAACTAACGGGACTTATCGCGTAAGTTTTTATATAATAAAGTTTCCTTTATTAACCCGACGTTTTGTTTAGTTGCTTAATAACTGATATATCTAAAATCCTTGGGAAACCGGGTTCGTTTCGGGAAGCCTGTGAAGACACTAGACGTCTTCTGCGCTGGCGGGAGCTGGGCTGGCTGGAATAGTCAGCAATATTACGCAAAATGGTCCCAGTGGGGACTAATTGCGGAAACCACGGAGCTCAATCATATAAACTAAGCTAAATCTGATATATCGAAAGTAGATAGGCTATGTTACTTATACTATTTCGTAACTTCATCGGAGTGATTAAGTCTTAAAAAATAGAAAAAAAATGTATTAAAACGAATTATTGTTAGTCTGCCCGTGATCATGGCTACTGCAACGTTGCCGAAACGTCGGGTTAATAAAGGTAATTTTATTATATATAAACTTACGCGATAAGTTCCGTTAATTATTAATCATGAGTATAAATCGCGAATCTCTTAAAACTAGAATTATTGTTAGATTTTCTAAATAAGTGATATCGTAAAGGAACATTTCTGACACGTTGCTAGCAGTATTAGACACGAAAATCTAACAATAACTAGTTTTTTTTACACTATTTTTCGATTTATTAAGTAATGTTATCGACCAATGATTATCAAAAAATGCGAAATTATACACCAAAATAATACACCAAAAAAACGACCCAGCTTTGTTGTAGAAGTCAACGCTAAAAGTGCAGTCCCAGTAACTTTTTATAAGGTTTACGTTTATAACATTTCAGTATTGCTTATGAAGTTTAAATTATTTTTTTTCCTTTTCTAACACTTATTTTGATACACATTCACACCTCTACTAAGGGGATAGGCAGAGACTATCGATCGCCACCTTGAACGATCCTGACAAATCTCTAGCTTCACTCACATCTCAATATTGTGTCTCATACTTAATTTGTTGATTTTCAGAATCGGTAAAACTGACTCGCAGTTTGACGGAGAAACGTAAAAACTACGTTCGAAGAGTTTCTTCCAAGGCGGCTTACTACGACCGTTCTAAGATCAGGTATACAAGTTAAACTAACTAGCTGTGTTATATTTGAAATGTAAATTAAATTTCATTTAAACAATTTAAATAGAATTTAATGTTAAATGAAATGAAATGTAATTTTATGTGTTGTGTATTGTGTTATTCAATTATTTTCTACTAGTGACCCGCTCCGGATTCGCACGGGTATAAAATATATAGCATACTCCATTAATTAATGGATGTTATTATACATATAAACCTTCCTCTTGAATCACTCTATTTATTTAAAAAACCGCATCAAAATCCGTTGCGTAGTTTCAAAGATTTAAGCATACAAAGGGACATTGGGACAAAGAAAGCGACTTTGTTTTATACTATGTAGAGATTAATTCTATTGTATGTAATTGATGTGGATGTCTCAATAAAGATATTATTATCTGCCTTTCTTCGTGACCGGTTCAAAATTATTCATTCATTGGCTTCTAGAATGTTTAGAGATCTTAAAAACTAGGTACAAAAGTAGCAATTGTAACTACATGTGTATAAATTGCAACCGTGAAACCCGTCCATATGATAAATAATATACATATATAATCCATGATAATACGGTGAGGGAAAACCTCGTGAGCAAACCAACCTGTTCCCCGAACAAGTAATAGTTAGTGCTTGTAAATGGCGATACAACCTGTCACATTGAGTACTAACTGGTCAACACGTGGGTTCGAGGTGGCCACAGAATTACTACCTTCGCAATTGCGGAGATGGACACCTGAACCTCTGATTACTACGCGTTTGTCTTCGTCTTGTCTTTTGTACATAACATATGAACGTCGTATTCACCCCCAGATACAGGCACCAGACGTCTCTCTGCTCGTACAAGTCTGACGTGCTTCCCAACCATACCTATTCGACGTTTCGGTCGTGGAAGAGTTTTATGACGTCACAGGACAAGATGGCCGACGCACACGTCAGTCTTGATGACTCTGGGTCCACTGTTAATTTGACAGGTGAGTGACATAGTTTAAGAGATTCGCGATTTATACTCTTGATAAACAATAATGAAATATACAAAATGCAATTATTATTCAACATAAAACAATATAAAATTAGACACAACACACAAAAATGACATTACAATAGTTAAATTGTATTTTATATAAATACATTTTTAAGAGTTTGTATTTTAATTTATTTTTCTATGTACATTTTACCCGTTAATTGTTACATATGTATAATAATCATTAACGTTAAACAACTCCGTACCTAACCTCTAACTGTTACTCACCTAAATAATAACTAACGGGACTTATTGCGTATTTTTTTATATCAGTCTGCCCGTGACCATGGCTGCTGCAACGTAGCCGAAACGTCGGGTTAATAAAGGTAACTTTATTATATAATAACTCACGCGATAAGTCCCGTTAGTTATTATTTAGGTGAGTAACAGTTAGAGGTTTGGTACGGAGTTGTTTAATGTGAATAAAAATTAAATATATGTAGCAATTAACGGATAAATTGTACATAGAAAAATATAAATATATTAAAATATAAATTCTTATAAATAATTAAATTATTTAAAAGAATTTATATTTTAATATATCTTAAAAAAAAAAAAATTATATACCATTATGTATTTTTTGTATGTTATGTCTAATTCAATATTGTTTTATGTTGAATAACAATTGCATTTTGTATATCTCATTATTGTTTATCAATTTCACGCCATTTAACGTTAGTATATAATAAAAGATATTCTTATAGTCTTATTCTTAATAGGTGTGTGAGTGTGAATCAATAGAGATTTGTCATCCGTTCCAGGTGGCGATCGATAGTCTCTGCCTTACCCCTTAGGGACATATAGACATGAATACACATACATACACATAACGCCTGATACCCTGTAGAGGGGTTGGCAAAGACCACGTATACCACATTTGACAGTACTCAATGTACCATATACAAGCACTGACCTGTTTAAGAAATAGATAAGTTTTCTCACCGTAGTATCCAAATGTATGTATGTTTGTGTCTTTTATTCTCTTTCAGACTCACAAGGCAACGAGCTAAGCGCAAGGGACGACTTGGACGCTTCTTTAGACAACTTAAGCCTCCACGAGAAAGCCGGGGGCGCGGCGGGAGCTTCAGGTCTTCGCTCGGACAGCCTCTGCGCCGCCTGTGTGTTAGCAGGGCTCAACCATACGGCCCATGAGGCGTATGTTAAGAGTGTTTATCCACGAGAGGTGAGGAACGAGTAGCTTAAGTTAGTCGGTCACTCATTCATTCAATGTGACTCATTCATTCAGTCTGACTCATTCATTCAGTCTGACTTTTTCATTCATTCAATTATTCATTCATTCAGTACATGGATTGGAGAAGAGAGGGTCTTACTAAGTGACTCATTCATTCAGTCTGACTCATTCATTCAATCTAGGACACGGAGAGCTTGTCAAGATACAGAACGTGATTTACAAGAGAAATTAAAGACATTCGCTTCTTCTAGGTCATTCATTCGTTTTACAGTAAACAGCTTCAATATACTTCACGAACAAGAGAAACTAAATACAGATTCGCTCTTTCTAGCTCATTCATTCACACAGTTTAAGTCATTAATTTCCTCGTAAGTCACTCGCTCACCCTAACTAACTTACACACTCATAATGAAAGTTCAAAGGGATGCTGTCTCTATTTTTCATCTACTAGAATATATATCACTTGGCTTAATCACACTTATGTATATTTATTTATTGAATTAAGATACATCCTCGACATATATGTATGCTAATCAATCTAAGACTATCTCTATATCTGACACATATGCCTCAATGGGTGAATACAGTTTGAATACTTTTATACATTTACATAAATGTAGTTCTTATAAACTTAACTTTTATGTCTAACATAAACATACATATAGCAATAGTTTATAGTTTTTATATTTGTTATATTTAATAGTTTTTTATGCTCTTATCTTCTAGGTGAACCCGCCAACTCACATCCAGAACTTAATGTTCCCCGAAACTCTGAGTCAGGATAAGCCGACGGACAAGTTCGAGTACGAGTTGTCGGCGGAAAAAACTCAGAACTACTCGCTAGTACTCACTGACGAGTACGGCGAGAGGAATTATGGGTTAGTACTTACATATTGGACCGTTGGAGCAAAGCGGTTCTCGAATGGCGACCGCGTCTCGGTAAACGTAGTGTAGGACGCCCCCCTGCTAGATGGACCGATGACCTGAAGATCGCTGGTAGTGGTTGGCTGAGGGCCACGAGTGATCGTGTTTTGTGTACCCTTGGGGAGGCCTACGTCCAGCAGTGGACTGACATAGGCTGATTGATTGATTGACTTACATATATACAGTGATCATCAACCCTTGCGGGCTAGTGAGGTTTAAAGTTCATCTCTGTATGTGGAGGTAGTAATTCTATGGCCACCGTGAACCTACGTGTTGACTAAGTCAGTACTCAATGTGACAGGTGGTAAGCCAGGTCGTCAGTTACAAGCAATGACCTGTTTAGATAACAGATAGGTTTTCTCACTGTAATATTCGGTGCATTTCGCTAACTTATTTGTTGTCATGAGATTGTCTTACAAAATTGTTACACTTATTTTTTTTATTGGTAAATGTTCCGGTGATTATTTATACATAGTGGCGATATGGCTTACCACCTCTCATATTGAGTACTGACTATCTGGTCAACACGTGGGTTCGAGGTGGCCATAGACTTACTACCTCATCAATTACGTGGTTGAACATATGAACGTCTGTCTGCCTACAAGAGATAGTGATACATCAAATGTTTGTATGTTTCTATTTAACATAACATTACATACGCTTCACAACTTGTGTGTACACACTCCTTTTTTATATAGGTCAGAGGCTTGATTACCTTTCTACGAAATTTTGAAGGCATGATAGGTATGAGCCACTCAACGCCTGTTTTTCACTAGATAGACAGCATCCAACGTGATAGGTGGTGAACCGTATCGCCGTATATAGATAATGGGTATTACCTATCCCGAAGGATAGGCAAGTATCCTCATGTTTTCCCTCACTGTTAGCGACTGTAAATTATGTACGTAAATTAAAAATATACATTATTCGGTATATACAAGTGAACCTATTTTAATCTATTGGGCAATGGGATAGAAACCTCTTACCAATGTAATATCACAACCCCAATATTCATGCTAAAAAGTGACCTAGGACATCGCAAATGTTCTGTCCACCCCGAAAGGGATTAGAGGACAAACAAACAACAAAAACAAACTCATTCACGACCTTTTCCCTCACCGTATAATTCGATGCATTTCCTAAATGTGTTTTTATAACGAAAATGTACATAGAAATTAATTAAACTTCATTTCCATTGGTACATGCTCAAGCGGGATTTGAACCCTGTACCCACTGATACAGAGCCAAGCCCCAAACAACTGAGCTACGACGAATTAAATTTTTTAATTGTTTGTTTGGATTAGAGGACGTGAATGTTTATTTATGTATACAAATATTTCCTCTTTATTTACTATGAATGTTCCTGTTTCCAGCTATTGTCGTCGTGTGCTGCCCGAGGGCGCGAACTGTTGTCTTCCCCTCTGCTACTGTATTATCAGTAGATATAGAGCCCCTGGATTTTACTATAAGGTGCGTTACGTAAATATATATATTGTAGGACACTATTACACCAATTGAACTAGCCCCTTGTTAAGTACATTCAAGACTTGTGTTAAGGGTACTAGTCAACTTATATTTCAGAAATATGTACATATTACATATAGATAAATACATATATAGCATATATAATTGAGTAATTATATGGCTTCCTCGAACCCACGTATTGACCAGATACTCAGTACTCAATGCGACATGTCAAAGGTTTATGTTTTTATTAATGGTATTTTTATTTAATCAAATCTAATTAAATCAAATCTATTAACGGCTATACGTCCACAGTGGCAAAGGCAGAGAATATCGATCGTCACTTGCAAGGTTCCTGACAAATCTCTTGCTTCACTCGCACCCATTAACCTTCTCATACATGCTCTTCTGTTCTTTAGTACTAACACTCGCCTTAAGAAGAATGTATGCATATGTATGATTGATTAATAATTAACGGGACTTATCGCGAAAGTTTATATATAATAAAATTACCTTTATTAACCCGACGTTTCGGCTACGTTGCAGTAGCCATGGTCACGGGCAGACAGTCTGAGTATAAATCGCGAATCTCTTAAAACTATAATATGTATGATTGTTATATTACATGTTACAGATACTCCAAGAAATCGAATCCCACCACGGCAGCTCCGAGATACAAATCAACAGCCTCCTAAAACAGCTATACGACACAGAATTCCCGAGAAACGGCGAAGAAATCACTCTCAACTACCACACTAACCTAACCAAAACCTACCGCAACTCAATCAACCTAGGCGATATACTCAAGTCTAAAACCCTAGACTTCAAGCCGGTTAACTTGAAACAGCATAAACTGCCGGATTTCTATGATATTGAGAATAATAATAGCAGAATTGTGAAGGAAAGGTCTAAAGTGAAAAGTATTAAATACCCACTGGATCCGAGAGTTATAGAGGATGGCTTTTCCAAGGTTTTGGATACGTTAGGTACTGGTTTACTGATCAAAGTGTTCGGGACTATGTTGTTGGAGAGGAAAGTGATATTGATTAGTGATAATTTGAGGTGAGTGATACTTGGCTGTATACTTAGACTAGTGGCCCGCTCCGGCTTGGCACGGGTATAAAATATATAGCCTACTCCACTATTCAATGGATGTTATTATACATATAAACCTTCCTCTTGAATCACTCTATCTATTAAAAATTCGCATCAAAATCCGTTGCGTAGTTTCAAAGATTTAAGCATACAAAGGGACATAGGGACAGAGAAAGCGACTTTGTTTTATTCTATGTAGTGATATGTTTGCTTGATACACCTATAAGTAACTTTACCTAACTGTTCTTTTCTTCCAGTCTTCTATCTTCTTGCATGGAAGGTCTCCAACAAATCCTCTACCCATTAGTATGGCAGCAGCCCTTAGTCTCTACCATACCTGGAGAGTTACGAAGAGACATACTGCAAGCTCCCCTGCCCATGTTAGCTGGAGTCCTGAAGAGGGAGAATGAGTGGAGTGAGAAAGAGAAGATTGACTTTGAAGAGGTAAGAGACATTTACTATATACAACTACTTTATACTATATACCTGAACCTTTGAACCGTGTGTATATTATACATACGGTTCAGAGGTTCAGGTATCCATCTGCGCAATTGCGAAGGTAGTTCTATGGCCACCTCGAATAAACATGTTGACTAAGTCAGTAATCAATGTAAGGTGGTAAGCCATGTCGTCATTTATAAGCACTGAATATTACCTGTTCAGGGAACAAGTAGTTTTCCTCACGATGTTGTCCCTCACCGTAGAATTCGACGCATTTCGTAAATATATTTTTATTATTTACTAGTAGCAGGGTGATGTTATATAGCCTAAAGCCTTCCTCAATGAATGGTTTATCTAACATAAAAAGATTTTTTTAATTCGAACAAGTAGTTCCTGAGCTTAGCGCGTTTAAACGAACAAACAAACTCTTCAGCTTTATAATATTAGTATAGATTTATGTCATACAGAATGATATTAGACAGTCAGATAGATGCCATATTGAAAGGGTGATGTTAGATGTACCTATAATTGCCGTGTGTGTATCAGTGTACTAAAGAATGCTTTGCCAGCATCGAGACGAATAAGGATTCGTGATCTCTGCCTAACCCTCTGTAGAGAAACGGGCGTGATGTGCATTTATATATGTATATTGTGTGTATACGTAAGCTCAATAATAAATATTCTCTAAATCTTTAAACTTAAAATACTATTCTAGATTAAATTACATACATACAGTGACGTGTTATCTAAATTACACACATACATACACATCACGCCAGATTCCCTGTAGAGGGGTAGGCAGATATCACGCATCCCCATTTGTCCCGATTCTGATAGACTTTTGCTTCATTGAAACTTATACATCTTCTCATACACACTCGGCGGTTATAGGTACTCCTAACGTCACCCTTTTTCAATATAGCGTCTATCTGACTTTTATATGTCTTATTAGGCCGGCCCCTACGTAAACGCAATACCTAATAATAATAATAAAATAATAATTTAATACCGTATCATATCACGATAAATTTATAAAGATATCTGATTACCTTTATTTTGCCCGACGTTTTCGAGTTTATTGTTCTTGTTTCGATTTTTTTTCATGACAATAATCTTTTTTTTTCCTTTACAGGGCATGCTAATAGACATATCAACGAAACCGCCAAAAGTCCTTTTCTACCAAGGCGACGAATCTACCATTCTACCAACGCTGTCGTATAAAACCCTAAAAACTACCCTACAAATGGAGTCCAGTAAAAACCAGAGCAAAAGTCAGGATAAGACAAGAAATGTGCTTATTTCTGAGGCGTTTCTAAGGTTTTTTGTCGATATTTTGAGGGGTTATGGTGATTTTCTACGGATTGGTGAAAAACAAGATGGCGGGCTCGGCAAAAATGGCGTCGTTTTTGATGTGAGTATGAAATTGTTGCGTTTTGAGTTACTATAGAACTGTTTAACAGTGTTGTTTTTAGTGTGTTATGTTGTAAGAAGCGTATGCAACGAATAACTGATCAGAAAATATTGTTTACAGTGTTCAAAATTGTTTTAATTTAATTAATTGATTTTTTTACTATTACATGATTATTTTGTAATTATTCATAGTCAATAATTTTAAACACTTGCTTGCCTGACACATTGAGTATTTAGTCGTTGTTCAACGCGTTGATGACATCCGTGGTTCGACCATTTAACCACTTGAACGATAATCGTGAGGTCCCGATTCCCGGTGGAGGCAGAGTTAAGAACTACGCTTTTCTTCTGCTTTCCAGTCTGGTCGTTGATTATATATATTCTACATAGGTATTTATTCATGTATAAAAGTACACATATGTTTCTTTAAATATAAATTGACTAGTACCTTAACGAGTCTCAAATATACTTACCATGGTGCTAGTTAAATTGTCGTAATAGTGTCCTACAATATATAGTAAAGTATATTAAGTTAACTACCCTTTACCACTACTGCGAATACTACGGTGAGGGAAAACATCGTGAGGAAACCTACCTGTTCCCCGAACAGGCAAGTTAGTGCTTGTAAATGGTGACATTGCTTACCTGTCACATTGAGTACTGACTTGGTCAACACGTGGGTTCGAGGTGGCCATAGAATCACTACCTTCGCAATTGTGGAGATGGACACCTGAACCTCTGACTAGACAAGGGTTAATGGTCGTGAACGCATTTGTCTAATAACTACCACGGCTGTAGCCCAGTGGGTAAGACCTCGGACTTTGTAGGAGAATGGTCCTAGGTTCGAATCCCGACTCTGGCATGTACCAATGAATGAAATTTAAATAAGTGTTTTCATTTACGTACATAATTTACAGTCGCTAACGGTGAGGGAAAACATCGTAAGGAAACCTGCCTATCCCTCAGGATAGGTAATAGTCAGTGCCTATATACGTTCACGGTTCACTACCTATCACGTTGGGTGCTGTCTATCTAGTGATACGCGGGCTTCGAATGACCCATACCTAACATGCCTTCGAAATTTCGGAGATGGGCACTCAAGCCTCTGACTACCCCGCCATAATAAAAAAGGGAGTGTGTATACACAAGTCGTGAAGCGTATGTATGTATGTTTAATAACTACCCATTCTTCTATATTACAGAGTGATTCGTTCATCCGTCGTGCGTCCAGTAAGCAAGAACAGTATTTCTTAGAGTGGTTTTGCGAGACGGCCATGTTCAACCATTTTGTGCAAAATATGTGTGTTTTGTACAAAGCACGGCAGGAAAGCGGGACTCAGGTAATATATTACATATATATGTGTGTGGCATACATATGTATGTTGTCGGTATTATATATATTATACTAGTGACCCGCTCCGGCTTCGCAAGGGTATATAATATATAGCCTATTCCATTATTTGATGGATGTTATTATACATATAAACCTTCCTCTTGAATCAGTCTATCTATTAAAAAAAACCGTATCAAAATCCGTTGCGTAGTTTCAAAGATTTAAGCATACAAAGGGACATTGGGACAAAGAAAGCGGCTTTGTTTTATACTATGTAGTGATATCGACACCTAACGGCGCACTTAAAGGTTGTCGTGAAAAGCAAAAATATTCAATATTTTCTACCGCCTAGTCGCCAAAAAAGGTTTCATTTCGCCATGAAACCAACGCTAATGGACGCAGAAAAAATAACTGAATCGAATTGTATATTTAACTAATTTTCGCTAAAAATGGCGTTTACGTCAAGTCCGCCGTTAGGTGTCGATATAATTATACATAACATACGCTTCACGACTTGTGTATACACACTCCCTTTTTATTGCGGCGCAGTATGAAGCTTGAGTATACAGGACCCAACGTTATAGGCAGTGAACCGTATCGCCGTATACAGGCACTGGCTATTACGTATACCGAGGGATGGACAAGTTTCCTGTGTTTGTACTTATTATATAAGATTGTTGACAGGTTGTTAGCCCATATATACATACAGGATTATTAAGCCACTTTGATCCTGTTAAATCTCTCTCGCCTCACTCACATCCATTAACCTTCTCATACACGCTTTTCTGTTATTCACGCTACGTATATACGTACAATCAATCAAATCCATCAATCAGCCTATGTCAGTCCACTGCTGGACGTAGGCCTCCCCAAGGTAACGCCACAAAACACGATCACTCGTATATACGTACATACCTACATATATATTATTGTCTGCAGAATTTCTTGGCATTTCCTGTCTGCAGGATTTTCCTTTACGAAATGCCAATAGTATAATTAGATTTATTTAAATTTTTTAAGATTATATAATTTTAATGACAATATTTCATATCAAAATGTTTTTGTTTGACTTTCAATAAGTAATTCTATGATACTTCTGTTGAACAAAAAGCATTTCATTTATCTTTTCCTTTCAGAACATAGACTACAGTACCTTAGAAGACGTGATAGATACGCCTCTACCGAATTTCTACGAGATCTTCGAAGACAGATTGAAGAGCAAAAATAGCGTGGAAATCTCAACGAAAACTAACTATAAAAGTGCAATGAACAAAAGAGTTAAATTACTGAAGAATAAACTCAAAGATTTAGTCACGTGAACATACCTGAACTAGCCTAAATAAACAGGTTTAACGTCCATTTCCGCAATTGCGGAGGTTATTAACCCACGTGTTGACCCGATAGCCTAGTTTAAAGTGAATTACCGCAATTGCGGAGGTAGTAACTCAATGGTTATTAACCCACGTGTTGACTAGCCTGGTTTAAAGTGCATTTCCGCAATAGCGGAGGTAGTGATTCTATAGTAAAGACCCCACGTGATGATCTATATTAAAAAGGGTTATCGTCCATTTCCGCAATTGCGGAGATAGTGATTCTATGGTTATTAACCCACGTGTTGACCCGGTAGCCTAGTTTAAAGTTCATTTCCGCAATTGCGGAGGTATTGATTTTATAGTAAAAAACCCACGTGATGACCTATATTGAAAAAGGGTTATAGTCCATTTCCGCAAATGAGGTAGTAACTCAATGGTAAATAAACTATGTTTATCCATTTTAAAAAGGGTGGCGTTAGGAGTACCTATAACCGCCGAGTGTAAAAGGTGTATGAGTGTCAATGAAGCGAAAGTGGTTTGACAGTGCGATATACATACACATTACACCTGATTTCCTGTAGAGGGGTAGGCAGAGATCACAGATCCCTGTTTGTCTTGTTCATGACAAACCACTTTCGCTTCATACATCTTCTCATACACACTCGGCGGTTATAAGTACTTCTAACATGTTAGAAAACAATGTATATAAAATTTAGTTTAAAAAATATGTAAAAAGACTGCTAAATAAATATTGTAGTTTTTAAGTTATTCTAAGTTAAGAACTCTAAGTACATATACCTGATAAGTCTTTTTAAGTTATTATTAAGTACATACATATATATATATATATATATATATATATATATATATATATATATATATATATATATATATATATATATATATATATATATATATATATGTATATATATAACGCGTATTGATTACGGAAAATGGTGGTCAGAACCAGGAACTTGTAAAGAATATATGTCTTATTTTGTATGTATTGAATATATTTAATTTACATACATACGCTTCACGACTTGTATACACACTCCCTTTTTTATTAATTTACATATATATGCAATTATTATTTATGCACTCTTTACGTTAATAATATTGCGAAGTTACATACATATACACATATACATTCACGACGATTAATCCCTTTCGGGGTGGACAGAACCTTGGAGATATATATCCTCGAACACTTATATCTAAATTTCGATGTTTTTAATATTGGTGATAGAATGCTAGCCCATCGCTCAATAGATTCCATTTATTCAAAGAATAATAAGAACGGCAGCTAGTTAGCATTCTTTTTACGTCCCAGACCCAAATATATAACATACATACATACGCCTGATTCCCTGTAGAGGGGTCGGCACAGATCACGGATCCCAATTTGTCCCACTGACAGACCACTTTCGCTTCACTGACACTCATACATCTTCTCATACACACTCAAAAACATTACTATAATTGAGACATTTTCAATGTATGTAGTATTACTGTATCTATTATACATGTTTGTAATGACGACCTCCGTGGCGCGATTGGTTAGACACCTGAACGCTAATCGTGAGGTCCCGATTCCCGGTGGAGGCAGAGTTAAGAACTACGCTTTTCTACTGCTTTCCAGTCTGGTCGTTAATTATATATGCTATATATGTATTTATCTATACATAAAAAGTGTGTATTTGTTAAATATACGTTGACTAGTACCCTTAACAAGTCTGAAATGAACTTAGCAAGGGACTAGTTCAATTGGTGTAATAGTGTCTTAAATATTGTTATTTTTAATTATACAAAGTAAAAAGTGCCTTTTATAATGTGCCTTATGGAATTCATATCAATTGTTGTAAATAAATTATTATTTTGATATTTTACTTGGTGTTTTTTTCTAAATATGGCGTCTATCTGACTGTCGTGTCTTATTGGGCCGGCCCCTACTTAACCGCCCTTCCATTTCACCCACATATATTCCTTTCGTCAATCTACTATCATTCATCCGCATAACATGTCCAAAGCATCGAAGGATGCCCTTTTATTAAAATTTTAGTAAAAAAGACACATTCCATTATTCTTAAGGCGGATGTACGTAGTGAAGAACAGAAGAGCATGTAAGAAGGTTAATGGGTGTGAGTGAAGCAAGAGATTTGTCACCCGTTCCAGGTGGCCTAATAGTCTCTGCATATCCTTTTAGGGTAGTACATACATATATATTCACGTCCTTCAATTCCTTTTGGGGCTGACAGAACCTCGGTGATTTAGTATCTCCTAGGTCACTTAAGAATAAAATAAATTTTGGGGAATTAAGTGAATTAAATAAATATACAATATACGTTTTTCAAAACGTTTATTTCTCTGATTTTTCATACAAAATAAGCTTATTTTGCAACAAACGTATGTATAATTAAATGTATTAAAAACAATGATTATATTGCCAAATTAAATTATTAGATAATTGACAAAATCGACAAATAAAATCAAAATCGTCTAGAATCTAATAAATTTAATATTTTCTCACTTAAGTTAGTACTAAGATATTTAATAATACTTAACTAAATATTGCATACGATTATATGAAATACGAAAATAATATCACTAAATACATATCACACGCTTCAAATTGTTGTAAATTATATTTGACTATTTACAACTGGGAAATCATTGAATTGAATTGATAAAAAAATTGTTTTTAATAAAATGACTATCATTAATATTGATATCAACTTGATAACGATATTAATTAACCATGTGATTCGAAACATATACAATAACAATTAAAAGAATACATTTTAAACTGAACTTTAAATGGTAAACCGTAAAAATAAAATAACAAATTGTCACGACAAAAAAGAAATACTGTAAAATCACGGAAATTATTCAACGACCATAAAAATTACTGTTTACAAAACGGATTACTGTATAGTGTTTAAAGTTATACAGACTTATGGCACTATTTTTTACCATCCAGACATTTACATTGGGCGTTATGGACATGTCCCCTACCCACTACGTCAGCGAAAGCAGGGTTAAAAGTGACTCCGGGTGCCACATATTGAGGATTCTGCCCACTTCCCGAAGTTTCATAGGTTATAATCTGGGGTTTCGTTGTGTAGGACACGATTTTCGGTTTGGTCGTATAAGTGAAGTACTCAGGCTTGGTCGTGAACGTGACGATTTCAGGCTTGGTCGTGTAGGTAATGATCTTCGGCTCGGATTGGAATACTTTCTTCTCAGAATATGTTGCGGAAAAGCTGTTAACTGGCTTAACTTGTGCGAAATCTCCGAATTGGCTTTGAGCTTGGAAGCCGCCGAATTTGGACTGTCCGGTTTGAGCTGTCGACGAAGCGGAGAAGCCATTGAAACCTCCTTTAGAAGCGACGAAACCTCCCTTTGTCGCTTCGAATCTTCCTCCTTGTACGCCTTGAACTCCATTGTTGATTTGGCCAGAGAAGCGACCACTTTGAGCGCTTCCAAAGCTACTAGAACTGAACTGGGCGAAACGTTGACTTTCGATCTGACCAGTTGCCCATTCATACCATTCAACGTCGAATTTATAGAACGCGGCGAGCTGGTTACCTGGCTGGCAACCTGGAAGGTAATGGCGATTTAGTATTCATACATTTATATTATACATTGACGTCCTTTTGAGACAACGTTGAAGACACGATCATATATCCTAGGTCACTTAAATATAAATATTGGGGTTGTGATAATACAACATTGGTGACAGTTTACTAGACTTTACCCCAAAAGATTCCATTTGCCCCTAGATATGGCATATATATTCATCACTACATAGTATAAAACAAAGTCGCTTTCTCTGTCCCTATGTCCCTTTGTATGCTTAAATCTTTGAAACTGCGCAACGGATTTTGATGCGGTTTTTTTAACAGATAGAGTGATTCAAGAGGAAGGTTTATATGTATAATAACATCCATTAAATAGTGGAGTAGGCTATATATTTTATACCCGTGCGAAGCCGGAGCGGGTAGTTTAAGGCATGTACTAATATAAACCTACATATAAGACTATGTAATTATTGTCAGAAATAGACGCTACCATTATTTTAGTATTAGGATGGTCGTTGGCCTCACGAAACCTACTTTTATCTCATACATATACTCGTCCTTTAATCCCCTTTGGGTTGGGCAGAACCTTAGAGACATTAAAACATCTTCTTGCTCACTTTTTAGCATGAATATAGGGTTTGTGATATTATATTGACCATTGGAGACAATGCTTAGGTATTGCCCAATAGATTCCATTTCGCCGTAGTCCCTTAGACGCCTTCTACGACATGCCTGAAAGAACTGCAGCTAGTTTTATTATTATTTATGCGTCCCAGACTAAACACGGGACAATTTATACATACCCATTCGAATTATAGATATGTACATACAGATCAAACCAATCTCTTTTAAACGGGATAGGCAGAGATCATAACGCGTTTGTATGTAACATATATATGTATGTATGTATATTACCTGAGTCCCAGGAATAGATTCCTCTCAGCACGAAATGGCCATCGCCGGTCGTACACGCCAACGCTGATCCAGTGTCCACCTAGAATTTTAAAAAAAAAGTTAAGCCACGTTGGGGTGGGTCTGTAAATGAATGGGTGACCATTTTTAAATGATAAGGTTGCGTAGAACTTATATTGATCAAATTGGCAGCATTGTTCTCAAAACATGTATGAAGGTTAGGTTAAGTTAGGGCGTGTTTGAAGCTAGATCGATTATCTCTTTTCCCTTAGGGAAGGAGATACATACATATATTCACGCCTCTACACTTTCACTCTATACATCCGCTCCATGTGAAACATTGTAAATAACTATTAAGATATAAATAAATAATATCACTTAACGAGATACCCAGCAGCGAATGCTCCATTGCTCGCTGAGCGACATGTAATCGGTGAGCCAGCCCGACTGACCACTACCGCCCCAAGACCAGGGCCCTTACTCCACTAATTCATTATAGCCACAATATTACTTCAGTATCGATACTGTAATACTTCAGTGGCCGTAATTTGACAATTTTGAACTACATCTGAAGTACTTCTGCGTCTGAAGTATAAAAAGCTCCTCCACTAACCAAACGTCCGTCAATGTCAGTTCAATAGCCTTATATTTGGTTCTCCACTATTGACATTTATATACTTGAGTTACCACTGAAGCGCCACTGACTCGCTATTGAGGCACAACTGTGTTCAATCAAAATATTAGCAGAGTGCCACATTTACAGCCGAGCCGCAGAAGTAACGCAGTAGCGACGCAGTTGTGTGGCTGTCAAAGTTAATTAGTGGAGTAAGGGCCCAGGGTGTTCAATCAGTGCGTCCTACCTGTAATGACTTATGACTTACCCTGCATATATTGTTGATAGGGTTGGTAGGTACACCACAAGCGCAGCTATTTGGTTCATACTGGTCTAGCAGATGAGGATAGTCTTGAGACAGCTTAGCTTGGCATTCTCCAGGGTTGATCAAGCTTACGTTGATCGCGTGCATGATAGCACCGGAAATATGGGCTGGAAAGGAAAACGGTTTGTTAGTTATAGTTTTAAGATTCGCGGTTTATACTCATGGTTAATAACTAACGGGACTTATCGCGTAAGTTTTTATATAATAAAGTTACCTTTATTCGGGTATATGTCGGGTTAATAAAGCTAGCTTTATTATAAACTTACGCGGTAAGTCCCGTTAGTTATTAATCATGGGTTTGTCAGTTGTTTGTTATAATTCGGTATGTCACAACTATAGCAACAAAAGTGAAAAAAAATCAGTGAGTATTCACAAAACATAACATAAAATACGCTCAATACGACAATGTTAAAACATGGTAAAAGTAGCTAGTGAGCATTCTTTTACGTCCCCGACTCACGGCTTGAGTGAAAAGACAAACGCATTCACGACCAACCCTTGAGGTTCAGGTTTCCATCTCCGCAATTGCGAAGGTAGTCATTCTATAGCCACCTCAAACCCACGCGTTTATTGTGACAGGTGGTAAGCCATGTCGCCATTTAGAAGCACTAACAATTACTTGTTATTATTTTTATTACGAAAATACACATAGAAATTCATTAAACTTCATTTCCATTGGTACATGTTCGCGCAGGATTTGATTTCTACCTATCACTCTACAGAGATACAGGCGTGTGTACAAGTACAGTTCAATTCTGTATGTCCCAAATATGCTTTAAGAACTGCAGATTGGTAACGAGGTGTTATTGACGTGACCCCAAACGATTGACCAATAAGAACCGGTTCTCATCAATTTCACTTTTAACATATGACTTCGCTCGAGCCTAAAAATCGACGTAGCTCAGTTGTTTGGGGCTTGACTCTGTATCGAGGGTACAGGGTTCAAATCCTTGAGCATGTACCAATGGAAATTAAGTTTAATGAATATCTGTGTACATATTCGTAATAAAAATACATTTACAAAATGCGTCGAATACTACTGTGAGGGAAACATCATGAGGAAACCTACCCGTTCCCCGAATAGGTAATAGTTAGAGCTTGTAAATGGTGACATGGCTTACCATGTGTCACATCGACTTATACCTAAAATATCTCCTAGAATTATAGTTTTAAGAGATTCGCGATTTATGATGTAGTCGGAGAAGAATCTGACAGAACACTGCATTGGAGGCGAAGAAATATGAATCGTCAGTCTGCCCGTGACCATGGCTACTGCAACGTAGCCGAAACGTCGGGTTAATAAAGGTAATTTTATTATATAAAAACTTACGCGATAAGTCCCGTTAGTTATTAATCATAGGAATAGTGTCTGTATATGGAGGTATGGTTAACCATCCTTCATCTCTGTCTTCCTTCTACAGAGAATCAGACTTGATGTATATATGTATCTATGTATATTTTGTCCGAAATCAACAGCACATGTACAATCAACATTCAACATACAATCAAACATCATACAATCAAAATTGACGACCTCCGTGGCGCGGTCGGTTAGACGCCTGAACGCTAATCGTGAGGTCCCGGGTTCGATTCCCGGTGGAGGCAGAGTTAAGAACTACGCTTTACTTCTGCTTTTCAGTCTGGTCGTTGATTATATATGCTATTTATCTATGTATAATAAGTATACATTTCTTGAATACGCGTTGACTAGTACCCTTAACACAAGTCTTAAATGTACTTACCAAGGGGCTAGTTCAATTGGTGTAATAATGTCAAAATATTATTATTATTAAAATGGTCACCCATCCCAAATACTATCTCCGCGTTGCTTAACATTCATGATCGACCGAGAGCTGGGTTTTATACTAACCTTGTAGGATCTGCTTTCCCCATCCTGTGACCAGACATTCTCCGGCGCCATTGTAGAAAGCGTCCAAGGTTTCTTGGGGACCAGGCAGACAGATCGGGTAGATGTTCTTTGACAGTCTGCAAATATATGTAAAGCTTAGTTTTATATACATGTACATTTATATATGTATAATATCTTTATTGAGACATCCACATCAATTACATACAATATTCAACGTACAATAGAATTCATAGAAAATAATTGAATTACACAATACACACCACATAAAATTACATTTCATTTCATTTAACATTAAATTCTATTTAAATTGTATTACATGAAATTTAATTTACATTTCAAATATGATCATACAGCTTGTTGTGGTAATCTCAAAAGGCGTCCAGCTCGGCGGTTTTCAGCTGGCAGCCATGATATATGAGTGAGATATATGAGTAAGTTTTATTATATATGAGTGAAGTGGACGGGCGGTTACGTAGGAGCCGGCCCAATAAAACATATGACAGTCAGATAGAGGCTATATTGAAAAAATGTGACGTTAGGAGTACCTATAACCGCCGAGAGTGTATGAGAAGATGAATGAGTGTCATGAGATTGAAATCGAGACAAATTGGGATCCGTGATCTCTGCCTACACCTCTTCAAGGAATCAGGCGTGATGTGTATATTAACTCTCAATGAAATGAAAAGAAAATCTTTTTATTCAACATAAGGATCATAAAATCACTTATTGAAAACAAACATAATCATTTATTTGTATTCAACTTGTTCGTAAAATACAACAAATTTTTTAAATAAATAAAATGAGATCAATAAAAAGACACACATTATATTACATCATCATCAGCCTATCTGAATCCACTGTTGGACATAGGCCTCCCCCAAATGACGCCACTTCTCCCTGTCAGTGGCCGTTAATGAAATTAATAATAACATACATACACATCACGCCTGATTCCCTGTAGAGGGGTAGGCAGAGATCACGGATCCACGTTTGTCCCGATCCTGACAGACCACTTTCGCTTCATTGACATTCATACATCCTCTCATACACTCTCGGCGGTTATAGGTACTCCTAACGTCACCTTTTTTTAATATAGCGTCTATCTGACTGTTATATGTCTTATTAGGCCGGCCCCTACGTAACTGCCCTTCCACTTCACTCATATATATTCCTTTTGTCAATCTGCTATCATTCATCCGCATAACATAATATCCAATGTCCAAACCATAATAATAAATCATTAATAATTCGAATGGATATTACAAACTAACCTCAAATTCTCAGTAAGCACAAGTATAGCTACGTCATAGAGCTGGCTACCAGACTTGTAGTAAGGATGTTTGATGGCAGTCTTCACATTGACTAGCTGGAAGGGAAGAGGTTCATCATCGATTCCCAGCTTCCATTCACCACCCTTGATCACCAGGTTCTTCGCATCCAGACTGGAAGAAACGGAGGCATTAGAAACGGAGGAATAAGAAACACGAAGAATATTGGGAAAGTATAATAATAACTATAATATATTCAAAAACAAAAATAAAAAAGACAAATGCATTTACGAACATTAAGTAGTCAGAGGTTCAGGTGTCCATCTCCGCAATTGCGAAGGTAGTAATTCTATGGCCACCTCGAACCCACGTGATGACCAAGTCAGTACTCAATGTGACAGGTAAGTTATGTCGCCATTTACAAGTACTAAGTATTACCTGTTCAGCGAAAAGCTATGTTTCCTCGCGATGTTTTCCTTCACCGTATAATTCGATGCATTTCTTAAATGTGTTTTTCTTACGAAAATCTACATACAAATTCATTAAACTTCATTTCATACATGCTCAAGCGAGATTTGAACCCTTTACCCACTGATACAAAACCAAGCCCCAAACAACTGAACGTCGACTTAATGAGAAAACATGAAGGATAATAAAAATTACTTTATTCATCAAATACAAGATATTTTGGTCATATCACTGAATATAAGGGGCTAGTATTGGTGTAATCACTACATAGTATAAAACAAAGTCGCTTTCTCTGTCCCTATGTCCCTTTGTATGCTTAAATCTTTGAAACTACGCAACGGATTTCGATACTTATTTTTTTAATAGATAGAATGATTCAAGAGAAATGTTTATATGTATAAAAACATCCATTAAATAGTGGAGTAGGCTTTATTTTATACCCGTGCGAAGCCGAAGCGGGTGGCTAGTAATGTTATAAATATTATCATCATCAACTCACCCATCAGTCGTCTATGGTGCATCAACAAAGTCAACTGCTCAGTGAAAGTTGAAAATACAAATAATTTTTTTCGGCTGAATATTTAGTCAATTGTGATGCCAAACTGGCTAAATATGTTCGCTCTGGGATAAGATTTGGATCCTCAACTGGAACGAACCGAAGAACAAGGAAGAGAGCAAGGAATTGGAGCATCGAATTCGTTTTTCTTCGGTTGTAGCGGCTGGCGGCGTTGATGTAACCATGGCGATGAAATAACAAGAAGTCCAAACGCCGTGGCATCAGTGTTTGTACTTCAGCCGACATAACCTTAGTGGTGAAAGGCTTAATACAGAATTAAAAAAATATATATTAAAAACAACTCACCCATCGATACAAGAAGCCGTGGTGATGACCACATCTGGCCTGGTGATGACTCCTCCACATAAAAGGCTTCTGTTGGTCTGCAGCAGCACCATCGCTTGCCAGGGGATCTCGGAGAAGTCCACCTCCTGTTCGTTGCGGTTGCCATAGGGCTTCTGACCCTGGGAGGGAAAGAGGTCGTTAATATATAAAGTCAAAGTCAAATGTTTTTATTCAACATAAGTACAAGTACAGTACATTCATTAAAAGTCAAAACATTTGCCTGACACTGGTTGTCTCTTAGCATTGAAATTCTACCGTTGGTTCGGAAGCCCTGGCTCAGAGAAGAACCAACAAGAAACTCCGGCTTTCAGGATTTTTTGCCCAGTGCCAGTTACAAAAACAAATTATAAAGAACCATAATTATCTATGCACATATAGCTTAGATGCACTCATTGCCAACCCTGAGCATCGGCAAGGTAGTCCCCGACCGCGTAGTAAGCGTAAGCGTAAGTCGGCCTCTAACTATAGTCTTAAATTTAGGTAAGGGCAAACGCGTAAGGATGCATATACGATCGTAAAACTTTTACGGAGTAGTAGGAGGTTGAGTCTCCGCCATCAACTGAACATCATGATGGTCTTTGAACATACAAAATCCACTATTTACCAGATCAATATCTAAGGTGACAGGTGGTAAACCATATCGTAGTACTGTCGATTGCCTCTTTCGAGAAGTAACGTTTGCTTACGATGTTTTCCTTCACCGAACAATTAATGGATATTTATACTTATGTGTTATAAAGTGTTCATTGTTTGTTTAATAGTAAGTGCTTGTAAGTGGCGACATAGCTTATTAACTGTTACATTGAGTACTGACTAACTGGTCAACTTGTGAAATCAGGGTGGCCATAGAATCACTACCTCCACAATTTCGGAGATAGACACGCAAATCTCTGACCACCCCGCACAGGTTAATAGTTCAAAGTCTACTTATGTTAAGTCTTATTAGAGATAAGAATCACAAAATCTCGTTACAACCAATGTGGTATTTAATTTGGCCATGACTAAATTAAAACACACTTCCTTATATTTGAAAAACGATAAAATTACAAAAACATCGGTTTGAATAACACGTTTTTTTATTCGTTTATGACATATATAATCATTTCCTTGAATCTTAATTAGATGTTTAGACAAAGTATTATATTAAACATCATAAAACTGACTTATATTAAACAGTGACGAGTAGTGAGGGAAAACATCGTGAGGAAACCTTCCTATCTATCGGGATAGGTAATAGCCAGAGCTATATACGGCGATACGGTTCACTATCTATCACGTTGGGTGCTGTCTTTATAGTGAAACGCGAGCTTCGAGTGACCCATACCTAACATGCCTTCGTAATTTCAGAGATTGGCACCCAGCCTCTGACGCCAGAATAAAAAGGGAGTGTGTATACACAAGTCGTGAAGCATATGTATGTATATTAAAAATAACAAAAACATGTTAAGATGGTTTAGGTACATGGAGCAGATGTATGAAAGGAGGGTTACGAAAGGAATCTATAAAGCTAAAGTGGGAGGTAGAGTTGGACGGGATAGGCTGCGTAGAACTTATACAGATCAAATACGTAGTGAGTTCACACTATTGTTTAAGTGATATTGAAATACGATCGTACTAAAACGCATTGGTAGACTTGGGCCCCTGATAATCAGTATCCAACGTGACAGGTGGTAAACCATACATACACTCATACACATTATGCCTCATTCCCTGTAGAGGAGTAGGCAGAGATCACGGATCCCCATTTGTCCCGATCCTGACAGACTACTTTCGCTTTATTGACATTCATACTTCCTCTCATACACTCTCGGCGGTTATAGGTACTCCTAACGTCACCTTTTTCAATAAAGCGTCTATCTGGTTGTTATATGTCTTATTAGGCCGGCCCCTCCCTAACCGCCCTTCCACTTCACTCATATATATTCCATTTGTCAATCTGCTATCATTCATCCACATATGTCCAAACTGAAGCATGCTCTTTTCAATCTTAGTCACTACATCTTCTTTCATGCCATGCATACCTATTTTGACAAATAGGCAGGTTTCCGCGCGATGTTTTCCCACACCACATTTAATTTGAGTCTTATTGTATTTGTGACGCAAGTAGTAAGTATGTAAAAGAAAAACATCGTAAATAAACCTGCTTGTTTTTAATAATAGGTAATAGTCAGTGACATATCTTAACACACGTGTCATGAAATACTGATTATCTTGTTTATAATTTGACATCTGATAGACGCCATATTTAAAAAGGGTGACGTTAGAAGCACCTATAACCGTCGAGTGTGTTTGAGGTATATGAGTGTCAATGAAGCGAAAGAGGTTTGTCAGGATCGGTACAGATGGAGATCCGTGATCTATATCTATTCTTCTGTAGGTATAATGGCGTGATATGTATGCATCACTACATAGTATAAAACAAAGTCACTTTCTCTGTCCCTATGTCCCTTTGTATGCTTAAATCTTTGAAACTACGCAACGGATTTTGATGCGGTTTTTTAATAGATAGAGTGATTCAAGAGGAAAGTTTATATCTATAATAACATCCTTTGAATAGTGGAGTAGGCTATATATTTTATACCCGTGCAAAGCCGGAGCGGGTCACTAGTGTATGTTAAATATGGTTTTCGAGTGACCAAAGACAATCATTTGTAAAATAAGTCCCTTAAAGTACATTACAGATAGTTGCTTATGCTTATGCTGATTTATTATTCAAGTCCCTGACTAGAATAAAACATACATATAAATTCACGTCTTTCAATCCCTTTCGGAGTGGACAGAACATCCTAGGTCACTTTTTAGCATGAATATTGGGGTTGTAATGTCATATGGAACATTGTTGACTTTTGGACTCTGAAAGATACCATTTACCCGTAGTCGCTTACTACGATATACCGGGAGGAACGGCAGCTAGTTAGTCATTTTATTTACTATGTGAGACCGGGTAATTCACGATAAATTAACCCGGTCTCACATAGTAAATAAAATGAGTATAAATCGCGAGTGTTTAAAATAAGCTAGTTGTCGTCTTACGTGCCGGGCAATAGGCATATTAACATAAACAGACTATTAGTTATATTGACCTCGAAATTCCTCATAAAATACCTATATACTATGTCGCAATATTAGACTTTAACCTGCGATGATTCATCTCGAAAACTCTTCAACATTTTTGAGTTTTGAATCAAAATATGTCAAAAAATTATGCAAATCTTTATTTACCAACACTTAAATATTAATGTACTGTGCTAGCTGGGACGTTAAAAGAATGCTAACTAGCTGCCGTTCTTCACGGCATGTCGTAGGAGGTGGCTAAGGGACTAGGGGTATACTTATTGTATATAGATTATTATATTACAAATATTGTACATATAATCAACAACCAGACTGGAAAGCAGAAGAAAAGGGTAGTTCTTAACCCTGCCTCCACCGGGAATCGAACCCGGGACCTCACGATTAGCGTTCGGCTTACCAATCGCACCACGGAGGTCGTCAAATATCGGAGCTGGAGGTTAATCCCTTTCGGGGTGGACAGAACCTTGGATACATAAAATCTCTCCTTGGTCACTCAACTCATTAATCATCATAGCATGAATCATCATTGGTAACAGGTTGCTAGCTTATCGCCCAATAGATTCATCAATTCCTTAGTTTACCTCTACTAACCCCTAGATGCTTTATAGTCGATATGCCGGGAAGAACGGCAGCTTGTTAGCATTCTTTTTACGTCCAGACTAGCAAAGGACTGTATATATCACGTCGGGGTCACCAATTGTAAGATCCACTGTGTCCCACAAGAAAAGAGGAAGCTTCCTACCTGGGCAGGTGTTAATAGGCTAATGGCCTGAGTTGGAAGTTTGTATATATCTTGTTTCCGTATAAATATTTCAATTACGCGTTCTAGGATATTGATTTTTGTAATTATTATGGATATTGTTGTAATTATTATTATGAACAACTAATTATGCCCTTCGCCTAATATAAATTTTCTTTTTTATTGTTAAATATAGATAGTTGTCGATTTATATAGTTGCTGTGGTTGTTCTAAATTTTACACGTCAACCACCTTACAGTTAGTGTATTTTGAAGCCTACCCACCCTAAGCCACAGGGCTTTGCCTTTTTTTAGGGGGTATGCAAATGCATTGTATTGTGTGTTCATTTTTTGAAATAAACGTTTTATTATTATGATTATTTTATTTCTTGACGGCGTCATCTGTGGTAATTATGTTTAACCAATTGCGACTTAGGTTTCACCCTGTGTAACGCTCTAAAGTCGCCACATATGCATATATATAAGTATGTAAAGGTCTCAATTAACTCACATTAGGTACCCCACATTGCGCGCCGCCGGAGTATCTCTGCAAGAACACTCTCTGAGTGGATTCTGAATAGTCATTCTCCACTCCGACCCCAGACGCCTGGTTGACAGCGAATCCTGACCCCTGACGTACGCCTGTCCCCTGACCCTGGCTCACGAACTGACCCTGGCCTGGAAGAAAAGGTTTCGTTAGGAATAAAGACAAATATATGTTTGCTACTCTAAATACAAAGACAAACGCGTTCACGAACATTAACCCTTACTTAGTATTCAGAGGTTCAGGTGTCCATCTCCGCAATTGCGAAGGTGGTAATTCTATGACCACTTCGAACCCACGTGTTGACCAGGTCAGTACTCAATGTGACAGGTGGTAAGTCGTATCGCCATTTACAAGCACTGACCAATATAACAGATAGATTTACTCACGATGTTTTAAATACATACATACGTATACTCACGCCTCTTTGATCCTGAAAAATCTCTCTTGCTTTACTCACACCCATTATCCTTCTCATACGTGCTCTTCTGTTCTTCACTCGATGTATAGGGTATAAGTAAAAATATAAACTGTTCTAATAATATTAGGTCAACAATTGAACAAGCCCCTTGGTAAATACTTAATTACGTGTTAATTTGTTAAATATACATACGTTGACTAGTACCCTTAACACACGTCTTAAATGTACTTACCAAGGAACTACTTCAATTGGTGTAATAGTGTCCTAAATATTATATTATCTAATTAAAAATAAGACTATATCTTACCTTGGCTCACGAACTGTCCTTGCCCTCTTGAAGCCTGTCCTTGGGAGACTATTTGACCCTGGCCCTGACTGACTATTTGACCCTGACCCTGGCTCACCAGCTGCCCTTGCCCCTGACTGACTATTTGACCCTGTCCCTGACTGACTATTTGCCCTTGACCTCGCTGTCCCTGGATTTGAGTGAACTGTGATTGACCGGACTGGAATAAATAGAGTAAAGTTATAGTTTTAAGAGATTCGCGATTTATACTCATGGTTAATAACTAACGGGACTTATTGCGTATGTTTTTATATAATAAAGTTATCTTTATTGGGGTATATGTTGGGTTAATGAAGGTAACTTTATTATATAAAAACATACGCGATAAGTCCCGCTAGTTATTAATCATGAGTATAAATCGCGAATCTCTTAAAACTATAGAGTCAAATTAGTTTAGAAAAACGTAGTGTAGGATAGATAGTTGCTGATTATAAGCGTCCCGGCTAGCACGAGACATAACATATATACAATCGCGTCCTTCAATCCATTTCTGGGTGAACAACACTTTTAAATATTAGGGTTGTAATGTCATACAAAACATTGGTGACAGGTTACTAGGTTAACTCCAATAGAACAAATTAACCCCTAGTCCTTTAGTCGCCTTTTACGTCATGCCGGGAAGAACGGCAGCTAGTTAGCAATCTATTCAAGTCCCAGGGAAGAGGGATGTCCTGAAGGTCGCTGGTAGTGGCTGGATGAGGGCCACGAGTGATCGTGTTTTGTGTACCCTTGGTAGGCCTACGTCCAACAGTGGACTGATATAGGCTGATTGATAGTTTAGGCATTAATAGTTGTACTATATGGTGAGAAAAAACAAATATTCCTCAAAAGAGGTAAGAGTTAAGTGGAAGAGCCGGCCCTATAAGATATATGACAGTCAGACACTATATTGAAAAAGGGTGACAATAGGAGTACCTATAACCGCCGAGCGTATGAGAAGATGTATGAGTGTCAATGAAGCGAAAGTGGTCTCCCCTTTACAGGGAATCAGGCATGATGTGTATGTATATATGTATGTTGTCTTTAAATTACCTGTTCTTGGATTTCAAGCTGTCCCTGATTACTGATAGCGGCTTGTCCTCTCCCGACCTGTCCAAACTGACCTTGACCCTGACTGACTATTTGACCCTGTCCCTGACTGACTATTTGGCCTTGACCGCGTTGGTTGAATCCTTGGTTCTTCTGGTTGAAACCCTGGGTTTGTGTGAAGGAATTCTGGCTGAACTGGGTTTGTTGGGTCTGGGAGCCGAATTGACCTTGGCCTCCTGAAAAGGTTTAGAGGTTAATAATCTATATAATAATAATATTTGGACATTACTACACCAATTGAACTAGCCCCTTGGTAAGTACATTAGGACTTGTGTAGAGGGTACTAGTCAACGTATATTTAAGAAATGTAAACATATTATACATAGATAAATACATATATAACATATATAATCAATTACCAGACTGGAAAGCAGTAGAAAAGCGTTGTTCTCAACTCTGCCTCCAACGGGAATCGAACCCGGGACCCCACGATTAGCGTTCAGGTGTCTAACCGATCGCGCCACGGAGGTCGTCAAAAAGCCGAATCATTATAAAGCCGAAGAGTGTGTTTAGTCCCGTGCAAATCTAGGACTTAAAATAATGCTAACTAGCTGCCGTTCTTCCTTGCATTTTGTAGAATGATATATGGATCCTATTGGGAGATAGGCTAGTAACCCGTCACCGATATTACACTTTAACATGTGGTGATTCACCTCAAAAATTCATAAACATTTATTCCTTAGTTGTCTTTTTCATGCTGGGAAGAACGGCAGCTAGTTAGCATTCTGTCTCAGACTAGCACTGAACTTATTTATTAAATACAACTAATTAACTACAACAAATATAATTTCGAACGGGGCTTTATTAATCAAATATTACCCTGCATTTTCGTGATGTCTTAAAGTGTATGTATCCATGTATGTTGTGTAAACACGCATACACATTGTAGCGAATTACAAAATTGGCAAATAGGTATTGTAAATTTCGCATCTCCATGCTATAGTGTACCAACACCTACTATTTGCTTAATGCCTATCGTAATTTACATGTATCTACATACATGCATGTATAGACGACATCTCCTTGCAGATTAAACAAATACGTCGGATACTGCGGTGAGGGAAAAACATTGTGAAGAATCCTACCTGTTCCCAGAACAGGTAATAGTGCTTGTAAATGGCGACATGGCTTACCACCAGTCACATTGAGCACTAACTATCTGGTTAACACGTGGGTTCGAGGTGGCCATAGAATTACTACCTTCGCAATTGCGGAGATGGACGTCTGAACCTCTGACTACCCCGCAAGGGTTAATGGTCGTGAACGCGTACATACGTACGTATTAAACAAATACATACATACATTCACGTTCTTTAATCCGTTTGGGTATTGATATCCTAGTTCACTTTTTAACATGAAGATTGGGGTTCGATATCATATAGAACTTTTGTGACAGCTTGGTAGCCCAACATTCAATAGATTCCATTAACCCCTAGTCCCTTAGTCTTTACGACATGCCGGGAAGAACGGCAGCTAGTTAGCATTCTTTTTACGTCCCTGCTAACACGGATCTAGTACAAATATGGTGTATTTGATATGGTGTATGCATGCTTAGTTTTTTTTTTGATATTTGTACATTATTACATCAATTGTACTGGCCCCTTGCTAAGTTAGTAAGTACATTGGGACTTGTGTAAGTATTATTTATAGATAAATACATATATAGCATATATAATCAACGCCCAGACTGGAAAGCAGTAGAAAAGCGTATTTCTTAACTCTGCCTCCACCGGGAATCGGGATCTCACGATCAACGTTCAAGTGGTTAACCACGAACCAAATATAAAGAGGGCCCGGCGTAAGGAGCGATCCCCGTTACGCGGAGCGGAAACCAAATGGCGTGTTTTAATTGGTGGTAAACCTAATTTGATTGGCCGATGCCGTGTTTTAATTGGTTGTAATATTCCCCCTGCATCCCGCGTACCTCTGTTCTCCCCGCGTAATGCCACGCTAGTTTCCATACAAAAATTGCGTAAGGCCCACTCCTCTAATTAATTACTCAATGTGGTTAAACGATCGCACCACGGAGGTCGTCAAATGTATGTATCTATGTATGTAACAACCGTCCTTACGATTAATAATTAACGGGACTATTACGACGATTAATAATTAATAGACTAGTCTGCCCGTGACCATGGCTACTGCAACGTAGCCGAAACGTCGGGTTAATAAAAGGTAATTTTATTATATATAAACTTACGCGATAAGTCCCGTTAATTATTAATCATGAGTATAAATCGCGAATCTCTTAACTATAACTGTCCTTACCTTGGGCGAATGATCCCTGTCCACCCTGAGCGAATTGGCCTTGGAACTTGGAGGAGGCGGTGGTGGCTGCGAACCCTGGGGTCACCTGGTTCGGTCCCAAGGGAGACACTGTAGGCTTGGTCGACCTGTTTTAGTGAAAAAAGGAGTTAGTGCAGTTTTTTGACCTTGCCTAAATTTAAGACTATAGTTAGAGGCCGAGTAGTCCGGGGCGCTTACTACGCGGTCGGGGACTACCTTGCCGATGCTCAGGGTTGGCAATGAGTGCATCTAAGCTATATGTGCAAAGATAATTAGGTTTCTGTATAATTTGTTTATGTAACTGGCACTGGGCAAAAAATCCCGAAAGCCGGAGTTTCTTGTTGGTTCTTCTCCGAGCCAGGGCTTCCAAACCAAGGGTAGAAAGTTCAATGCAAAGAGACAACCAGTGTCAGGCAAATGTTTTGACTTTCAATGAATCTACTGTACTTGTTCTTATGTTGAATAAAAACATTTGACTTTGACTTTTTCACACGGTAAAGGAGTTGGTGCACTTTTTAGTAGAGTAGATGAATCGTTTACTTTAATATAATATACATTGTAATGGTAAGGGAAATAAAATTCGACGTAGCTCCGTTGTTTGGGGCTTGACTCTGTATCAGTGGGTGCAAATCGCGCTTGAGCATGATCCAATGGAAATTAATGTAATGAATTGCTATGTACATCGAATATTACGGTGAGGGAAAACATCGTGAGGAAACGTACCTGTTCCTGAATATATACATATTATCTATAGATAAATACATATATAGCATATACAATCAACGAGCAGACTGGAAAGCTGTAGAAAAGCATAGTTCTTAACTGCCTCCACCGGGAATTGCGACCTCACGATTAGCGTTTAGGTGGTTAACCGATCGCGCCACGGAGGTTGTCTTTTATCATATCATAATACTAGCGACCCGCTCCGGCTTCGCACTTCTAGCTATCTAATGGATGCTATTATACATATAAACCTTCCTCTTGAATCACTCTATCTATTAAATAAAAACAGCTTCAAAATCCGTTGCGTAGTTTCAAAGATACTTACAAAGGGACATAGGGACAGAGAAAGCGGCTTTGTTTTATACTATGTAGTGATATCATACCTGAAGTTGTTAAGAAGCACGCTGCCAGTAACAGCCGGTCGTGAGGTGACAGCGATAGGTCGGGGATTGTTAGGGGAACCTCTGCTGTCTGGGGTGTATTTGCCGTCGTTACCGCCGAAGACGCCTGGGGCCCACTTGCCGATCAGGTTGGTGGGCCAAGGGTCGGTATAGGTGGGGTCCCGGCAACATTTGCCGGTCCTGCCGGTTTCCAAGTCTTTGCAGTCCTGCGGGAGAGAACGGTGGTGTAAAAGGTGATGGAGTTCAATCAATTAGGTACACAAAACAAGGGTACACAAAACACGATCACTCGTGGCCCTCAGCCAACCACTACCAGCGACCTTTTTCAGGTCATCGGTCCATCTAGCAGGGGGGCGTCCTACACTACGTTTACCATTCGAGAACCGCTTTGCTCCGACGGTCGTCGGTTCTGCGATAGACGTAGCCGGCCCACTGCCACTTCAGCTTGCAACATCGATAGACAATGTCTACGTAGTTAATGAAATGAAAAAGCACATCAAATATACTGAAATGCAGCAAAGGTTAGGTTATTGGGACTGTATTGTTTTGGTGTGCAATTCATTTTGGTGAGCATTTTCGTATTATTTTATGGTTTAACTGCTGGCCATAAATAAGTTGGACCCTGAGAAGTGCTAAAATACTTACGTTAAGAGAATAGAAATAAAAGTTTTTGATATAAGTATATCTGTGAAGATGATTGTGGATTGAAATTTCATCATATCATACCATATGCTTCACGACTTATGTATACACACTACCTTTTTTTATTGACACCGGCTTCAGTGCCCATCTCCGAAATATTTTGAATGCATGTTAGATATGGGTCACTCGAAGCCCGTGTTTCAATAAACAGCACCCAACGTGATAGGTAGTGAACCGTATCGTCGTATATAGACACTGGCTATTATCTATCGCGAGGGATAGGTGAGTTTCCTCACGATGTTTTCTTTCACCGTTAGCGACTGTAAAATATGTACGTAAATGAAAAACACATTAAAATTTCAGTCATTGGCACATGCCAGAGCCTGGATTCGAGCCTAGAACCTTTCTCAAAAGAAGTCAGAGGACTTACTCACTTGGCTAAAGCCTTAATTTGATTTGTATCATTCGATGTCACTCCTAACATTGTTCTCAGTGACGTGTTACTACTCATACACTCTCGGCGATTATAGGTACTCCTAACGTCTGCCTTTCTCAATATAGCGTCTATCTGACTGTTATGTCTTATTAGGCCGGCCCCTATGTAACCACCCTTCTACTTCTCTCATATCTGCTATCATTCATCCGCATAACACGTCCAAACCATCGAAGCATGCCCTTTTCAATCTTAGTCACTACATCTTCTTTCAAACCGCAACCTTCCCTTATCACACTATTTTTTAAATTAATGAATCGTATATACACTTACAGTAAGGGGCACTCTATACGCCTCTTGGTCCCTTGTAAGAGCGACAGAGGTGTTAGAAATAGTACCGTCAGCTGTGCAGAATTCAATAGGGGTACATTTCAGAGCGGCGGCACAACCAGCTGGCAATTCATCTGGGAAAGAAATGACTAAGGGTTAGAAGGCTGCTCTGTGAAGCCTTAAAGGTTCTACAGACACCCACCAAGCTGGGGTATCTACTAATAGCACAAACGCAGTTCGTTATTTTTAAACACTCGCGATTTATACTCATTTTATTAATTATGTGAGACCGGGTCATATCACGATAAATTTTAAATAAAGGTAATCATATATCTATTAATTAATTAAAAAAAATTTTCTATTAATTCGGAAAAGTGTCAAAATTCGCTTAAAAAATTGCGAAAAGGCTATCAACCTGTCACCAATTTTCCACGTAATAACAACCCCTAGACATCATAAGCCCAACTGTCAATTACGTCTCAAAGTTTCTGTCCACCCCGAAAGGGATTATATGACGTTAATGTATAAGTATAACTTACTAGCGACCCGCTCCGGTTTCGCACGGGTATAAAATATATAGCCTACTCCACTATTTAATGGATGTTATTATACATATAAACCTTCCTCTTGAATCACTCTATCTATTAAAAAGAACCGCATCAAAATCCGTTGCGTAGTTTCAAAGATTTAAGCATACAGGACATAGGGACAGAGAAAGCGACTTTGTTTAATACTATGTAGTGATATATAACTTACTGTTCTGAGGAGTAGGCTTCTTCGGCCTGGGATTTCTGTTTTCGTCCAAAATGATCTCTCCCTCATTGTAGTTGGGACCTGGGACTCTGGTCTCCGTATTGATGGTCTGCTCTCCATCCTGGGGCGGCAGGTATCCTGGGGCTGACGTGGAAGGCACTGGCGGAAGATAGGGCTTCCCTGTCGTGTAGACCGGGCGAGCCGTGGTCGAGAAAGAAGTTGCAACCACATTCGTACCACTGTTAGAAGAATCAGGAGGCAAATATGGTACTCCGGCTTTTCCACTGTTTCTAAAGTTGGTTTCGCTCCCAGATGAGAAGGAGTCTGTCTCTACAAAGTTTGTTTGAGTGGTTCCCTTGACGACCACCTCGTTGACATCGTTGTAGCCACCTTGGTTGAACTTGGTGCCTGAGCCGGCAGCTTCGAAACCGTTTCCAGAAAATCCGTTACCGAATTTCTGCCCATTCGCATTGAAATTCGACCCGCCTCGGGTGGAAGTTTCAAAGGATGAAGAGCTAGTTTCCACAGTGACTCCACGGTTACCGGTAGCTCCAAAGCCGTTTTGACCTTGTCCAAAGCTGTTCTGGGTACCTTGACCAAAGCTTGAGGATCCTTGGGCACCGAAGCTTGAGCCTTGAGCCCCCTGGTTACCGAACCCAGACGCTCCTTGACCATTGAAACCTGACCCCCGATTAGCCGAACCAAAGGACGAGGATTCAAAGCTGGACTGACTGGATTCAAAGCTGCCGTAGCCATTGCTGCCACTTGATCCTGATTCCTGACCAAAGCTTGAAGAGCTTTGACCTTGGGTACTTGATGACCCAGCCTGGCCTGCCACTCCGGCTTGTCCTGCCGCTCCGGCTGCTGACCCTGACTGTCCAGAAACGAAGAGACCAGAACCCTGGCTTGCTGAACCGGAGTAAGTGGCTGATCCAACGCCCAAAGAACCTTGAAGACCGCCAGCGCCTTGCAGGGTGGAGATTTCGATTCTGCAGCAGATTTCGGTCTTTACGTTGCAGTATTGTTTCTGTAACAATATTTTTAGGTTAGGCATGGTACAAAAATATTGTATTGAAAATTTACGAGCATGAATCCTTGTGGGGAAGTCAAAGTTTTGGTGTTTCTTAACTAGTATACAAGTAATAATAGAAATTGTGTTATATATTATATCGTATTCGTTTTCGTACGCGTACACGACCAGTAACCCTTGCGGGGTAGTCAGAGGTTCAAGTTTCCATCTCCGCAATTGCGAAGGTAGTAATTCTATGGACACCTCAAACCCAAGTTGTTGACCAAGTCAGTACTCAATGTGAAAGGTGGTAAGCCATGTTGCCAACAGGTAGGTTTCCTCACCATGTTTTCCCTCACCGTATAATTCAAGCCTTACCGCATTCCAACCCTTATTGAAATAACTGCCTACTTTAGTATATTAATTTATAGATAAATTTTCTTAATCATATTATTCAAAACCTCTCGGGTCAAAAAAATTGCTATACACAATCTTTTTGGGTTCCAGACTAGCACAATTTAAACTGTCACGTGTTCAGTCTATGTCAAATTAGAAAGTTCGGTTTTATAATCTGTTAACACATAATTAAACATTCGTTTCACTAATTATGTATGAGAATTAGAATGCTAATTTAAACTAGATTAAATGGGCTTAGATATCCTAAATCGGCTTATTTAATATGCCCACGTGCCCACTCTTGTGACATAATATAAATATCAAATTGGAGACATTCTTCTCAAGGCGGGTACGTAGTGAAGAACAGAAGAGCATGTATGAGAAGGTTAATGGGTGTGATTGAAGCAAGTGAGTTTTGTTTGTTTAATAAACTTCCCGATCATGTCAGAGATTGAGTGTCCACCATCAACTGAGCTTTGATGGTCTTTGGCCACTCGAAACCCACTTGTTGACTGATCAGTAACCAACGTGACAGGTGGTACGCCATGTCTCCGTATACAGATGCACTCACGATGTTTTAAGCGTTCCAAGATATATTTATTCTTTTATTAATTTAATCATTTCACTGTCATTCATACACATAACACACTCAGCGGTTATAGATACTTCTAGTGTCACCCTTTTTCAATATGGCGTCTATCTGACTGTCAAATGTGTTATTGGGTCGACCCCTACGTAACCGCCCTTCCACTTCACCCACATATATTCCGTTCATCACTCTACCATCATTAATCTACTTAGTTGAAAGTTAATGTGAAAGACTAATTAATCGTAATACCTATTCAATTCAACAATACAAGACAAAGGATAAACGCGTTCACGACCATTAACCCATGCGGGGTAGTCGATTACGAAATGCATCGAATTATACGGGGAGGGAAAAGCATCATGAGGAAACCTACCTGTTCCCCGAAGGTAATAGTGCTTGTAAATGACATGGTTTACCACCTGTCACATCGAGTACTGACTTGGTCAAACCGTGGGTTCAAGATGGCAATAGAATTACTACCTTCACGATTGCGGAGATGGACACCTGAACCTCTGACTACCCCGCAAGGATTAATGGTCGTGCATGCGTTTGTCTTATATTCTCGTATATATATGCAGAAAGGCGCATGATTGGAAGGTATAATCCTTATCCAAATTCGTGGTATTACCCAGTGTTGCCAAATGCAACCCACGCTGTCTGAGTTGCCATATTTAGAGAAACAGGATCCTCTCACCCAAAAGGCTTTGAAAGTTATTAACTAATTTGTTTGTATGAAACATATATACATACACTAGTGACCCGCTCCGGCTTCGCACGGGTATAAAATATATAAATATATAGCCTACTCCACTATTTCATGGATGTTATTATATATATAAACCTTCCTCTTGAATCATTCTATCTATTTAAAAACCGCATCCAAATCCGTTGCGTAGATTCAAAGATTTAAGCATACAAAGGGACAGAGAAAGCGACTTTGTTTTATACTATGTAGTGATACATAAAAACATACATACATACATATAAATTCACGTCCATTCATCCCTTTCGGGATGGATAGAACCTTGGAGACATAAAAACATGTTCCTGGTCACTTATTAGCATATATAAGATTTTGATGTCATATGGTGTATTGGAGGCAGGTTATTAGCCCATCGCCCAATAGATTCCATTTACCCCTAGTCCCTTAGTCACCTCCTACGACATGCCGGGAAGAACGGCAGCTAGTTAGCATTCTTTTTACGACCCAGCTTTGATAAACACTTGAAAACATATATGTACATATTGACGACATAATATTGTATGAAAAACCTCTATTACGTAATCGCAATGGAATTTCTTATTTATTGCAAAAGGAATAAAGTTGTTTTTCGATTGAATAATACCAGTTTGAACTGACCATTTTTAGCTGACCTCTGCCTTGGTTCATATTAGTGTGTTATACAGCTCAATGTTATTTGGCCTTGTTGAATGTTAACATTGTATATTAAGTCTCATTTAATTCTATGGTTCCGTACGTAATATATATTAATATGAAGAGTTTTATATTATTAATAATTTAACATTCTTCTCAAGGCGGGTGTAGCGTGAAGAACAGAAGAGCATGTATGAGAAGGTTAATGGGTGTGAGTGAAGCAAGAGATTTGTCACCCGTTCCAGGTGGCTTAATAGTTCCCTGCCTATCCCTTTAGGGATGTAGAGAAGTGAATATATGCATATATATTTTTTTGTAATACATATAAAATTTTGGAGTTTAAATAATACTAATATAACATATTCGTACAAATATAAATTAGTTATTTTTAAACACTCGCGATTTATACTCATTTTATTTACTATGTGAGATCGGGTCGTAACAAGATAAATTAATAAAGATATAAATACATTTATTTCCCGCGACCACGGCCTATGCAACTGGGTCAAAACGTCGGGTGAAATAAAGGTATTTATATCTTTATAAATTTATAATATACGCCTTTGAGATTATCACTAGCTGTGTGATTTCATATTTGAAATGTAATTTAATTGAATGAAATGTAATTTTATGTGTTGTGTATTAAATAATGAATTCTATTGTATGTAATTGATGTGGATGTCTCAATAAAGATATTATTATTAAATATATATTTTTTTACAGTTTTTTTTAATTACTTTTTACGCCAATTTATTGAGTGCAGTACCCTAAACCAGATGTCATCTCGATACAGCCTGCGGCCAAGTTGATATGCAAATAACTTAATTTTTATGTAACTTAACGATCGAGGCTTACTTAATAACTCCTTAAGGCTATAGGTTAAAACATTTCGATAAATATTCAAATAAATACACAGAAAACTTATTTCTAAATAAGTTATAAGTAGCAATAACTTAATTCGACGTAGCTCAGTTGTTTGGGGCTTGACTCTGTATCAGTGGGTACAGGGTTCAAATCCCCCTTGAGCATGTATTAATCGAAACGAAGTTTAATGAATGTCTATGTACATTTTCGTAATAAAAATACATTTAAGAAATGCGTCGAATACTACAGTGAGGGAAATCGTCGTGAGAAAATCTACCTGTTCCCCGAACAGGTAATAGTCAGTGCTTGTAAATGGCGACATGGCTGACCACCTGTCACATTGAGAACTGACTATCTGGTCAACACGTGGATTCTTCGAGGTTGGTGAATGTATATGTATGATTAAATATATGGCGATACATATTTATATTGTATATTGCGGTTACGTAGGGGCCGGCCCAATACGACATATGACAGTCTGACAGACGCTATATTGAAAAAGGGTGACGTTAGGAGTATCTATAGCCGCCGCGTGTGTAAGAGACGATGCATGAGTGTCAATGAAGCAAAAGTGGTCTGTCAGTGGGACAAATGGGGATCCGTGATCTCTACCTTCTACTGGGAATCAGGCTTGATGTGTATGTATGTATGAACCAAGGATATATATAATAATAGGTTCTGTACTAAATAGGACGTAAAAAGAATGATAACTGGCTGCTGTTCTTCCCGGCATCGTAGGAGGCGACTAAGGGACTTGGGGTTGATAGATGGGCTAGGAACTCGTCACGAATGTTCCATATGATATGGCAACCCCAATATTTATGGTAAAAAGTAACATAGGATATGTTATATTTGTCCGTAAAGGGATTAAAGGACGTTCTATCTTCTACAGGGAATCAGGCGTGATGTGTATGAATATAATATATATTATATATTTACAATTCTGTCCATCTAGCCGAAGATTACAACCGTGAATACAAGTTAACAAGCAATGGTTTGCAGTAACTTAACATTTAAGTAATTCCACTTAAGTCCGTGGGAATAGAACAGTAATTACTTATTGTTTAACTTAAACTATTTTAACCGACAATGCGAAACGAGGTTTATACATAAAATATGTTAATGAGTACGGTTTGTAACATACATGATAATATTTGACAGTATTACACCAATTTAACTAGCCCCTTGGTAAGTTCATTTAAGACTTGTGTTAAGGGTACTATTTAACGTATGTTTAATAAATATGTACATATTATATATAGATATATATATATATATATATATATATATATATATATATATTATATGTTGATTATATATTCCATATATATATATGGAATATATAATCAACGACCAGACTGGAAATCAGAAAAAATGCTTAGTTCTTAACGCTACCTTCACCAGGAATCGAACCCGGGACCTCACGATTAGCGTTCACTATAACCGATCGCACCACGGAGGTCATCAGATACATACATACATATACATTCACGTGCTTCAATCCTTTTCGGGGTATACAGAACCTCGGAGAAATAATATTCCCTATGTCACTTTTTAGCATGAATATGGTTATGTCATAATGTATGATTAGTGACAGGTTGCTAGCCCATCGCCCAATAGATTCCATTGACACCTACTCCCTTAGTTTAAACGACAAAAGAACGGCAGCTAGTTAGCATTCTTCTTACGTTCCAGACTAGCGCATATATTAATATGAAGTCGGTTTCAAATGATCATTAATAGTAATAGATGTATTAATTAATTAACTTTATTGTTTGATATCGTTTTATGGTTTGTAAACTGGATTCTCTGCCAAAGATCCGGGATCAATGTTTACTAAAAAAAAGACAAAAACTAGTCTGAGATTCAGGTGTCCATCTCCGCAATTGCGAAGGTAGTTCTATGGCCACCTCGAACCCACGTGTTGACCTGATAGTCAGTACTCAATGTGACAGGTGGTAAGCCATGTCGTCATTTACAAGCACTGACTATTACCTGTTCGGGAACAGGTTGGTTTCCTCACGATGTTTTCCCTCACCGTAGTGTTCGACGCATTTCGTAAACGTATTTTTATTACGAAAATGTACATAGAAATTCATTAAACTTCATTTCCATTGGTACATGCTCAAGCGGGATTTGAACCCTGTACCCACTGATACAGAGTCAAGCCCCAAACAACTGAGCTACGTCGAAGCCATTCTATCTCCCTCAGATTCCATTGAGCCCTAGTCCCTTAGTAGCCTCCTACGACATACCGGGAAGAAAGGCAGCTAGTTAGCATTGACGACCTCCGTGGCGCGATCGGTTAGACACCTTAACGCTAATCGTGGGGTCCCGGGTCCGATTCCCGGTGGTGGCAGCTTTCCAGTCTGGTCGTTGATTATATATGCTATATATGTATTTATCTATATATAATATGTATACATTTCTTAAATATACGTTGACTAGTACCCTTATCACAAGTCTGAAATGTTCTTACCAAGGGGCTAGTCAATTGGTGTAATAATGTCCAAATATTATTATTATATTATTATTATTTTTACGTCTCAGACTAGCGCGGGAAGGAGATTTTCAACTTAACAATAATAAATTGTTATATGTTGTAATCTAGAAATATTTAGTGCTTATTTTATTACTTAATTGGAAGATCTAAGTTTTTATGACTCATTAACGTGACCTAGTATTTAAAAGCAATCTAGGTTTCTTCATAGTTTTGGGAAAAGCCAGAACAATAACGACCTTGGGATTGCGAAATGTAGACAGAGTAATAAAAGAGGTTTTTACCCATCTTTGTAAATATGTATTTAGGTAATTAAAAATATACATGCATACATATACGTTACATATATAAAAAGTATTAGATATAACAGGATATTTTTTCCCAGTAGCAAACCACTTTAACATATATACACCTCCTCATACACACTCGGCGGTTATAGGTACTTCTAACGTCACCCTTTTTCAACATGGCATAAGTATTAACATAAGTCTTAAATGTACTTAGCAAGGAGCTAGGTCAATTGGTGTAATAATGTCCAAATATAAGAATAGGCAGACATAGGGAGATCCCCATCTGTCCCGATCATGGAGTACTTAATAAGAGGAGTGGGCCTTACGCAATATTTGTATGGAAACTAGCGTGGCATTACGTGGGGTGAAACGAGGTACGCGTGATGGAGGTGAGATATTACAACCAAACAAAACACGGCATCGGCCAATCAAATTACGTATCTTCTTTCTACTACACATTTTTAGACTCCGCACCAATTAAAACACGCCATTTGGCGTCCGCACCGAGTAACGGGAACCGCTCCTTGCGCCGGGTCCTCTTTATATTTGGTTCGTGGTCCCGATCCTGACAAACTACTTCCGCCTCATTACCACTCACACACTCGGCGGTTATAGGTACTTCTAACGTCTTCAGAAGTTCTACTTTACATTCATTGGCATAGCATGCCAATGATTGCGTTGGTGTATTAAAATTGTCTTATTAAATAGGAAAAAAATGTAAGACAATACAGCAATTACTGTAAGAAGTTTCCTTAAGAATTTTTTTGCTGAAACATACACATAGATAAGATTTATTTCCATTTGTTTGCATATGCTGATGAAATTACATCGTTGTTTACTTAAATACGAACTAATAAGACATATGGCAGTCAGATAGACGCCATGTTGAAAAATGTCGCCATATTGAAATTTCATGGATATCAATTAACATAAAGTTTTTCATTTACGTACATAATTTACAGTCGCTAACGGTGAGGGAAAACATCGTGGGGAAACCTACTTATCCCTCGGGATAGGTAATAGCCAGTGCCTATATACGGCGAGACGGTTCACTACCTATCATGTTGGGTGCCGTCTATCTAGTGAAACGCGGGCTTTGAGTGACTCATACCTAACATGCCTTCGTAATTTCGGTGATGATCACTCAAGCTTTTGTCTTCCAGGCCACAATGATGAATTTAAAATGGTTCCCAAAAAATCTGTAAAATCATAGTTGTACACCTCTATTTGTAGACAGGCGTGTATGTATGTTGTTACATACATACATATACATCACGCCGTATTCCCTGTACAGGAGCAGGCAGGTCACGGATTCCCATATGTCCCGCTTCTGACAGACCACTTTCGCTTCATTGACACTCATAAATCTTCTCATACACACTCGACGGTTATAGGTACTCCTAACGTCACCCTTTTTCAATATGGCGTCTATCTGACTGTCATAAGTCTTATTGGACCGGAGACGTAACCTTCCAATTCGCTTACATATATTCCTCTTGTCAATCTACTATCATTCATCCGCATAGCATGTCCAAACCATCGAAGCGTGCATCTTGTATGTTGCTATATGTATGCACAGGTTATCTGTGATTAAGTTAATGTCGCTAGCTTTGAGTGTTTTGTTAAATTCAATGTTTACTTTATGTTAAGTTATTGCTTCACTTAGTCTTACCATGTTTACTAATATTCCGAGGTAGCGTTTGCAAAAAGATGTAAGTATTTTACTTAACATACTAAAAATATAACTTACATACATACACATCATGCCTGATTCCCTGTAGAAGTAGGCAGAGATCACGGTTCCCCATCTGCCCCGATTCTGACAAACCACGTTCGTTACATTGACACTCATACACCTCCATACACTCGGCGGTTATAGGTACTTCTAACATCACCCTTTTTCAATATGGCGTCTATCTGACCGTCATATGTCCTATTGAGCCGGTAACAAAACCGCCGGTAACTATGGTAATATATGCATGATATAAAATTCTTATACATACAAACATTTTCATTATTTCTTACCCTTAAGGAGTAATCAGAGGTTCAGATGTCAATCTCCGCAATTGCGAAGGTGGTAGTTCTATAATCACCTCGAACCCATGTGTTGAACAAGCTAGTACTCAATGTGACAGGTGGTAAGCCGTATCGCCATTTACATGCACTGACTATTACATTCGAGGACTAAATAGGTTTTCTCAGAATGTTTTCCCTTATGTAGCTATTGTATTACGCAAATATATTTTTTTTGCGAAAATGAACATAAAAAATCAGGAAACTGCATTTCCATTGGTACATGCTCGGAGATTTGAACCATCCTGAAAAATCTCTCTTGCTCCACTCACACCCATTAACCTTTTCATACACACTCTTCTGTTCTTCACACTACACCCTTGAGAAGAATGTCTCCAATTTGATCTGTATAAGTTATAATTAGAAACATTGTATGCAAGTGTTTGTATTTTAATAATAAGGATTTATACCAATTATTATGTCGAGACGACACTTGTAAAGAATATTAATTAGATTGAGTAACAAATGCAAATTTAATTATGTTGCAGCAATTAATACAGTTAATTTCATTGTTGTGTCAATATAGATTAAAAAATCAATCTGCGACGTTCATTTGATACTAAGACTACGTATTACGTTACGTACTAATGCTTTTTGCAAAATAACAGTTCAATATCAGATCAGTAATAGTGTGAAGTTGGTAGTGGATTAGCAAAAGTGACAAATTTCGTAATTTTTAAAGCGATATTTGACACTTTTACCGTTTTTAATGGTGAAATTTGACATTTTTGGTAATCACGTTGGCTGCTGTCTATCTAGTGAAACGCGGGCTTTGAGTGGCTTATACCTAACATGCCTTCGAGATTTCGGAAATAGGCACTCAAGCCTTTGACACAATAAAAAAGGGAGTGTGTATATGTAGCAGTATGATTTAATATTTCAGGTTTTTGCAAAAAAATAATTAGACAATGGTGATCAACTATTACAAATCCAATTCGCTGGGCTCGTGCGTTGTGTATCATATACTAACCTTAGCTACTTAGATTTCTGTTGATAGGTACCATAAGGATAAGGAATGATCACCATTGTCTAATTATTCGTGTTTTCGCTAAATGCTTAGGTGTTTTGCAAAAATCAGAAATATCAAATCATCCTGCACACATACACAAGTCGTGAAGCGTATGTTTGTTTATGTTTAAGCTTTTTCTGTCGGTACCTCATCGCAGTATCCTTTCCTATAGGCACTGGTTTGCATATTGCCCAATAAAAGTTCATATGACATTCGCGAGGGGTCAGTATTTCTACATGAGGTCAAGTAACTGCCGTTCTCTTACAAATAAAATACCTAAATATATACATATATACTCTTAAAGATTATAAAGACCAGTGCTAGTCTGAGACGTGAAAGGAATGCTAACTAGCTGCCGTTCTGCCAAGAATATCTCCAATAAATATAGCTGGTATCAATAAATGTATATCTAATCAACGACCAGAGTCGAAAGCAAAAGAACAGCGTAGTTCATAACTCTGCCTCCACCGGGAATCGGGACCTCACGATTAGCGTCCACGGGCCGAAATTCACTAATGCTTTTTGCAAAATATTAGTTAAATAACACTTTAGTAATAGTGTTAAGTTGTTCGTGGGGTAAAAAAGTGACTGTTCGACGAACAGGTAGGTTCCCTCACGATGTTTTCCCTCACCGTAGTATTCGACGCATTTCGTAAATGTGTTTTTATTACGAAAATGTACATAGAAATTCATTAAAATTAATTTCCATTGGTACATGCTCAAGCGGGATTTGAACCCTGTACCCTATGATACAGAGTCAAGTTCCAAATAACTTTGACTATCTGGTTCACGGCACAACACACTTATCTTACTTTCTTTCTTTCTACAAAACCTTTCTTACCTTAGTCCTAGCCTGCAGTATGCCAGCTCCATTAGTGTTGACCACTCCATTGTTGCATTGCGCCTTATGGACGCATACATAGCCCTGTCCGGCGCATGTCTGCTGCAACTCCCCGCCGGAATGTTCGTGGGCGTGAACGTTGCCCGTCTCTTGGAAGATCTGGTGAACGGACGGTGGATATAGTTTAGTTTAAAAGAAAGAAGGTATTTTTTTTTTTAATAGTAAAAAACTTTATTATATACAATACAACAAGGAATTAAAACTATAAACCTAAAGTAGAAATAAAAATTAAATTACATAGATATCTTTATAATCATCGCTGTCAGAGGGTGGTAGGGTTCCCAAGACGCTGATAGCATTCCCCCTCTGAATAGCTATGCTAATTCTCTGAGAGAAGAATGCTCCAGCCCTGGGATCCCCAAACTTTTCAATTAAACGTGACGATATTTCATATATGTATATGTCACGTGAATACAGTTATATTTTTATATTATAATTATAAGGTCCCATGCAAATGTGACGTAAAACATGCTAACTAACTGCCGTTCTTATGCTGGTCGTAGGAGGTGACTAAGGGATTAGGGGTGAATGGGGTCAATTGAGCGATGGGTTAGCAACCTATATTCCATTGTTTATTTTTTAGCCACTTTTAGGAGAAAGTATAATTATTTTAATATATATATGCTTGTAAAATCTATTAGACACCACCAAACGTGATAGATTGCGAATCGTATCGCCAAATATGGGCACTGGCTATTGCCGATCCCGAGGGATAGGCAGATTTCCTCAAGATGTTTTCCCTCGCCTGTCAAGCGACCCATAAGTAATATGCCTTCGAAATTTCGGAAATGGGCACTCAAGCCTCTGACTATTCTGCCACAATAAAAAAGGATTGTGTATACACAAGTCGTTAAGCGTATGTATGTTGACTATTAACATTTTTTATATAACATACCTCATCAATATTTTGCTGTTGCTGCTGTTGAGAGCCATATTCGTTCCTTTGATTCTGGATCAAGTTGACACTGTTTCCTGACGCTGTAAACGGACTGGGTGACGACCCAACATACCCTGAGAATTTCCCCTGGTTACCTTGCACAAATTGCTTGTTACCACCCCTGACGCCGCCGTTCAAGAATGGGTTCTTGGACAAATCTACCTCTTTATTCTTGCTCGAGAATGAAGAGCTTTCGTATTGGTAACTACCGGTGCTGCCACCTAGGGGAAAAAAGGGAAAAATAAGTATGTGTACTAAAAAATAAAACATATATAGATCAAATTAGAGACATTCTTCTCACAGCGGGTGAATTGTGAAGAATAGAAGAGCATGTATGAGAAGGCTAATGGGTGCATGAAGAGATTTGTCACCCGTTCCAGGTGGCGATCGATAGTCTCTGCCTATCCCGTTAGGGCCGTAGGACGAAGAGGCGTGAATATATGTATCTGGTCAACACGTGGGTTCGAGGTGGCCATAGAGTTACTACCTTCACATGCAGAGATGTACTTTAAACCTCTGACTACCTTGCAAGGTTTAAATAGTGAGAGTTTGAATTTTTGTCTTATAGAATTACATATATCCAGCGGTTGTCGGTTCTACGACAGACTTGGCTGGCCCACTGCCACTTCAGCTTGCAACATCGATAGACTATGTCACTCAGTTTGGTTCTTTGGTTATATGTACTCCTAACATCACCTTTTTTCAATATAGCGTCTATCTGACCCATCTTACCTTGGTTTAATTTCGCGAAGTCCCCGTTCAGGAAAGGATTGGCAGCTATGTCGCCGCCGTACTGAGCAGGTCCAGAACTAAAGCTTGAGCTGGAAGACTTGCTAAACTTCTCGAAACTGGCGCCCCCTGCCGCCGCTTTGAAGGGAGAGTTTTCGGTCATCCACCAAAAGGGGCCGTCTTTAGGGATACCACCCTGAGGGATAAGAGGTATTATATAATATTATATATCATATTGGTGAGAGATTTTTCACCCAGTTGACCCGTGACCAAAGCCATTGCAACATGGCCGAAACGTCAGGTAACAAAGGTAATACTTTGTTTATACAATATACGTGATAAGCCGTTTTATTGTACTATCATATATGTTTTAGGCAATGTTTATAGTCATTATATACAATGCCTAGTGATTTTATATATTGCCTAAGACGACCAGACAATGTGCAGAATATTTATATTGTATTAATTTTCATTATAATCAAATCACCTTGATACGTGGTAGAAAAACAGGGACTTCCCTATTAACGGCGTTTTAATTATTAAGAAAAAGTTGTATTTACTGAAGTAATGCCGTGTCGGTGAATTTTTGTCTGCCGGTATATAGTATATAGATTATAGACAAAATTCTATGGCCACCTCGAACCCACGTGTTGACCAAGTCAGTACTCAATGTGACATGTCAAGCCATGTCGCCATTAACAAGCACTGACTATTACCTGTTCGACGAACAGGTAGGTTTCCTCACGATGTTTTCCTTCACCGTATAATTTGATGCATTTCGTAAATGTGTTTTTATTACGAAAATGTACATACATTTCTATTGGTACATGTTCAGGCTGGATTTGAACCCTATACCCACTGATACAGAATCAAGCCCCAAACAACTGAGCTACCTTCCTTCCTTTGTAGTAGAACCGACGACCACTGGAGTAAAGCGGTTCTCGAGTGGAGGCCGTGTCTCGGTAAACGTAGTGTAGGACGCCCCCCTGCCAGGTGGACCGATGACCTTAAGAAGGTCGCTGGTAGTGGCTGGATAAGAGCCATGAACGTGTTTTGTGGCGTACCCTTGGGGAGGCCTACGTCCAGCAGTGGACTAGTATAGGCTGATTGATTGATATTAATATGTAAGGTTAACAAAAAGATAAACGCGTTCACGAACATTAACCCTTGAGTATTCAGAGGTTCAGGTGTCCATCTCCGCAATTGGCGTACCCTTGGGGAGGCCTACGTCCAGCAGTGGACTGACATAGGCTGATCGATATGATGCTTACCTGGAACACATCCGAAGCATGGAATTGAAATTCGTTCCCATTGTTAGCCGCAGCAGCCGCCCTGAAAGCGTCCACGTTGCCGAATCTTTCAATCACTCTGCCATCCTTCACTTTGATGCCGGCACAGCCTTTGTCACTGGAGCAGCCTGGTAAAAAAATCGTATAATAATAAGAAACCGTTTATCTACAGTCACAAAAACATACACAATACAAATCGTTTACATATCAAACTAATTAGGGGGTGTAACTTGTGCATGTTATTGTCGCAGCAAAAGGGTTCCAACTCAGCTGGGTATGTTGCGTTTGCTGGTAAACGCAACGCTGGTTTTATGTCAGAACAGAAGAGAGCAACGTTTATATTTTAATATTTACTTTTTAATCATGTTAATATTTAATTTTTTTATTTCTTATTACAATATTTACGAAGTGGTTTGGGCACATGGAGCGGATGGATGAAAGGAGGGTTATGAAAAGAATCTATAGAGCCAAAGTGAAAGGTAGTGATGGACGGGGTAGGCGTAGAACTTATACAGATCAAATTAGAGACATTCTTCTCAAGGGTGTACGTAGTGACAAACAGAAGAGCATGTAAGAAGATCAATGGGTGTGAGTGAAGTAAGAGATTTTTCACCCATTCCAGGTGGCCTTACCGGTTGGGGACTTAGAGGCGTGCTTACATACATACATACATACACATCACGCCTGATTCCCTGTAGAGTGGTAGGCCGAGATCACGGATCCCCATTTGTCCCGATCCTGACAAACCACTTTCGCTTCATTGACATTCATACATCTTCTCATACACTCTTGGCGGTTCTAGGTACTCCTAACGTCACCCTTTTTCAATATAGTGTCTATCTGACTGTTATATGTCTTATTAGGCCGGCCCCTACGTAACCGCCCTTCCACTTCACTCATATATATATTCCTTTTGTCAATCTGCTATCATTCATCCGCATAACATGTCCAAACCATCGAAGCATATACATATAAACCTTCCTCTTGAATTACTATATCTATTAAAAAAACCGCGTCACAATCCGTTGCGTAGTTTCAAAGATTTAAGCATACAAAGGGACATAGGGACAGAGATAGCGACTTTGTTATATACTATAGTGTATTCGCGTTAAGAAAATAGTGACGTCATGATAATCAGAGGTTAAACTGGCCAATGAGACGTGAGTAAATGAGATAACAAGTCACATTGACCAATCGCAGAGATTCGTTGTCACGTCTCATTGGTCAAATCGTTTGGGTAATGATGACGTCACTATTTTCTTAACGCGAATACACTATATGTATATGTTACCCTTACCTTCAAAAGAGCTCTGACTGTGAACTTCGGCCCCGGGCAAAGCTTGCAACTGGGCCAAAACATCTGGAGTCTGACCCCCGAACCCACAATTCGTACACCTCTCCTTCCTCGTCTGAGAAGTGGCATCAGCTTCCAACTCCGTGTCAATAGATGGCAGCTCTTTCGCCTCTTGGATGTTGTCCGGTTTGGCAAGAGATGGCGTTAGGAGGCATAGCAACGCCGCGAATAGGTACAGCGGCTTCATGGTAGCTGCGAACAAAGGCTTAATTTAATAAATATAATATATATTTATAATGCGTCGAATACTACGGTGAGGGAAAACATCGTGACGAAACCTACCTGTTCCCCGAACAGGTAATAGTTAGTGCTTGTAAATGGCGACATGGCTTTCCACCAGTCACGTTGAGTACTGACTTCGTCAATACGTGGCTTTGAGGTGTCCATGGAATTACTACCTTCGCAATTGCGGAGATGGACACCTGAACCTCTGAATACCCCGCAAGGGTTAATGGTCGTGAACGCGTTTGTCTTTTTCTCTTGTATAGGACTACATACATAATTGACATACATACACATCACGCCAGTTTCCCTGTAGAGGGGTAGACAAGAGATCAGGGAACCCTATATGTCAGGATCCTGTCAAATTTCCCTTCTTTGACACTCAAACACCTCATACACACTCGGCGGTTGTAGTTACTTTTAATGTCACTGTTTTCTAATATATGGTTTGTCTGGTGGTGGTTTATCTAATATGTGATTTATCTGTCAGTCATATGTCTTATTGGGCCGGCCCCTACGTAACACGAAACGAATACGGTAAGTGAATGCCGATACGGCAACAGGTATAATATAATATATATAATAGGATGTTATTATACATATAAAACTTTCTCTTGAATCATTCTATCTATAAAAAAACCGCATCAAAATCCGGTGCGTAGTTTCAAAGATTTAAGCATACAAAGGGACATAGGGACAGATAAAGCAACTTTGTTTTATACTATGTAGTGATAATAATATTATATATAATATATAATATATTATATATATATATATATATATATATATATATATATATATATATATATATATATATATATATATATATATATATATATATATATATATATATAATATACAGTAGGATACTATTGAATTCATTTAGGCTTTAACTTAACAAATTTAACATTTGTGTTAAAGGCACTAAGAAGTCAACGTATATTTAACTACATACATATATACACGTCCTTTAATCCCCTTTGAAGTGCACAGAACTTCGAACACACAATCATATCTCCTAGGTTACTTTTTAGCATGAATTTTGGACATCAGTCGCTAACCCATCGACCAATAGATTCCATTTACCCCTAGTCTCTTAGTCGCCTCCTACGACGGGAAGAACGGCAGCTAGTTAGCATTCTTTTACGTCCCAGCTAGCACGGAACATTACATTTGGACATTATTACACCGATTGAACTAGCCCCTTAGTAAGTTCATTTAAGACTTGTGTTAAGGGTACTAGTCAACGTATATTTAAGAAATACATATATAATCAACGACCAGACTGAAAAGCAGAAGAAAAGCGTAGTTCTTAACTCTGCCTCCACTGGGACGCGAACCCGGGACCTCACTATTAGCGTTCCGGCGGCTAGCCGATCGCGCCACACAGGTCGTCAAATATTATTTAACATATTACAACTCTCCAAACTGTGGCATAATAAAACAATATGTATCGATACTGGCTCCAACGATATCAGTATCCAAGCCTAACCGGGCGCCATAAATAAACGAAGACATTTATTTAGCGCGCTTTTAGCTGTCACTTCTAAATGTCAAGGCGAAAAAAACATCTTGCGACCTTACGCATCGCTTTATTACTCACTGCGGGACTTAAATAGAACGATAACTAGCTGCCGTTCTGCCCGGTATTACGTAGGAGGCGACTAAGGGACTAGGGGTGAATAATATTTGCATTAATACACCAATTGCACTAGCCCCTTGGTAAGTACATTTAAGACATGTTAAGGGTACTAGTCAATGTATATTTATGGAATATATACTTGATATATACAGAAAAGTACATATATAGCGTATATAATCAATGACCAGACTGGAAAGAAGTAGAAAAGCGTAGTTCTTAACTCTGCCTCCACCGGGAATCGGGACCCCACTATTAGCGTTCAGGTGGTTAACCAATCGTGCCACGGAGGTCGTCAAATGGAATCTTTTAAGCAAGGGGCTAACTGAAGCCTATATTCCATGTTAATCAATCAGCCTATGTCAGTCCACTGCTGGACGTAGGCAATCCATGTTAATACTTTATGTTAAAGGAAATAAGTTATTATATGGAAAAAAGTACGGAAGTGTATATTAATGTATGTTGAATTAGAGTTTACGATGTTACTAATTGATTATTCAATAATATTTAGGACACTGATACACCAATTGAACTAGCCCCTTGGTAAGTTCATTTAAGACTTGTGTTAAGGGTACTATTAAACGTATTATAGATAAAATAATACATATAGATATATTACATGTATATATAACGACTAGATATATATCATCATATATAACTTACTAGTGAGCCGCTCCGGCTTTGCACGGCTATGAAATATATAGCCTACTCCACTATTTAATGGATGTTATTATACATATTATCCTTCCTCTTGAATCACTCTATCTATTGGAAAAAACCGCATCAAAATCCGTTGCGTAGTTTCAAAGATTTAAGCATACAAAGGGACAAAGAAAGCGACTTTGTTTTATACTATGTAGTGATAATCACTGAGTGTGTTTGATATACATATATACATGTCAATGTAGCGTAAGTTTGAAAGGATATTAATAGGTATCCCTGATCTTTATCTACCCTGTATAGTTCTTAGCTTCATATGTACACCTCTATCAAGTCAAAAGTCGTGATAGGCCTTAAGTTAAATCTTTTCACACATCAAGTGTTAGAAAAATAAGTAATAAACAAATATTAACTTTATACAAGGTTAGTTAAACAAACTTAGTTAAATAGTGCCTATATATACAGCTACTGTGATTACTGAGTTAGTCTGGGACGTAAAAAGAATGCTAACTAGCTGCCGTTCTTCCCATGTCGTAAGAATTTAATCTACTAGAGGTAAATGGAATCTATTGAGTGATGTGCTAGTAATATGTCATTAATTTTTCGTATGACATCACAACCTCAATATTCATGCTAAAAAGTGACCTAGGAGATATTATATCTCCAAGGTTCTGTCCATATCACAAGGGATTAAATACATACATACATACACATCACGCCTGACTCCCTGTAGAGGGGTAGGCAGAGATTACAAATCCCTATTTGTCCCGATCCTGACAGACCACTTTCGCTTCTTTGACACTCATACACCTCTAACACTCGACATCACCCTTTTTCAATATGGCGTCTATTTGACTGTCATATGTCTTATTGATAGAGTTAATGTTGTTTAAGCTTCTTAAGGTAACATAGAATTGTAAAGATAAATTTATGACAGTCATCATTCTAAATATGGTTATGCTATTGTCAACCTACGCATATACATATTAAGGTCGAGTTTTCAATAACCTTGCTTCCTACTTGGATTTTCACTAACAATATACTCTATAACGACTTATATCCTTACCGGGTAGGTAGAGATCCTAAATCTTATATACAGCTTAAAGACAAAAGCTATATATATATATGGTTCAATATTGAATGGTAGCGAAAGTTGGGTATGTCCAAAAGCATGAAAGTAGAATCAATGCCGTTGAAATGCGGTCATTAAGAAGCATGTTAGGCGTGACATTGAATGATAGAATTATAAAATAGCGTGATAAGGAAAGGTTTGAAAGAAGATGTAGTGACTAAGTTTGAAAAGGGCATGCTTCAGTTTGGACATATACGGATGAATGATAGTAGATTGACAAAATGAATATATATGAGTGAAGTGTAAGGGCGGTTACGTAGGGGCCAGCCCAATTGAATATATGACAGTCAGATAGACGCTATATTGAAAAAGGGTGACGTTAGATGTACCTATAACCGCCGAGTGTATAACTAGGTGTATTAATGTTAAAAAAGCAAAAGAAGTCTTTTCAACATTAATATTGGTGTTCCAATGGCATTAATATGGTATATTAGTGACAGGTTACTAGCCTAAAATCATAAATCTACCCTCTGTGGGCTGCCAGCTGAAAATCGGCGGCTCTGTGGAGCCTTAAGTGCTCTACAGACTACCGCCAAGCTGAACGCTTTGAGATTACCACAACTAGCTGTGCGATATCATATTTGAAATTTAATGTGTTGTGTATTATTTAATCCAATTATTGTCTATGAATTCTATTGTATGTTGAATATTGTATATAATTGATATGGATGTCTGTTTAAAGATATTATTATTAGCCTATCACCCAAATTAATTCAATATCATAGTCATAGCTTTCTACGATATTTTGGAAAGAACGGCAGCTAGTTAACATTCTATTCAAGTTATATACTAGCTTGAGTGATTTAATATAAGCAGTAAATTGACTAAATGTATTTTTTATAATTTCGTTGTTTAAAACGAAATAAATTCACACTTTTTGGTATTTATATACATAATTTAATTTACATAATGTATATATTATAAAATTCACATAATATGACAGTTAAATCTAGATCTTTCTAGACCAGAACATATGTGAATAATTGAATGAATGTTTGCATAAAAATGTATTATATATGTAGATTGATTGTATAATAATATTTAGGACACTATTGCAACAATTGCACTAGCCCCTTGGTAAGTTCATTTAAGACTTGTTAAGGGTGCTATTTAACGTATATTTAACAAATATATACTTATTATATATAGATAAATACATATATAGCATATATATGCTATATATGTATTTATCTATCTATATATATTTATCTATATATTTATCTATGCTTTCCAGTCTGCTCGTTGATTATATAATCAACGAGCAGACTGGAAAGCAGAAGAAAAGCGTAGTTCTCAACTCTGCCTCCACCGGGAATCGGGACTTCACGATTAGCGTTCAGGCAGCTAACTGATCGCGCCACGGAGGTCGTAGTGGAAATAGTATCTAAAAAAGTTTATTAATGTAAATTAATGAGTCATGTAATGTAGCCATTAACTCCAGGTATGTTGTGTACACATGTTGAAATACTAGCGACCCGCTCCGGCTTCGCACGGGTATAAAATATATAGCCTACTCCACTATTTAATGGATGTCATTATACATATAAACCTTCCTCTTGAATCACTCTATCTATTAAAAAAACCGCATCAAAATCCGTTGCGTGGTTTCAAAGATTTAAGCATACAAAGGGACATAGGGACAAAGAAAGCGACTTTGTTTTATACTATGTAGTGATGTATATGTTCTTATAACAGTTTTTGTGAATTACATCCAGTTTTATTAACCCAATCAATATATGAATTGTAAGTATATTTGTTTCCTCAACATATATAAGGATCAATATATAAATGCACATTAAAGAATTTTTTCATCGTTCGTTTAGGTAAAAATATTTTTTAATCATTAAACTACTTTATAATTATTTTGCACTAGAATTTGTAATTAGTCTAAATAATAACAGCTACATTAGATTAATTATCTACATACATACACATCACGCCTGATTCCCTGTAGAGTGGTAGGCAAATAAAAACATACAACAGTCCAGATAGACGCTATATTGAAAAAGGGGTACGTTAGAAGTACATAAAACCGCCGAGTGTGTATGAGAGGATGTATGAATATCAATGAAGCGAAAGTGGTCTGTCAGTGGACAAATGGGGATCCGTGATCTCCGCCTACCCCTCTACAGGGAATCATTCATTATCTATCTGTATTGATGAATTATATCTCTGGGACGTAAAAAGAATGCTAACTAGCTGCCGTTCTTGCTGTAATTGAAGACAACTAAGGAGCAAAGGATTGTACATACAGACATACACATCACGCCTGATTCCCTGTAGAGGGGTAGGCAGAGATCACGGATTCCCATTTGTCTTCTTGACAGACCACTTTCGCTTCATTGACACTCATACATCCTCTCATACACTCTCGGCGGTTATAGGTACTCCTAACGTCACCTTTTTTCAATATAGCGTCTATCTGACTGTTATATGTCGAATGTATATATATAAAGATATATAGAGGAAAACGTTGTGTAGGTCACGAAGCCACCGGTTCACCTTAAGTAAAAGGTAACGAAGGATCTTACGTCAGAACTGGACTGACCGGTCATCTTAAGAGGGGATGGGATGACAAACCATCAGGGGCCATGCGTAAGCACGATCGTAGTTCAATATCAAATCAACGTAATTCGACGAAGCTCAGTTGTAAGGGGTTTGACTCTGTATCAGTGGGTATAGGGTTCAAATTCCGCTTGGGCATGTACCAATGTTTAATGAAGTTTTCGTAATGGAAACACAATTACGATATGCATCGAACTATACGGTAAGGGAAAACATCGTGAGGAAACCTACCTGTTCGACGAACAGGTAATAGTTAGTGCTTGTAAATGGCGACCCGGCTTACCACCTGTCACATCGAGTACTGACTATCTGGGCAACACGTGGGTTTGAAATGGTCTTAGAATTACTACGTTCTCAATTGCGGAGATGGAAACCTGAACCTCTGACTACCCCGCAAGGGTAAATGGTCGTGAATGCGTTTGTTTTGTTTTTGTTCCAATATCACTTTAGTATTATTGTGATGTTTGTAGTGTGAGTGTCAAATTCCACTATTAATGATAGTAAAAGTGTAAAATTTTGCTTTAAGTATTAAACTAACCCCTTGCTAAGTACATTAAATAATAATAATATTTGGACATTATTACACCACTTGAACTAGCCCCTTGGTAAGTTCATTTAAGACTTGTGTTAAGGGTACTAGTCAACGTATATTTAAGAAATATATGAATACATATATATTATATAGATAAATACATATATAGCATACATAATAATCAACGACCAGACTGGAAAGCAGTAGAAAAGCGTAGTTCTTAACTCTGCCTCCACTGGGAATCGAGACCTCACGATTAGCGTTCAGGCGTTTAACCAATCGCGCCATGGAGATCGTCGTAATAATTGAAACATTGGTGACAGGTTGCTAGCCCATCGCCCAATAGATTCTATTGTATGTATATTGGTCTTAAGTCTTCCTAAAACGTTTTCTGTGTTATGTCAGCGAAGATTAAACTATTATATTATGATAGTGACTAACACAATCAACATTTCGAGATAGCCGGATTTAGGAAAAACCATCTCGATTTTTTTTAACTTAATTTGCATACTTGAACTTCGAAGTTTAGTTTGTTTTTTTTCCTTTATGAGACTTGGAAATTTATTGTTCAGGTTTCCAATAGAACATATCTATTGCGAAAACAATATTAGATTTGACAACCTCCGTGGCGCGATCGGTTAGCCACCTGAACGCTAATCGTGAGATCCCGATTCCCGGTGGAGGCAGAGTTAAGAACTACGCTTTTCTTCTGCTTTCCAGTCTGGTCGTTGATTATATATGCTATATATGTATTTATCTATATAATATGTATACATTTCTTAATAATACGTTGGCTAGTCCCCTAAACACAAGTCTTAAATGAACTTACCGAGGGGCTAGTTCAGTTGGTGTAATAATGTCCAAATATTATTATTCTATCGTGATTTGGGACTTCAATTTGACGTAATTAACTACGATACAATGGTTTACCACCTGTCACATTGAGTACTGACTGGTCAACACGCGGGTTCGAGGTGGCCATAGAATTACTACCTTCGCAATTGCGGAGATGGACACCTGAACCTTTGACTGGGGCCTTTGAAATCATTAGTAATGTAAGGCTACCCGGAAAACAATAAGAGAACGACATACATATACACACACATACATATTATATATAACGATATTATTATATGTTATGTTAGATATGTGTTCGGCGCTATAGTGACATAATTTCTTAATATTTTAGTAAATTATTCAATTGATTATTTAGGCTGATTATTATTATTTCTAAAGTGTTATTAAGAGTTTATTTTTGCGCAATTGTTGATATTTTTAGTATATTCACTTTCATTAAATATCTTAAAATGAATAATGATACACGTCTTATATTTATTTCCAAACACAAAAAACAAACACAATACAAATCGTTTACAATGAAAACTTACAAACTAGGGGTTGTAGCTTGTGCGTGTCATTGTCGCAGCAAAAGGGTTCTAACTCAGCTGGGTATGTAACGTTTCGCAAACGCAACGCTGATATTATTTCAGAACCACAAGAGGGCAAAAATGAAATATCTGCTTCTTCGTTCGACTGTATCTGTTTTGTATTCTTCTCAAGGCGGGTGTTAGTAGTGAAGAACAGAAGAGCATGTAAGAAGGTTAATGGGTGTGAGTGAAGCAAGAGATTTGTCACCCATTCCAGGTGGCCTAATAGTCTCTGCCTATCCCGTTATGGACGTAAAGGCGTGAATATAAATGTTTATGCTTCTTCACTACATAATATAAAACAAAGTCGCTTTCTCTGTCCCTATGTCCCTTTGTATGCTTAAATCTTTGAAACTACGCAACACATTTTGATGCGGGTTTTTTAATAGAGAGAATGATTCAAGAGAAAGGTTTATAAGGTTTATATGTGTAAAGGTTTATCCATTAAATAGTGGAATAGACTTATATTTTATACCCATGCGAAGTTGGAGCGGGTCGTTAGTCATATATAAATAAAGATATGGCAATTAAGAATGCAATAAATAAATAAATTTGTGATAAATTTATCGAAGGTTAAGGATGCCACTATTCTCTGTCTACCCCTCAAGGGTATTATGCAAATTGGGCATAAATCCTTCATTTTATATTGTTGGTCCTATTAACCGAATGACTATAGTGACCTCATGTATATGTAGAATATAATAAATTGATAAAAATATTCCTCTGATAACCCTGAAATTTAAATTTAAATAAATTATACCAACCGTGACATTTTGGTGAAAAATTGTATCACGCTTTAATACTTTAAGGGGTATAATCTTATATAACATAAGCTTCACGACCATTACCTTGCAGGGTAGTCAATTCAGGTTCAGTGTATATTAACTGAGCATTGGTTAGACACCTAAACGCTAATCGTGAGGTCCCAAAAATTCCCGGTGGAGGCAGAGTTGAGAACAACGCTTTTCTACTGCTTTTCAGTCTGATCGTTGATTATTATATATGTATTTATCTATGTATACATTTCTTAAATATACGTTGACTAGTACCCTTAACACAAGTCTTAAATGTACTTACCAAGGGGCTAGTTCAATTGGTGAAATAATGTCCAAATATTATTATTATTGTGATGGTCTTTGGCAACTCGAAACCCACTTGTAACCTGATCAGTATCCAACGTGACAGGTGGTAAACCATGTCGCCGTACATAGATACTGACTACCGATTAGAGACATAGGTAGGTTTCATCTTAAAAGTATTGTACCTTAATATATTTAATGCATAGTGTTTAAAGAAACAACAAAAAATACGAAAATGCACTCCTAAAATACTGAATTGTACACCAAAATAATACAGTCCCAACCCAAACCTAACCTTTGCTGTTCGTATAGGTATATTTTGGTGTACATTTCAGTATTTTTGATGTGCATTGAATTATTTTCCTATTATAATCAACAATTGAATGATAGAATTAAAAATGGTGCGAAAAGGGAAGGTTGCGGTTTGAAAGAAGATGTAGTGACTAAGATTGAAAAGGGCATGCTTCAGTTTGGACATATACTGATGAATGAACGTAGATTGACAAAAGGAATGTATATGGGTAAAGTGGAAGGGCGGTTACGTAGAGACCGACCCATTAAGACACATGACAGTCAGATAGACGCTATATCAAAAAGTGTAACGTTAGGAGTACCTATTACCTCCGAGTGTGTATCAGAAGATATATGAATGTCAATGAAGCGAAAGTGGTCTGTCAGGATCGGAACAAATGGGGATCCGTGATGCCTACCCCTCTACAGTAACATGTATTTGGTAATTTATCTATATGCCTAACTACCTTCTCAAAATATATTCAAGCCTCTAATCCATCAGGGACGAACAGTACTAAAACTTGACCTTCGTCAATACGTCTTGAAACATTTGTTTTAAAATGATAATGAAGTGATGATTCAACCAATGCGCACTCTACACCCACGTAACACTTAAATATCACCTTCAGTGATATTTGGGTCTTGAACATATGTACACAACCTATTCCTGTAGAGTAGGGACAGAGAAAAGAAATCACATAAGACAAATTTTACGCGAATTATTAAGTAAAACATAGATACAAATCACGCGTGATTCCCTGTAGAAAAGTAGGCAGAGATCAAAGATCCCCATTTGTCCCGATCCTGACAGACCACTTTCGCTTCATTGACACTAATGCATCTTCTCATACACACTCGGCGGTTATAGGTACTCCTAACTTATTCCACTTCAGTCACATATTTTCATTTTGTCAATCTACTATCATTCAACCGCATAACATGTCCAAACCATCGAATCATGCCCTTTTCAATCCTATAGTCATTACTTATTTATATATATTAGTAATGAAAATAATAATCACATTATAAAGGGTCCGTGCTAGTTTGAGACATAATAAATAAGCTAATTATGTGCCTTTCCTTCCGATATGACACGACGACTAAGGTATTGAAGACGATGGAATATATTGAGCGATGAGATAGCAACCTGTTTCCAATAATCTATACAAGCAACCATTGGCTCGATAGTTGATAAATTATCTAACATAATTTTGTATGACCCCCAAAGGAATTAAGGAATGTGAATATATATGTAGGTATGTATGTATGTCAAATAATTGTTATTCTATATACATTACTTACATATGTGTATATTTAAGCTGTGAAATCACTTTCAAGGTAAACAGAATCTCGGAAACGTAATTTCGTTAGTTACTTTATCATTTCTTGGCACTGCTTCTCTGCAGATATTTTTCTTTACGAAGTGCCATTAGTTTTACTAATCTAATTAATTTATTTTTATTATTAGTTTATATATATATATATATGATATATTTTTTATCAAAAATGTTTTTTACTTTCAACAAGTGATTCTATGATCCTTACATAGAATAAAAACATATTCATTAGCAGTTCATTTCATTAAAATTGTTTCGTTTTCTAACTTCGATATAGGACATTAGTGACCATTAACTAGCCCATCGCCTAAAAGATTCCATACCTTGCACGCAGAACGGCAGCTAGTTAGCCTTATCCGTACGGGACACTTTTATTACCAAAATTTATTTTACGTTACATAATGCTTACTCAACATCGCAAGTTCGAAAGAGATGACACGAATACTTGGTTTATCACATCATACGTCCTTGTAATATGTTGGCTAACATATCATACATACACACATATATATTCACGCCTTTACTTCCCTTACGGGATAGGCAGACTTGAAAACACCTTGGAAGAAACGTCGGGTTAACAAAGGTAACTTTATTGTATAAAAACATACGCGATTAGTCCCGTTAGTTATTAATCACCTTGGAAGATGGCTAAAAGATGTATTGACATCATATACATTCGGGATTTAGTAAGTTTCATAACATAACATTTGACATAGATGCCCAATAAGACATATGACAGTCAGATAGACGCCATATTGAAAAAGGGTGACGGTAGAAGTACCTATAACCGCCGAGTGTGTTATGAAGCGTAAGTGGTTTATCAGGATCGGGATAAATGGGGATCCATAATCTCTGCCTTGTACAGGAAATCAGGCGTGATGAGTATGTAAGTTTCACAAATGAAAGGGCTAATGGAATCTATTTGGACGATGGGCTAGCAACCTTTCTTTATCCTGTGTTACGCCATTCATTATTATGATTATGTCGGCAAAAGTACAAACACTGATACCATGGCGTTTGCACTTCTTGTTATTCCGTCGCCATGGCACTGGATCTTTAACCCACTAATACATTTTAGCACGAACGCATTTCAATATCAGATCAGTAATAGTGCGAAGTTGGTAGTGGATTAGCAAAAGTGACATATTTCGCCATTGAAAGATGTGTATGTATGTATTGTATGTTTACCCGGAGATGATCGATGCACCAACTAGACTATTAGGTAATTATTGACACGATCTATTGTCTGATTTTAATTACTAGTATTTACTGGGAATCACACTTCCTGTTACGCTTATGAAGTCATAGTTAAGACTATGTGATGACGTCGATTCGAGAAATAATAAGAGAGTTAGAGTGGGATGTCATTGAATGCTAACTAGCTGCCGTTCTGCATGGTATTTTGTTGTGTTAAAGGGCTGGAGTAAGATAATTAGGAAACATAAATACGTTCACGATTATAAATTATTACGAGTAGAAAGAGGTTTGTAGTCCATCTCTGTAATAGTTTTATTAAGATTTAGGCAATTAATTCTCTAATTTGCGAGTATATTATTATATAATACTTCGAAACATGACCGAAAAGAGTATAATATAATAAGATATACATATAAAGGACCATAAATATGAAAACTGTGTACATATAAGGAATTAGTTAATGAGATAAACTATCCCCTAGTCCCTTAGCCGCATCTTACGATAAGCTAAGATTCACTTTAAAGACATCCATACATTTCTTTATACATACTCGGTAGTTATAGGCACTTCTAACGTCACCCTTTTTCAATATGTCGATTATTTGTTTTTATACATTTTATTAGCCCGACCCTTACGAAACTATACTATTATATATTATACATACATCTTTATTTTATTATATAATTTAATCAGAACTAGTAAATAATTCGATTATATATTCAGTAAACTCTTAAGCAATTAGTTTGAAGTAAATATTTATCGTCTCAACGTACGAACTCCACCAATTTACATCATACGAAATTTTGCAATCGGTGAAAATCGATATTACGCGTTGATGTCTTTTACATCACGAAATTTAAGAACTGTTATTAATGTGTTTTTGTGTTTTAATCACCTACATTTGTATGTATATGTTTATATAGTGTTTACTTGGTTAACTGTGTATTTTAATTTAGATTTATATGGATTTATTTATATGGATATATATTTGTGTATGATGATTATTTATGTAAAATAAAATAATGAATTATGACGAATAATTTCTCTTTAGGTTTTTATTTTTCGTGTAAAACCATAAATGCTATAATTAAATGAGACTAAGATGTGTAAAATTTAAATTAATGTATTAATATTATCTAAGGATTATTATAAATAATAATAGATATTAAAAGAAAATTCTTTTTTATATTTTTTTGTATCGTGTTTTTTACCTTACAATTTTCTTTAATAATTTATATTTATTCCAAAAAAATCACGAATTTATTCTATTTAATTCATAATTTAAATCCAATAAACATAACAAAACACCCCCAAAATACTAAAAAATACACCACCAACACATTATTCCTAAACAAAAAAGGACAAAATTTTCAAAAAAAATCACACAAAAATACATCTCAAAACTCACGTAAAAAACATATAAAAAAACTTACATATAGAACAAACCACTCCGGAGGACACTGTTCAACACACTAGTCCTTAGACACACACTAAAATAAAATATATATCGTCACCGACCAGTCAGTTCGCTTCGGTCGGAGGTCGAACACTAAAGCCTCACGCTCCGTCTTCTTGTATTTAAAGGCTGTATGGAGATACGCGGAAAACCCTATGAATAATAGGCTATAGTCCTGGAAGGGGTAGGATGTGAATGATAGCAGATTCACAAAAGGAATATATCAGTGAAGTGGAAGGGCGGTTACGTAGGGGCTGGCCTAATAAGACATATAACAGTCAGATAGACGCTATATTGAAAAAAGATGACGTTAGGAGTACCTATAACCACCGAGAGTGTATGAGAGGATGTATGAATATCAATGAAGCGTAAGTGGTCAGTTAGGATCGGGACAAATGGGGATCCTCTACAGGGAATCAGGCGTGATGTGTATGTATGTATGGGTAGGATGTGGCGGCTGTATGTGTGTGGGTTTGGGGATGTTAAAGTAGAATAATAATTATAATATTTGAACATTATTACACTAACTGAACTAGCCCCTTGGTAAGTTCATTAAAGACTTGTGTTAAGGGTACTAGTCAACGTATATTTAAGAAATATATACATATTATATATAGATAAATACATATATACTAAGCGGCTGTGGCCCAGTGGGTAAGACCTCGGACTTCGTATGAGAAAGGTCCTAGTTTCGAATCCCGTGTCTGGCATGTACCAATGAATGAAATTTAAATGTGTTTTTCATTTACGTACATAATTTACAGTCGCTAACGGTGAGGGAAAACATCGTTGAGGAAACCTGCCTATCCCTTAGGATAGGTAATAATCAGTGCCTATATACGGCGATACGGTTCCTATCACGTTGGGTGCTGTCTATCTAGTGATACGCGGGCCCATACCTAACATGGCTTCGAAATTTCGGAAATGGGCATTCAAGCCTCTGACTACCCCGTCATAATAAAAAAGCTTTATTTGGATTTGATTCCCAGTGAAGACAGTAAATATAAAGCTTTATTTACCTTCCAGTCTGGTTTTTGATATAATAATAGTATTAATAATAAAGCGTTTATTAACAGCCACAAAAACATACACAAAACAAAACGTTTACCATTAAAACTTACAAACTAGGGGATATAGCTTGTGCATGTTATTGTCGCAGCAAAAAGGTTCTAACTCAGCTGGGTATGTTGCGTTTGGTGGCAATGGCAGCACTGATATTATGTTAGAACCAACAAGAGGGCGAAATTAAAATTGTTTAAAGCCTTTTGTCTATAAGAAGTACAAATTAGTTAACCATACGTTGACTCGTATCCTTAGCAAGTTTTATATGTACTTACCAAGGGGCTAGTTCAATTAGTGTAATAGTGTCCTAAATATTATTACTACGACCTTTTTACCCTTTCAAAGTTGAATAGGAGCAAAAAAATCTCGGTTACTGTTAGTTACCTCCGTGTTTTATATCCAAATAGATTGACCCCTAGTCACTTAGTCGCCTCTTACGATATGTTAAGAAGAAAGACAGATAGTTTTATTATATTAAATATTCAAACTAACACGGGATATAGCATAGTAGAAAGAACATAACATAATGTCTAAAACAAATCAATATTTAATATTGAAAGAATTAAAAATAGTGTGATAAGGGAAGGTTGTGGTTTGAAAGATGTAGTGACTAAGATTGAAAAGGGCCTGCTTCAGTTTGGACATACGCGGATGAATGATAGTAATTGACAAAAGGAATATAATGAGTGAAGCGGAAGGGCGGTTACTTAGGGGTAATTATTTATTTATTTATTATTTTAAGACATGTAGAGATTAAAAGACGATATTATAAGACTGATATTAGAATTACTTTTAACTGGTTTCTGTGCTAGCTAGGACGTAAATAGAAAACTAACTTGCTGCCGTTCTTTCTTTTTATTAGTCTTAAAGTCTTAAAAGCAACGAAGGTAAAAAGCGTTATGTAATTTCATTGGACGATGGGCTAACAACTTTTCACCCTTGTACCATATAAATACCCCAGAACCCCAATATTAATGCCACGAATAACCAAGGAGATATGTCACCAAGGTTATATCCACCCCGAAAGGGATTTCTGACGTGTTTTTATATATTGCATATGTGTTTGAAATATAATACCTTTGTAGTATATAATTAATGTGAGCGTCACTTGACCTCTACGTAACCGCCCTTCAACTTTAATATACCTTTCGTCAATCACACATCATCCATCAAATTAATACATTATTTGTTTGAATGAACCTTATGTGAGGTATTGTAACGTGTAAATTATATTTCATTAATCATAATAAATATGCAAATGAGGACCTGTGGCCTCTGCTTACACTTTTAAAAGAAAACGAGATTGATGTGTATTATTGTGTTATTTATAAAACTATTATGATTAAATAATTATAATGTTAAGGACTTAAGAAATAATTTCAATTGGTAAGATTTCAGTAAAAAATTGTATTGATTGTATGATTTATGTACATATACATACATATATACACGATTGATTAACGGTGAGGGAAAACATCGTGAGGAAACCTGCCTATCCCTCAGGATAGGTAATAGTCAGTGCCTATATACGGCGATACGGTTCACTACCTATCACGTTGATTGCTGTCTAGCTAGTGATACGCGGGCTTCGAATGACCCATACCTAACATGCCTTCGAAATTTCGAAGATGGGCATTCAAGCCTCTGACTACCCCGCCATAATAAAAAAGGGAGTGTGTATACACAAGTCGTGAAGCGTATGTATGTATGTATACACGATTCTACATCCCCAACAGGATAGGCAAAGACTATCGATCGCTACCTGGAATGATCCTGACAAATTTTTCTTGCTTCACTCACACCCATTAACCATCTCATACATGCTCTTCTTCATCATTGCGAAGGTAGAAATTCTATGGCCACCTCGAACCCACGTGTTGACCAGATAGTCAATACTCAATGTGGCAAGGGTAAGCCGTGACGCCGTTTAAAAGCACTAACTATTACCTGTTCGGAAAACAGGTAGGTTTCCCCACGATTTTTTCTCTCACCATATATGTACTTAGCTATGTATAATATGAATATATTTCTTAAATTTACGTTGACTAGTACCCTTAACACAAGTCTTAAATCAACTTACCAAGGGGCTAGTTCAATTGGTATAATAATTTCCATATATTATTATAGTATTCCATGCATTTCATAAATGTATTTTTTACGTCAATACAAGCAAAAAGAATGTAATCACGTAATTTTTCTTAGCAATATGCCACTTGCATGCACCCGTATGGTGGTTAATCGTTCGTTCCACCAACATTAATCTATGTACATAGTTATATATGTCACGTACCTACTTATAGAGGAAGATCCCAGAGCTCCCAGACGTCACTTATTTTCTGATGGACAAAATATATACGAGTGAGTAGTTGTGGGGTGTACTATGATCATATGACTAGTTGCTACCTTGGCCAGACGGCCATTTTTCAGGTAGCAATTAATCAAGGTACACTGATATAGAAATATATATATATATATGATATAGAAACACTGCTCACCTCACTTAAATTCTGATAGCTGATTTTAACATATATTTCACACAATACATTACATGAAATAAAACAAAACTGTAAGGAAAAACGTCAATCTAGCCATAGATCATAGTGTTTGTACACAGTGATATGACCTACCACCTGTCACGTTGGATTACGCATTCAAAAGTGGGAGTAGACATGATCACGTGATGTCTCTATTTACTAACTAGGTCTTTTATGACCTAATAGATACCACTTTTCATGTGATAGTGAGGAGTCACGGTTACTATTATGACTATTCTATGGAAAAGGTTTCTTTACGTTGGACATATTATGCGGATAAATGATAGCAGATTGACAAAAGGATTATATGTAACTGAAATGGAAGGGCGATTACGTAGGGGCCGGCCCAATAAGAAATATAACATTTAGATAGACGCTATATTGAAAAAGGGTGACGTTTGGAGTATCTATAACTACCGAGTGTGTATGAAAAGATGTATGAGTGTCAATGAAGCGAAAGTGGTCTGTCAGGATCGGGACAAATGGGGAGCCGTGATCTTCGCCTACCCCACTACAGGGAGTCAGGCGTGTTATGTATGTTTGTATGTAGATTTCTTCACGATGTTTTCATTTAGAATAATTAGTTGTAAAACGAGCAATAGACATAGTGAAAATGCATATATCATCCAAACATAAATATGAATTAGTCCCATGCTTATCTGGGACGTAAAAAGAATAATAACTAGCTGCCATTCTCCTGGCATGTCGTAAAAGGTGACTAAGGGACTAGGGGATTTATGTAATATATTGGGCGATGGGCTAGCAACTAGTCACCAATTATCCCTACGTAATCACAACAACAATAGTATGCTAATAAGTGCCAAGGAGATGTTTTCATGTCTTCAAGGTTCTGTCCACCCGAAAGAGATTAAAGAAAGTAAATGTATGTGTGTGTATGTCAAGTAAATAGACACCATATTGACAATGGGTGACGTCAGAAGCAGCTATAACCGCCGAGTGTGTATGAGGTGTAAGTATTACAAAATAGAGATTCGGGATCTCGACAATTATTCGGAACAAGTAATAATAAAAATTATATTTCTCTTACACCCTCCACTTTTGTTAGTTCTGACATAATATCAGCGTTGCGTTTACCAAATGCAACATACCCAGCTGAGTTGAACCTTTTAGGTGCGACAATAACATGCACTAGTTATACTCTCTAGTTTGTAGGTTTTGTATTTAAAACGTTTTGTATTGTGTTTGTTTTAGTGGCTGTAACTACATACTTTATTATTATTATAGTTGCGAAGATAAACACACGATTTGAATACCCCACAAGATGTAATGGTCGTTAAATGTATGTATGATCTAGAATTGAACCCGGGACCTTGTTTTTATTACGTTTTCGCAATTTATTTGCAAAATACATCACTATTAAAGAGAAAACATCGTGAGAAAAAAAACCTATTCTTTAGAATATGCAATACTCTGTTTAATACATACATACGCTTCACGAGTTGTGTATACACACTCCCTTTTTTATTATGGCGGGGTAGTCAGAGGCTTGAATGCCCATCTCCGAAATTTCAAAGGCATGTTAGGTATGGGTCATTCGAAGCCCGCATATCACTAGATAGACAGCACCCAACGTGATAGGTAGTAAACCGTATCGCCGTATATAGGTACTGACTATTACCTATCCTGAGGGATAGGCAGGTTTCCTCACGATGTTTTTCCTCACCGTTAAATGTCTAGTGAAATAAAACACGTACAAATCCTTTAATCCGTTTGGAATAGACAGAACCGTAGAAACACAACATCTTCTTTATAATAAACGGTATGACGATCACCGTGGCGCGATAGGTTAAGCATTTGAACGCTAATCGAGGGTGGAGGTAGAGTTAAGAACTACGCTCCTCCGATTTTCAAATAAAGAATAAAGTTTAGTCATTATTGTAATGTACTTTTTAAATATGAAATAATTTATTTATGTATTGCATATCGGGCGATAGGCTAGCAATGTGTCTGTCACCAATGTTCCATATAACATCACAATGCAAATATTCATGCTAAATAGTGACAAAAAAGACAAACGCGTTCACGACTATTAACTCTTGCGGGGTAGTCAGAGGTTCAGGTGTCCATCTCCGCAATTGCGAAGGTAGTAATTCTATGGACACCTCGAACCCACGTGTTAACCAAATAATCAGTACTCAATGTGACAGACGGTAAGCCACCATTTACAAGCACTAACTATTACCTGTTCGGGGACCAGGTAGGTTTCCTCACGATGTTTTCCCTCACCGTAGTATAAAAAGTGAGTTTTGAGATATTATCGTCTCCAAGGTTCTGTCTACCCCGAATGGGATTACAAGACGTGAATGTATGTATATGTATGTATTGCATTTATCTATGGATAAAAACAATACATTTCTTAAATATACGCTGACTAGTACCCTTAACACAAGTCTTAAACGAACTTACCAAGGGCCTAGTTCAATTGGTGTAAAAGTGTCCTAAATATTACTAACGACTCCTGTCACTTTGATGATCATTTGGTGAGCTTCCAGTGGCCAAGAACCTTCGCAAAAATGTGGTCACTTCACTGAGGTCATGACACTTAATTTTATCAGATTTGCAAACATAATCCATTAGGTGACATTAATAATGGTTAATCTATACCCATTGTCTTTTTAATCTACAAAAAAGTTTACCTTTTTTACTTATAGGCCTATTTTTTATAAATATGAATATATACTTTAAATATTTCCTGCGATAACAGGTAATACTACTTATAAATCAATGTCATACATAATAATAATAATACTGAAGTACATTATTACACCAATTGAATTAGCCCCTTGCTAAGCACATTTAAGACTTGTGTTAAGGATACTAGTCAACGTATATTATAGATATATACTTATTATATATAGATAAATACATATATAGCATATATGAGCAACAGACTGGAAAGCAGAAAAAAAGAATAGTTCTTAACTCAGCCTCCACCGGGAATCGGGACCTCACGATTACGTTCAGGTGGTTAACCGATCGCGCCATCAATCAATCAATCAATCAGCCTGCACTAGTCCACTGCTGGACGTAGGTCTACCCAAGGGTATGCCACAAAAGACGATCTTTCGTGGCCCTCATCCAGCCACTACCAGCAACCCTCTTGAGGTCATCGGTCCACCTGGCAGGGGGCGTCCTACACTACGTTTACCGGGACGTGGCCTCCACTCAAGAACCGTTTTACTCCAGCGGTTGTCGGTTTACGACCATTAACCCTTGCGGGGTAATCAGAGGTTCAGGTGTCCATCTCCGCAATTGCGAAGGTAGTAATTCTATGGCCACAGTTAGTCAGTACTCAATGAGACAGGTGGTAAGCCATGTCGCCATTTACAAGCACTAACTATTACCTGTTCGGAGAACAGGTAGGTTACCTCACGATGTTTTCCCTCATCGTAGTATTCGACGCATTTCCTAAATGTGTTTTTATTACGAAAATATACATAGAAATTCGTTAAACTCCATTTCCATTGGTACTTGCTCAAGGATTTGAGTCAAGCCCCTAACAACAGAGCAACGTCGAATTTGTGTGTATATAAATATTATTTAGATTCTCTCACGATTAAAAATTACCGTTATGATGAGAAATTTATGCTAATCAATGTCTTTGATTGGCGATGGACTGGTAACCTGTCATGAAGGGAACTGGCTCTCTGGAAAGTACTCTTTGAGAGGTTAGTTACCTTAATTATGGTAGTCAATCAAATCAAAACTAATATTATAAATCTGAAGAGTTTGTTTGTTTGAACGTGCTAATCTCAGGAACTGCTGGTTTGAATTCAAAAATTCTTTTTGTGTTAGATAGACCATTTATTAAGGAAGGCTTTAGGCTATATAACATCACCCTGCTACTAATAGAGGCGAAGAATATAATATAAAAATCAAATTATTATTACAGTGCCATCTATGTTTCATGTAATGAAAATTTAAAAAAAATAAAAATGGTGCAAATTATTTGATATTGCTTGTCTTTCATAATTCCTTAATAAGAAGATTTGTAAGATCAATTTGTACTTGACTTCAAAGTTTTCGGTATTCAAAGTTTCAGGTTTCCATCTCCACAATTGCGGTAATAATTCTATGGCTACCTAGGAACCACCAGTCAGTACCAGACCAGATCAGTACTCAATGTGACAGGTGGTAAGCCATGTCGCCATTTACAAGCACTGACTATTACCTGAGCTATGTATATAAAATAAGAGCTGATATTTGATTCTTTTTATTTTTATATTTATGAATCTATATACAGACACATTAAATTCACATAAATAGCATTTAGTAACATACACATATATACATTACATACATATTACCAACTAAAAACGCAATAAAAAGATGCTTTGACAAAATTCAACGTAAAGAGGATATTAAAACAAATAAGCCTTCTTAAATGTTATATTACCTATTTTCTTTGTACCTAACGTACAGTCAACGCTTAAAGTGCAGTCCCAGTAACTTTTAATAAGGTTTAAGTTTATAAGAACAAACGACAATATTTTTCATTTCGAAGCACGCGTGCATATAGTGGTCATGACAATGCATAGTGGTGCCAGTTTTAAAATGTACAATATTGTCTTTTGTTCTTATAAACTTAAACCTTATAAAAAGTTACTGGGTCTGCACTTTTAGCGCTGACTGTACATAAACACAAAATGCAATACGTATAGTTGCTTTAAATGAACATATAGTTTGACTATATCATAGTCTATTATTATTTTACAATAGTTGTAAATTTTCCAGAGGTCTTTAACCTCAATAGCAAAATTTCTCAAGTATACATTTCGGCATGTTTCTAAGAGTAATAAACTACCAATAAATTTAATACAGGATGATCAATAATAGTAACTAACTGCTGAGGTAATAGAAATTTGTTATTTTAATAGTATTAATATTAATGCTAATCCAGTGATAGTCTGGGACGAAAAAATGCTATATATTATGCTAACTATAATATATATGCTAATATATATTTATGCTAACTAGCTGCCGTTCTTCCTGGCCCATCGAAGCAGGCGTCTAAGGGACTAGTGGTATATGGAATCTATTGGGCGATGGGCTAGCAATATGTAACTAATGTTCTATATGATATCACAACTCCAATATTCTGCTTAAATGTGACCTAGGAGATACTAAAAAAGTCAAAGTCAAATGTTTTTATTCAACATAAGTACATGTACAGTACATTCATCGAAAGTCAAAACATTTGCCTGACACTGGTTGTCTCTTACATTCATATTCTACCGTTGGTTCGGAAGCCCTGGCTCGGAGAAGAACCAACAAGAAACTCCGGCTTTCAGGATTTTTTGCCCAGTGCCAGTTACAATAACAAATTATAAAGAAACATAATTTTCTATGCACATATATGTATATTATCGTCTTAAAGGGATTAAAGGACGTGAATGTATATATATATGTGAATAGTTAGTTCATTTCTAACATCACCCTGTTAATAGTTCGGTTATGTTTTGTTCCAATGTACAGATACCGTATTGATGTTATCTCTATGATGATTTTATGGCGATATTTATTACTCGAAAAAGATAGGAAAGGTCAATGGTTTGTGTTCGATTACAAATATAAGATACAGTTCTATGGTGAAAATAACATCGTGAGGAAACCTGCCTATTCGGTAATAGTCAGTGCTTGTAAATGGCGACATGGCTTACCAACTGTCATATTGAGGATTGATAAACGCGATCGAATTACATAGAATTACTACCTTCGCAGTTACGGATTTGAACACGTGAATTTAAATATAAACTAGCCCCTTGGTAAGTTCATTTTAGACTTGCATTAAGGGTACTAGGCAACGTATATTTAAGAAATATTAAATATAGATAAATACATACATAGAATATATAATAAACGACCAGACTGGAAAGCAGAAGAAAAGCGTAGGTATTAACTCTGCCTCCACCGGGAATCGGGACCTCACGATTAGCGTTCAGGTGCTTAACCAATCTCGAAATTTATATGATATAATCTATCTACTCGTAAATATAAATATTTTCTTTCACCGTTAAATACCATGTAATCAAATGTACCATGTAATCTGAAACCATGAGATAAATTAACTTAATTTTATTTATTGATAAGATCTAACTCATGCTAAGCTATAGAATACATATGACTTGTATATACATACATATATTCATGCCTCTATGTCCAAAATGGGATAGGCAGAGACTATTAGGCCACCTGGAACGGGTGACAAATCTCTTGCTTCACTTACACCCATTGGCCTTCTTACATGCTCTTCTGTTCTTCACTACTAACACCCGCCTTGAGAAGAAAGTGTCCAATTTGATCTGTATAAGTATTGCATATGATTTGTGTATATATTCTGGTACTGCTTATGTATGGAAGTGAGTGCTGGTTTTGGCAAATCAATCATGAAAGCTGAATTAATGCGGTAGAAAATTATTTTAGGAAAATGTCTAATGTAAGATAGTGTGATAGGGTATGGAATAGTGTGTTTCGTGAACGTTGTAGTATGAAAGAAGATGTAGTGACGAAAATAGAGAAAGGTATGTTAAGGTTTTGGCACATGGAGCGAATGGATGAAAGGAGGGTTACGAAAGGAATTTATATAGCGAAAGTGGAAGGTAGAATTGGACGGGGTATGCCATATATATCAAATTAGAGACATTCTTTTCACGGTGCACGTAGTGAAAGTGAAGAACAGAAGAGCATGTATGAGAAGGTTAATGGGTGTGAGTGAAGCAAGAGATTTGTCATCCGTTCCAGGTGGTGATCGATTGTCACTGCCTGTATCCTTAGGGACGTAGAAGCGTGAATAAGTATTTCCAAATATCGATATTTAGATAGGAATATATGTGAGTGAAATGGAAGGGCTGTAACGTAGGGGCCACGTAGCCGAAACGTCGGGTTGATAAAGGTGATTTTATTATATATAACTTACGCGATAAGTCCCGTTAATTATTAATCATGAGTATAAATCGCGAATCTCTTAAAACTATAATTAGTATAATATTTCTAAAATATACGTTGACTAGTACCCCTAACAAAAGTCTTAAATGAACTTACCAAGGGCCTAGTTCAATTGGTGTAATAGTGTCCTAAATACTATTATTATTTACTTCCCAGCTGGTATGGATCACCGCCGATTATATGGCAATTCACGGCGCCAAATTTTGTTACGAAATTGAGTGATTCACAGAGACTTTTGCCAAAATAATCCTTATGCAACAAAACCGTTTATTGCATTGCAAACATACATAATATTGTAGGAATATATTTTATTGTAGGACGTTATTACACCATTTGAACTAGCCCATTGGTAAGTTCAATTAAGACTTGTGTTAAGGGTGCTAGTCAACGTACATTTACATACATACATACATATCACGCCTGATTCCCTGTGGAGGGGTAGACAGAGATTACCCCATTTGTCGCGATCCTGACAGACTTTCGCTTCATTGACACTCATTCATCTCACACTCGGCGGTTATACATACTTCTAACGTCACCCTTTTTCAATATGGCGTCTATCTGACTGTCTAATTATTGGGCCGGCCCATACGTAACCGTCCTTCCAATTCACCCACATATATTCCGTTTGTCAAAACAATTCATTTCTGATTTGTATCCCGAATTAAATATCAAGCCACCTCACACACCATCATATCATATTTAACTTGTGTATAAGAAGTGACTCAGGACACATACGTGTCTAAATATAGGCAATGAGATAACCACATTCTCTTTAAGGCTTCGCGCCCACTCTTTGAGTCATTGAGGTAGTGTGTTGTGCACCTTATTGTAAATGTAAGACTATCTTAATAATCTACGATATTGTCTATGGTGTGAAGGTTGGTTTGACAGATTGATGGATGATTGACAACCTCTGTGGTAGAAACGGTTAACCACGGCCCTTAGCAAGATGTCAATGGCGAAAAATGAGTACGAAAAATACATAATGGCTACTGTATTGATTAAATTGCTGTTTGAAATAATGTACTTTTACGGTGAGGGAAAACATCATGAGGATATCTGCCTGTTCCCTGAACAGGTAAGAATTAGTGCTTGTAAATGGCGTCATGGCTTACCACCTGTCACATTGAGTACTGACTATCTGGTCAACACGTGGGTTCGAGGTTGCCATAAAATTACTACCTTCGCGAATGCGGAGATGGATACCTCTGACTCGGTCGGGTTAGTCGGGTGGAAATGGTCGTGAACGTGTTTGTCTTATTTGTACGAAATAATTATTGAAAGCGCGTATATCTTAAACAGATGGAATTGGAGACACTCTTTTCAAGGAGGGTGTACGTAGTGAAAAACAGAAGAGCATGTATGCGAAGGTTAATGGGTGTGAGTGAAGCACGAGAGATTTGTCACTCGTTCCAGGTGGCGATCGATAGTATCTGCCTATTTAACGGTTTTAACGGTAGTAAATGTTATTTGTCATATGTATTATTGGTTAACCCATAGGTAACCGCCCTTCCACTTCACCCACATATATTCCATTTGTCATCCTACTTTCATTCATCCACATAACACGTCCAAACAATGTATATGAGTGTCAATGATGAACAAGTGATCGGGATAAGGACAGATGGGGATCCGTGATCTCTGCCTACCCATTTACAGGGAATCGGTGAAGTGCATGTATGTTCACATCTTCTAATCATTTTCGGGGTGGACAGAACCTCAGATATACGATAATATCTCCCAAGTAACTTTTTAGCATAAATATTCTAGTTATGAAGACATATGAAACACTGGTTGATAGCCTACCACCCAATAGAATAAATAAAAACATACACTTCACTTGTGTATACACACTCCCGTTTTATTGTAGCAGGGTAGTCAGCGACTTGAGTGCCCATCTCTGAAATTTCGAAGGCGTGATAGGTATGAGCCACTCGAAGCCCGCGTTTCACTAGATAGACAGCACCCAACGTGATAGGTAGTGAACCGTATCGCCGTATATAGGCACTGACTATTACCTATCCTGAGGGATAGGCAGGTTTCCACACGATTTCTTCCCTCACCGTTAGAGACTGTAAATATGTACGTAAATGAAAAACACATATCTAAATTTCATTCATAACACCCAACGCGATAAGTAAAGAACCGTAACCCCTAGTCCCTTAGTCGCCTTCTACCGGAAAGAACGGCAGCTAGTTAGCAATCTTTTTACGTCCCAAACTATCATGTTAGAGAGAAATCCTTAACACTAAAGGAAGGTTGAATTAGCATGAATCATTAACCAAAACGCTTCAAGGATTATGAGTAAGTTCGAACCTTGACTTTTATGAACGATGCTTATTAATCATTGATAGCACAGCTTAATAGCTGATAAATAGCACTTAGAATGGTGTAAGATGAGACTAAGAGAACATACATAGACGACCTCCGTGGCGCGATCGGTTGAACACTTAAACGCTAATCGTGAGGTCCCGATTCCCGGTGGAGGCAGAGTTAGGAACTACGCTTTTCTTCTGCTTTCCAGTCTGGTTGTTGATTATGTATGCTATATATGTATTTATACAAAACAAAAGCATTCACGACCATTCAACCCTTGCGGGGTAGTCAGAGGTTCAGGTTTCCATCTCAGCAATTGCGAAGATAAGGTAGGTTTCGTAAATGTGTTTTATTACGAAAATGTACATAGAAATTCATGTATTTATCTATACAAAATATGTATACATTTCTTAACTATACGTTGACCAGCACCCTTAACACAAGTCTTGAATAAACTTACCAAGGGGCTCATTAGGTGTAATAGTGTCCTAAATAAATCTATATTTACAAACACTGACGAGTAATTTTTTTTTGCAATTGCGTGGAGTAATAAGAGGAGTGGGCCTTACGCAATATTTGTATGGAAACTAGCGTGGCATTACGCGGGGTGAAACGAGGTACGCGGGATGGAAGGGAGATATTACAACCAATTTAAACACGGCATTTTGTGAGACAAAGCATATGTATCTTCTTTCTACTACACATTTTTAGATCCCGCACCAATTAAAACTCGCCATTTTGACTCCGCACCGCGTAACGGGGGCCGCTCCTTTCGCCGGGTCCTCTTTATATTTGGTCAGACTATTGCCTATCCAGAGAGATAGGTAGATTTCCTCATATCTTTACATTGATAGAAACGTTAATACATATAATACAAATGTCACAACACAGACAAGATGTGGGAAAAAATTTAATTGAATCTGCAATAAGAAATAAGTAACAATTATATTAATTAATTATTTTCTACAAAGAAATCTATTATTTCAAAGCTATGAGATTGTTACGGAGTTCACTTGACTCTAGTTAAAAGATTTAAAGTAGAATCAATGCCGTTGAAATGCGGTCATTGAGGAGAGAATGAAAAGTATGAAACGGGAAGGTTACGGTTTAAAAAATAAGATAAAGTAAGCTATTCATAGGTCTATGTTGTTCCCAACATTGACTTATGGTAGCAAAATATGGTTATGGCAAAAAAGCATGAAAGTAGAATCAATGCCGTCGAAACGCGGTTACTGAGAAGCATATTAGTATATATACATTGAATAAAAGAATTAAAAGAAGTGTGATAACTGATAAGGAAAGGTAGCGGTTAGAAAGAAGATGTAGTGACTAAGATTGAAAAGGGCATGCCTCGATGGTTTGGACATATTATTCTATGGCCATCTCGAACCTACGTGTTGACCAGATAGTCAGTACTCAACTTGACAGGCGGTAAGCCATGTCGCCATTTACAAGCAGTGACTACTACCTCTTCGGGGACAGGTAGGTTTCCTCACGATGTTTTCCCTCACCGTAGTATTCGACCCATTTCGTAAATGTAATTATATTATGAAAATGTAGATCATTAAACTTCATTTCCATTGGTACAAGCTCAAGTGGGATTTGAACCCTGTATCCACTGATACAGAGTCAAGTCCCAAACAACTGAGCTACGTCGAATTAAGTACATATTTCACGATATGTACCCTCACAGTAGAAGTAAATATTAAACATACATTTTATTAAAATGGTTTCTGTTAATTCTTAAATTATACTATTTTAACACCAACTACTATAAAGGTGATCTTCGTACTTAAAATACTTCGAGAGTTAATTGTGAATGCACATACACACACATACATTCACGCCTCTACGTCCCCAACGGAATAGGCAGAGACTTTTAGGCCACTTGGAACGGGTGACAAATCTCTTGCTTCACTCACACCCATTAACCTTCTCATACATGCTCTTCTGTTCTTCACGCTACATAATCATTGAGAAGAATGTCAACAATTTGATCTGTATATATACACTTAAATGTCTGTACCATGCTAGTCTAGGATGAAGAAAGAATGCAAACTAGCTGCCCTTCTTCTCGGCAAGTCGTAGGAGGTTAAGCTACCAGTATATCAAATGACATCACAACCCTAATATTCATGCTAAAAAGTGACTTAGGAGATATTATCGTCTCACCAAGGTTCTGTCCACACCGAAAGGGATTAAAGAACGTTAATATATATTTATGTGTATAAGGTTTTACCAACATACATACATACGCTTCACGACTTTTGTATACACGTTCTGTTTTATATTGTGACGAAGTAGTCAGAGGCTTGAGTGCCTATCTTCGAAATTTCGAAGGCATGTTAGGTATGAGCCACTCGAAGCCCGCGTTTCACTAGATACATAGCACCCAACGTAAAAGGTAGTGAACCGTATCACAGTATACAGGCATTACCTATCCCTCGGGATTTGCAGGTTCCCTCACGATGTTTTCCCTCACCGTTAGCGACTGTAAATTATGTATGTAAAAACAAACATAGTTAAATTTCATTCATTGGTGTATGCCTGGATCGGGATTCGAACCTAGACCTCCAATATTACAGTCTACTATGTACATACATATACATTCACGTCCTTTTATCCCGTTCGGGGTGGACAGAACTCTGGAGACGCGATAATATAGGTCTCTTATTAGCATGACTATTGGGGTTGTAATGTTGTATGAATATATAGCTCAACACAGTTACAATTCAATGGACCACTCGTTCCTTAGTCGCCTTTTACATGCCGGGATTGGTACCTAGGCTCTGTAATAAGAATCCATAGGTCTTCCCCACTAAGCTACAGCCGATATTTAATAAACAAACAGATATTTCTTTAATAGATAGTAAACAATAGATTAGATTGAATAAGATTTCCTGTTAGCCAGAGAATAGTCAATAAGTAATTGTAATTAGAGCAATTGATTCGTAATTGTGTTTAATGTGACTGGGGAACGATTTATGAAGGATTACGAAGGCTTTTCACTTACATACATATACATTTACGCCCTTTAATCCCTTCTGAAGTGGACAGAAGTTGAAAGACAAACGCATTCATGACCATTAACCCTTGCAGGGTCAGAGGTTCAGGTTTCCATCTCCGCAATTGCGAAGGTAGTTCTATGGCCACCTCGAACCCACGTGTTGACCAAGTCAGTACTCAATGTGACAGGTGCTAAGCCATGTCGCCAATTACAAGCACTAACTATTACCTGTTCAGGGAACAGGTAGGTTTTCTTACGAAGTTGAGAGATACGATAATATCTCCTAGGTCACTTATTAGCATGAATATTAAGGTTGTGATGACACACATACACATCACGCCTGATCCCCTGTAGAGGAGTAAGAGATAACGGATCCCTATTTGTCCCGATCCTGTCAGACCACTTTCGCTTCATTGACATACATACACACTCGGCGGTTATAAGTACTTCTAATGTCACCCTTTTTCAATATAAAGGAAAACATCGTGAGGAAATCTGCCTATGTCTAAAATAGGTAGTCAGTATCTATATACGGCAACATGGTTAACCACCTGTCACGTTGAATACTGATTGTCAGGTAACAAGTGGGTTTCGAGTGGCCAAAGATCATCACAATGCTCACTTGATGGACATTCAATCTATGACTACTTCGAAAGGATTTACATACATACAAATCACGCCTGATTCCCTGTAAAGGGGTAGGCAGACACGGTACCCCATTTGTCCCGATCCTGACAGACCACTTTCGCTTCATTGACACTCATACATCGTCTCATACACACTCGGCAGTTATAGGTACTTCTAACGATCTTTTTCAATGTAGTGATAGTTGTTTTGAGCTTATTATGTTATGTACATTTTAGTAATGGCTTTTAAAAACCCATTTCATACAATGGTTAAGATGAATGACATTTGTCGATTATCTCGTAATGTCAAGGTTTCATTATGTGGCGGATGAACTATGAAAATGGCTATTCACTGTAACGACTAGTTAGATAACTTAGAGGTCGGCTACATACATATAATATGGGTGTTATGACGACATTTTGGTGCGCCATTAATAATGAAAGTATGTATTTAATATTGTGTTTCATAATTAAATATATTATATTAGGGACACTATTACACCAATTGAACTATCCCCTTAGTAAGTATATTTAAGAAATAAGGTACTAGTCAAAAAAGGTACTATATAATATATTTGACAAATATACATACATACATATATTTACACCTCTACGTCCATAACATGATAGGCAGAGACTTTTAGGCCGCTTGGAACGGTTGACCAATCTCTTGCTTCACTCATACCCATTAACCTTCTTGCATGCTCTTCTGTTCTTCACTACGTACACCCTTATGAAAAATGTACACATTCTATTCGGCTTAATAAGACAAAATTAACAACAGAAACACTTTTACGAATGTTAACCCTAATGAGATAGGCACAGTCGCTGTAATTGCGAAGGTAGTAATTCTATGGACACCTCGAACCCACGTGTTGACCAGTCAGCACTCAATGTGACAGGTGGTAAGCCGTTTCCCCGTTTCTTCGAAATATGTCTATAGAATAAACCTCTGACTACACCACAAGGGTTAATGATCCTGAAAGTCTGTTTTTCCATCTATGAAAGTTGGCAATGTCTATTTGAAATGTCAATTTATTACCAAATGGCGTTAACATCTGTCAGTCAACTGTCAATTCATAAATCAACATCATATAATTTATTTTCTATTTTGGCTAATATATATGAGTGTGTAAGGAGGTATATGAGTGTCAATGAAGCGAAAGCGGTCTGTCAGGATCGGGACGTGTATGTATGTATAGCGTTAAGACACTTGACTAAGAACCCAGACGTCTTGTACTACATCTATATTCGCTCTTGGCCTACCACCTATTATTTTAATAGGTAGAGACACGCATATAAAAGACATAAATCGGTTATAACTATTTTTTTAAGGTTGCTTCGATAATAGATCATCATTACATCAGTTCCTGGTATAAAATGGATGCTAAAGGGGTCATACTTTTAATGAAACAAAAACAAAACAAACGCGTTCTCGACCATTAAGCCATGTCGCCATTTACAAGCACTAACTATTATCTGTTCGGGTAACAGGTAGGTTTCCTCACGATGTTTTCCCTCACCGTAGTATTCGACGCATTTCGTAAATGTATGTTTATTACGAACATGTACATAGAAATTCACTAAACTTCATTTCTATTGGTACATGCTCAAGCGAGATGGAAATGAAGTTTAATGAATTTATATAATATTAAGCGTTTATTTACAGCCACAAAACATACACAATACAAAAAGTTTACAAATCTAACTTATAAACTAGGGGGTATAACTTGTGCATGTTATTGTCGCAGTAAAAAGGTTCCAACTCAGCTGGATATGTTGTGTTTGGTAGCAAACGCAACGCTGATATTATGTTCGAACCAACAAGAGGGCGAATAACAATAATAATAGGCGAATAAAATAACAATAATAATAGAATTAACAATCAGAGCTTAATAAATATAACTTTGAACTATACATACATGTTAAATAAATTATTATTGTGTATATTGTAAGTTATGCGGATGAATGATAGCAGATTGACAAAAAGAATATATACGTGTATATGAGTGAAGTGGAAGGGTGGTTACGTAGGGGCCGGCCTAATAAGATATATAACAGTCAGATAGGCGCCATATTGAAAAAGGGTGACGTTACGAGTGGAAAGGCTGTCTTGCTTATACCATTTCGCAACTTTACAGGAGAGCGATTCAAAGTTTAAAAAATCGACAAAAATTGCATTAAAAACCAATTTTTGTCCTTACAACATACACGATCACTTCTTTCAATCCCTTTCGGGTTGGACAGAACCTCGGAGACACGATGATATGTCCTTGGTAACTTTTTAGCATGAATTGAGTTGTGATGTTATGAAACATTGTAGACAGGTTGCTAGCCCATCCAGTTGATTTCATTAACCCCTAGTCTCTTAGTCTCCTGCTACGACATGCCGGGAAGAACGGCAGCTAACTAGCATTCTTTTTACGACCCAGCTAGCACAGCACAGGAGAGGACAATTTCGAAACATTGTCTGAATGACAAAACAAACCAAATCATCAATTTTGAATCAACAACTTGACTATTCGCAAAAATTGTATTTAGAAGTATTTTGATAAATTCTAATAACATTGACATTTCTCATTTTCTAATGCCTTTTTCTTTTTATATGGCTTTATCAATTGAGTAGCCACAATTCTGACAAAATCGATCTGTCTATGGAAAAATTAAAGCCGGAATTTTATCTTGTAATATAATAATACCTTTATTAGGATATCCTCTGCGTACTAGCTAAGACATTAAAAAAGATTCAATTGCTACCATTCGTCCTGTCAAGTCGTAGGACTCGATTAAGCGACTAATCTAGGGATATATAATTTATATTGGGCGATGAGCTAGCAACCTGTCACCAATGTTCCATATGACATCACAACCCCAATATTAATGCTAAAAAGTGACCTTGGAGTAAATAGAATCTATTGGGCGATGGGCTAGCATATGGCTAGCCCAGTATTGTTGCTGATAAGTGACTTAGATGTTTTCATATCTCCGAGGTTCTATCGACCCGAAAGACATAAAAAGCCGTGAATGTATATGTAATTATAGTTTTAAGAGATTCGCGATTTATACTCATGATTAATAACTAACGGGACTTATAAGTAAAACATACGCGATAAGTCCCGCTAGTTATTAATCATAAATGTATATGTATGTAATAACCTACATAAACTTACGTTACATGTAACATAATTGCAGGTAACCTCAAACAACAAGCTTTTAATAGCACTATAAAAATGTTTAGCCAATTTTACGATTACTAACTGGATGCCTCAATAATTGCAGTCGCTAAAGGTTACCTTTGGTATACATTATGCAAAAAATCAGAAAAAAATGACCACACTCCTTCATGCGAATAAATGGATAACAATATTTCAAACATGACCCTGCCTCTTCGATATTTTTTGACCTTTACCTACTGGTAGACACACAAGTGGCTTCAATTTCGTTTTGTCACAAGACAAACACGTTCACAATTAACTCTTGTGATCAGAGGTTCAGGTGTCCATCTCCGCAATTGCGAAGGTAGTTCTATGACCACATTGAACCCACGTGTTGAACAAGTCAGTACTCAATGTGACAGGTGGTAAGGCTCCAAACAACTGAGCTACGTCGAACTATAGCTACGTCGAATTAAATTTCATTTTGTATTGGAGGTAAAGGTAGATAGACCATCGTCCAATAGATTGCATTGACTTTTATACTAGGCTAAGTATTTGTATAAGTTTAATAGTTTTTTTGTACTACGGTGAGGAAAAACATCGTGAAGAAACCTCCCAGTTCCCCGAACAGGTAATATTTAGAGCTTGTAAATGGCGATATGGCTTGCCACCAGTCACATTGAGTACGGACTATCTGGTCAACACGTGGGTTCGAGGTGGCCACAGAATTACTACTCAACGTGACAGGTGGTAAGCCAAGTCGCCATTTAAAAGCACAAACTATTACCTGTTCAGGGAACAGGTAGATTTCCTCACGATGTTTTCCCTCGCTGTAATATTCGATGCATTTCGTAAATGTATTTTTATTACGAAACTGTAAATAGAAATTCATTAAACTTCATTTCCATTATACATGCTTAAGCGGGATTCAATACCATCAATAATAAAATCGAGCACTCACTCAGTAGACATCACTCCATAGTATAAAACAAAGTCGCTTTCTCTGTCCCTATGTCCCTTTGTATGCTTAAATCTTTGAAACTACCCAACGCATTTTGAAGCGGTTTTTTTTTAATAGATAGAGTGATTTAAGAGGAAGGTTTATATGTATAATAACATCCATTAAATAGTGGTAGTAATAAGAGCGTAACGATTGAGAAGAAATAGTGGAGTAGGCTATATATTTTATACCCGTACGAAGCCGTCACTAGTAAATAATAAAATCGAGCACTCACTTATTAAACGTATAATATACGTTTACCACTTCTCTCTACGTCAGTACCGCATCAAATACATTTTGGCGGAATAACATTCTATCAGAACATAAAATAACATAACTGGAATCATTTCATCTAATCGCCTATTATGACAGAACGATGAATTGACCTTAACAGAGAGGCTAACACGACAGGGGTCAAATACATATAGTCAGATAGGCGACGTATTGAGGGGTGACGTTAGAAGTACCTATAACTACGATGGACGACCTCCGTGGCGTGATTGGTTAAACTGAACGCTAATCGTGAGGTCCCGATTCCCGCAGGCAGAGTTAAGAACTACGCTTTTCTACTGCTTTCCAGTCTGGTTGTCGATGCTATATGCTATATATGAATTTATTTTGTGACTACGTTGACTACGTTGACTAGTACCCTTAACACAAGTCTTAAATGAACTTACCAAGGGGCTAGTTCGTTAGGTGTATTAGTTATAATTATAACAGCCAAAGTGTGTGTGTGTGGTGTAGGGATGCCATTGAAGCGATGTCTTGTCAGGATCGAGACAAATAGGGATCCGTGATCTTTGCCTATCCCTCTGTAGGGAAATGATGTGTATGATAAAACATAAAGACCCCTAAGTCACTTTCAGCATAAATAGTTATGGATAGTGTTAAAAGGAACATCAGATAATACGAAAATGCACTCATAGAGAGGTACAAAACTACAAACAGCCATAGAGACAATTTTACATGTCTGAACTTGTTGAATATTGTAACGGTTTGTGTAAACTACTATGCCAAAACAATGCATTTTATTCATTTTCGACACCATGTTTCATAGAGACATTTACAGCTTAACACCTACACAATCGATATTTAAAAAGAAAAAATGCAAGTTTAGTTTTTCAAATCAACCGAGTTCGATTTCCGAAGTGGATACAGTTTTTTCGAATAAAGTATGAACCCAGTTTTTCTTTTTATCAAAATCGGTGACATGGTTCCTAAGAACAAATCTTCGTATCTCTTATAGTTTCAGACTTTCCCATACTGACCGATTTGAATGCGCCACCCTGTAAACTATACATAATCAACAACCAGGCTGAAAAGAAGAAAAGCGAAGTTCTTAACTCTGCCTCCACCTTGAATCGAACCCGAGACCTCGTGATTAGCGTTAAGCCTACGCCACGGAGATGTATAACACTTATGTATATGTTAAACTATACATATACATGGATTTTCGCGTCGTCTATGAGACGGGCAACAACATTAATATTCAAATACGTTAGTCAGCCGATCCGATTTCATCAGACTCAGGGGCAGAGTTGCACAATCGCAGAATCTGTGAAAACACCAAATTCCACTCCGTTGCAACATACACACTCCGCGTCTATAATTTAGGCGCTTAGTCTAGAATAAAAACGGATGTTATTGATATGTAACGCTGAGGGAAAACATCGTGAGGAATCTGCCTATCCTTCAGGATACGGTAAGGATACGGCGATACGGTTCACTACCTATCACGTTGGGTGCTGTCTATCTAGTGAAACGCGGGCTTTGAATGACCCATACCTAACAAGCCTTCGAAATTTCGGAGATGGGCACTCAAGCTTCTGACTACCCCGCCGTAATTACAAGTCGTGAAGTATGTTATATGTTTTTATTAATATGTAATGTTAAACCGACGACCGCTGGAGTAAAGCGGTCCTTAAGTGGAGGCTACGTCTAGGCAAACGTAGTGTAGGACGTTCCCCTGCTAGGTGGACCGATGACCTCAAGAAGGTTGCGGGTAGTGGCTGGATGAGGGCCACGAAAGATCGTCTTTTGTGGCGTACCCTTGGGGAGGCCTACGTCCAGCAGTGGACTAGTACAGGCTGATTGATTGATATTAATATGTAAGGTTAACAAAAAGATAAACGCGTTTACGAGCTTAAACCGGGAGTCAGAGGTTCAGGTGTCCATCTCCGCAATTGCGAACGTAATTCTATGGCCACCTCGAACCCACGTGTTAACCAGATAGTCAGTACTCAACGTGACAGATGGTAAGCCATGTCGCGATTTACAAGCACTAACTATTACCTTTTCAGGAACAGGTAGGTGTCCTCACGTTGTTTTCTCTCACCGTAGTATTCGACCCATTTCGATAATGTAATTTTATTGTGAAAATGTACATCATAAAACTTCATTTCCATTGGTACATGCTCAAGTGGGATTTGAACCCTGCACCCACTTATACAGAGTCAAATCCCAAACAACCTTGCTACGTCGAATGTAAGGTTATTAACAAAAATACTAGTCTATAACGTAAAAAGAATGCTAACTAGCTGCCGCTCTTTCCGGCATGTCGTAGGAAGTGGCTAAGGGACTAGGGGTAAATGGGATTCATTGGGAGATGGGCTAGCAACCTGTCAACAATATTCCATTTGGGATCACAACCTCAATATTCATGCTAAGTAAGCAATGAGGTGTTTTTAGGTCTCTAAGGTTCTGTCCATCTCAAAAGGGATTAAAGGACGTGAATGTATATGTAATTATCTGTGTATCTTCTCACAATTATAAGAATAACATTTACATATAGTTCATATTACATCGTGATAAAAATACATTTGCTTAAAGCACCAATTCTATAGTAAGGGAAAACATCGTGAGGAAACCTACCTGTTTCCCGAACATGTAATGGTTGGTGCTTGTAAATGGTGACATGGCTTACCACCTGACATTGAGTACTGACTATCAACACGTGAGTTCGAGGTGGCCATAGAATTACTACATTCGCAATTGCAGAGATGGACACCTAAACATTGATAAACCCCGCAAGGGTTAATTAATGGTTTTGAATGCCTTATTTTCTTTACAGGCAGATAGACAGTTAGTTAGGATTCTATTTACGTTCGAGACTGGCACGTGACTAAGCCATTTTGAATTCAAAACAACATTGTACAAAATAGGTCAAAATAAAAACAAAAATGCAACGACCTCTTTGAACTAAAAACATGTTTTTTATGTTTTTTACAACAATAATTCTCATTGGGTTTTTTACGCTATGATTCCTGAATATCACTTTAGGGTTATGCATGACATATTAACACTAAATAAAAATACGACTTCTCTAATGCAGTACACGATGTATCATTGATACACATATACATAGACAATAAGACACATAACGTCAGATAGACGCTGTATTAAAAAAGGGTGACGTTACAAGTACATGTAACCGCCGAGTGTATGAGATGATGTATGAGTGTCAATGAATCGAAAGCGGTCTGTCAGGATCGGGACGAATCGGGATCCGTGATCTCTGCCTACCCCTCTACAGGGAATCAGGCGTGATGTGTATGTATGTACATACAAAGATATTTATGCCTCTACGTCATTCTTCTTCTCAAGGCAGGTATTAGTAGTGAAGAACAGAAGAGCATGTATGAGAAGGTTAATGGGTGTGAGTGAAGCAAGAGATTTGTCATCCGTTCTAGGTGGCCTAATAGTCTCTGCCTATCCCGTTAGGGACGTAGAGGGGTGAATATTTCTATGTAGGTTTTATTTATTTATTTAGGATACAAACAGTTACATATTAGAAATTAGACTAAATATAATACTAATTCTAATTTAAACTTACAGTATCCATAAAAATAACAAAACTACTCATGACTTCAATAATAATAGTATAACCGAAGATATTTCTTTGGTTGTGTCTATCTCAAAAGAAATTAAAAGACGTGAATATATGTGTATGTAAGTATAATTAGTAATCCTACTGAATCTTTGTAAATATAATAAACAATACTGTTTTGAAATGCACCAACTCATTTTTTGCCTAAAAATAAATTATCACGTGCACAACATCAATATTTTTTGTAAAAATCGAGTTATACTAATTGCATTTACATATAACACATAAATAATAGACATACATATTATATTAATACATATTTAACGACCTCCGTGGCGCGATCGGTTAACCACCTGAACGCTAATCGTGAGGTCCCGATTCCCGGTGGAGGCAGAGTTAAGAACTACGCTTTTCTTCTGCTTTCCAGTTGTTGATTATGTATGCTATATATGTATTTATCTATATATTATGAGTATTATATTGATTTCAACTTTGTTGACTAGTACCCTTAAAACAAGTCTTAAATGTACTTACCAAGGGGCTAGTTCAATTGGTGTAATAATGTCCAAAATATTATTATATCCCTGTCTATAAATTAGATGGTTTTTCCGAAATCCGGCTATCTTGTTTGTGTTAGTCACAGCCTATCATAATAATAGGTTAATCTTCAGCCGACATAACACAGAAAACATTCATATTATATCTGTTATTGCTATGATGTTTTATTATAAGTATATTATTTTAAGTTTATTATATTAAATCGACGTAGCTCAGTTGTTTGGGGCTTGGCTCTGTATCGGTGGGTACAGGGTTCAAATTCCGTTTGAGCATGTACTAATGGAAATGAAGTTTAATGAATTTCTATGTACATTTTCGTAATAAAAACACATTTACGAAATGCATCGAATTATACGGTGAGGGAAAAACCTACCTGTTCGACGAACAGGTAATAGTTAGTGCTTGTAAATGGCGACATGGCTGACCACCTGTCACATTGAGTACTGACTATCTGGTTAACACGTGGGTTCGAGGTGTCCATAGAATTACTACCTTCGCAATTGCGGAGATGGAAACCTGAACCTCTGACTACCCCGCAAGGGTTAATGGTCGTGAATGCGTTTGTTTTTTTGTATATTATTTTGCGTATGTTTATTATTTATAGCTTGTGACAGATTCCGAATCGGGTGCTGCCGGAGGACCAGTGATGCCTAGCTGCATCGTATAATGAGGCAGCACCTTTTCACTGTATTAAGGTCTCCATTTTATTGTCGTTGTAATGTTTGTATTGTGTTCTAATGTAAATATGTAGTGAATAAACTATTTTTTCTTTCTTTCTTCTTTATTTTAGGAAGACTTCTGACTAATATACATATATACAATAGAATCTATTGGGCGATGGGCTAGCAACCTGTCACCTAAGTTCCATTATGACATCGCAACTTCAATAATCATGCTAAAAAGTGACCTAAGTTTCGTTTGCCACGAAAGGAATGAAAAGACGAAAGATACGTATTTATATGTATAATTAAATATTTTAAAACTGAATACACGATATTAAGTCTCCGAACACATACAATTAAGTCTCCATCGTTCTGCCCAATAGTTATAATATAGAGATATATAATTCGACGTAGCTCAGTTGTTTGGGGCTTGGCTCTGTATCAATGAGTACAGGGTTCGAATCCCGCTTGAGCATGTACAAATGTAAATGAAGTTTAATAAATTTCTTTGTACATTTTCGTTATAATAACTCATTTACGAAATGCATCGAATTATACGCTTAGGGAAAACACCGTGAGAAAACTTATGTGTTCGCCGTACAGGTAATAGTTAGTGCTTAAAAATGAACTATCTGGCCAACACGTGGGTTCGAGATGTCAATACAATTATTATGCGGAGATGGAAACTTGAACGGGAGTAAGGGTTAATGGTCGGCAACGCTTTGTCTTTTTGTCGTTCTGCCCACCCCGAATGTGATCAAAACTTAACATATATCCACCAAGTGACTCTATAAAGCCAAAGTAGAAGGTAGAGTTGAACGGGGTAGGCCGCGTAGAACTTATACAAATCAAATTGGAGACATTCTTCTCAAGGCAGGTGTACGTACATAGTAAAGAACAGAAGAGCATGTATGAGAAGGTTAATGGGTGTGAGTGAAGCAAGAGAGATTTGTCTCACCCGTTCCAGGTGGCAATCAATAGTCTCTGCCTATCGTAGAGGCCTGAATATATATAATAATAATATTTAAGACACTATTACACCAATTGAAGTAGCCCCTTGGTAGTTCATTTAAGACTTGTGTTAAGGGTACTAGTCAACATATATTTAAGAAATATATACTTATAATACATAGATAAATACATATAGTATAAATAATCAACGACCAGACTGGAAAGCAGAAAAGCGTAGTTCTTAATTCTGCTTCCACCGGGAATCGGGACCTCACGATTAGCGTTAAGATGGTTAACCAATCGCGCCACGGAGGTCGTATATATGTATGTATGTATTTTCACATATAAAATGACGCACATCATGTTTTTGCATACCTAAATAGGGTAAGAACTACATTCTTTTGACATTTCGTAACTTATTAACATAAATATTATTGTTAAACTTATGTTAATGGTGGACCAATAAAACTTTGAATATGCCTACCGTAGTTTATGATATTACAGCCGCTTTTGGGTTGAAACCTACGCCATTTTGGGACCTCTAACCTTTTCTTTGTTTAATTGTGACCTCGATTTGATAGACTTTTGACACAATAAAATGTCTAAAACCTAAAAGGAATATTCTGGGGCCTAAGTCTATTAATACGGTTTAGCATAGTTCAATGTCAGATCAGTAATAGTGTGAAGTTGGTAGTGGATTAGCAAGTGTCAAATTTCACCAATGATATCAGTAAGTGTCAAATTTCGCTTTAAAATGGCGAAATTTGTCACTTTTGCTAATCCACTACCAACTTCACACTATTACTGATCTGATATTGAACTAGCTTTAGTCCACTAATTAACTATGGCGGCGATACAGCTGCGCTGCTACTGCATCTCTGCTGCAAAAGTGGTAGTCTGGTAAAATTTTGATCTATCACAGGTTAACCTCGATAGTGACTCAATAGCGCGTCAGTAATGCTTCAGTAGTAACACATAAACATTCTCGCTTACGATTGAGCATAGACAAAGCTGTCAAAACAATAGTGGAGTACCAAAAATAACTATTGAACTGATATTGACGCATAATTGATTGGTGGAGTAGCTTTTTTGTATTTCAGATGCAGTTCGATAACGCTTAAGTGGCGTAAAGTTGTTAGCGGAGTACTTTCCAGTTGGTAGTTGATTATATATGCTATATATGTATTTATCTATGTATAACAAGTATATATTTCTTAAATATACGTTGACTAGTACCCTTAACACAAGTCTTAAATGTACTTAGCAAGAGGCTAGTTCAATTGGTGTAATAAAGTCTTATAATATTATTATACTAGTGACCCACTCCGGCTTTGCACGGGTATACAATATATAACCTACTCCACTATTTAATGAATGTTATTATACATATAAACCTTCCTCTTGAATCACTCTATCTATTAAAAAAACCGCATCAAAATCCGTTGCGTAGTTTCAAAGATTTAAGCATACAAAGGGACATAGGGACAGAGAAAGCGACTTTGTTTTATACTATGTAGTGATATGTATTTATCTATATATAAATAAATATTCCTTGTTATTATTTATTATTATTGTTATTATTATATTTATTATTATATTTATTTATTTATTATTATTATTGTTATTGTTATTATTTGTTGTCCCGGGGCCGATCACGATCAGTGGAGAGGCGCTCGAAGTGGTCCAGGAATATGTATACCTGGGCCAGGCTCTGCAAATGGGTAGGGACAGCTTCGAGCGTGAGATTTCCAGAAGAGTGCAGCTGGGCTGGGCAGCATTCGGGAAGTTGCGTCATGTCCTCTCGTCGCCACTACCGCAGTGTCTTAAGACCAGGGTTTTTAATCAGTGCGTCCTACCTGTAATGACGTACGGTGCCGAGACGTGGAACATGACGGTCGGGCTGGCTCACCGATTACATGTCGCTCAGCGAGCAATGGAACGTTCGATGCTGGGTATCTCGTTAAGGGACAGAGTCCGGAACGAGATTATCCGGCAGAGAACCAATATCGTAGACATTGTCTATCGATGTTGCAAGCTGAAGTGGCAGTGGGCCGGTCACGTCTGTCGCAGAACCGACGACCGTTGGAGCAAGGCGGTTCTCGAATGGCGACCGCGTCTCGGTAAACGTAGTGTAGGACGCCCCCCTGCCAGGTGGACTGATGACCTGAAAAAGGTCGCTGGTAGTGGTTGGCTGAGGGCCGCGAGTGATCGTGTTTTGTGGCGTTGCCTTGGGGAGGCCTACGTCCAGCAGTGGACTGTCATAGGCTGATTGATTGATTGATTGAAATAAATATACAATACTAAAATATACGTTGACTAGAACCCTTAACACAAGCCTTTAATGAACTTACCAAGGGACTAGTTCAATTGGTGTAATGTCCTACAATATTATTATATTAACAGACTCCCATACAAGGGTTATATCCCGACAAGTAAGGCAGTTATTCAGCCGTCTAAGAAGTCGAGACTCGCACGGGACTATTTTGCAACAGTCGCGTCATGGTAGCGTAAATATTTTTGACGAGAACCGGTTGGCAAGCCATCGCACACCCGGATCCGAGGTCGCCTGCAGCGAATATTAAGTAAGTCCGGTTAGGTATTACATCTGCTCAAAATTCAAGATTTGGGAGGGTAGGCAGAGGTTTGAAAGGAAGGGTTTTGTAGGTAAACGCGGACGGTTTCCTCGCTTTAAAGACAAAGACGAAAACAAAGCAACATTTTTTTTGTTTAGGAAAACAAACAGTTCTAAAATTATAGAAAATAACAAATATATACATTTATAAACTTTGTAATATTTGTAAAGTTCCCGAGGCTTTAACCCACATAATATTTTATTGTCAAAAACATGTTTAGCACAGAGTAATTTTAGTCGCCGAGTTATTAGAGATCTATTACAAAAAAGAAAATATTCCAATCACTATACAATACTACTATACTATACTATATGACATTCTTAAAGAAGTTAAATGTTACAAGTCCTTATACAAGTTTATCAAATTTCTATTGGTGAGATCTAATAATTCAGTGGAAACAATGTATAATTCATTTTTTTTTACTTGTATTTTTTGTTGTTGTTGTTTTAATGTATTTTTGATGTACTAAGACAAGCTAGAAGGTCTTGGTTACCATACAGACGTTAAATAAACTTAAAAAAAAGAAGAAAATAACAAATAGAGTACCCGCCACATACGGTGGCAGTAGCCAAACTTGGAACTAAATTTGACGTTTCCGCCGTTGCGTGTTATTTTGTATGAAAGGTAAATTTAGTATTACCAGCGTTGTGTTTTTTGCCCACTCTTTGTAATTTTTATGTTTGTTAAGGGTGATTATAATAAATTGATTTCTGGAGTTTCTTGTTAGTTCTTCTCCAAGGGTCTCCGCTGAACTTCTTCTTCTCAATCGTTACGCTCTTATCAGAGCGGTCGTGGTCTTCATGACGTGGCATCTTGAGCAGCCGAAATGGTTGGTGAACTAACCTCGGTAAAAAAATGTAAAGACAATGCTCAGTGCCATGTTTGAAATAGTTTTTTACATACATACATACACATCACGCCTGATTCCCTGTAGAGGGGTAGGCAGAGATCACGGATCCCCATTTGTCCCGATCCTGACAGACCACTTTCGCTTCATTGACATTCATACATTCTCTAATACACTCTCGGCGGTTATAGGTACTCCTAACGTCACCTTTTTTCAATATAGCGTCTATCTGACTGTTACATATATGTCTTATTAGGCCGGCCCCTACGTAACCGCCCTTCCACTTCACTCATATATATTCCTTTTGTCAATACAGTCAAACCTGGATAAGTGAGAGTTCAAGGGGGCACATTCTCATTCTCGCTTATAGAGGTTTCTCACTAACCCGAGTTTCTCGCTAATGCAGGTACATGGGTAGCGTTTCTTTCTTATAGGGGTACGCAGCAATAACAAGTCACAGCAAATGCGAATGTAGTCAATATGTGATATTATATAATTATGTGCATGATATGCACAACATATATTATGTCCATATATAAATTTAAATGCTTACGAAAAGAAAACAAAAAATCCATGCACAATATTATTTTATTTAGAGTTATTTAGAATTTATAGTCTTTTGATTTTATAATTTTATAATTTGTGGTAGGTGGATCTGGTAAATTAAAATCCCTCTGAATTTCATTTCGCGTTTTCCAGATTTAAAGACAGTATATTATCTGTGACAGTACTATAATTTTCCGTTTTGACATTATGCAGAATAGAACTTTCCTTCGCAAATGGTAACTATAAACTGAGTAAGTCCGACAAACAGAACGGTACACATGCACACGTGTCCATTCGAAAAGAATGCGATAAAATAACAACCACGAAATAAAATGGGTACAATATTGACGAAAAAACAATAGAAAAACAATGGTAGAAACTTTCACGAAAGTTAAGAATGAGTCATAAAATAGCAGATGTTAATTTTGTAAATAAGGGTCGACTGTCGCTTATAGAGGTACAGATAGATAGCAGTCTCACTTACAGAGGTCTACGAGGGAAAAACGTCTCTCTCTTACAGAGGTTTCTGTTTCTCGCTAATAGAGGTTTTGGGAGCTTAACATGATGGGTCCTGGCTATTACTCTCACTTATAGAGTTTTCTCACTTATCCAGTTCTCACTTATCCAGGTTTGACTGTATATAGTTTTTTTAATTTGTACTTAGATCATAAAATAACTTTCAAAGAGAGCTTATGATAGGGCCTATTTTGAATAAAAATATTTTGATTTTTGACTTTGGTATATTAATTTGTTTTATTTGAGTTTATAGCTCTGCAACCAAAGATCGTTACAAATGAAACCTCAATATAATGTATCGAGCCGTATGGCACAGTGAGTGCTAGTTTTGGCGTGTTTACTGGTAACACTGAATTACGCGACTGTAGCGACGCCTCCAACTGCCACCTTATGTGGCGGGATCTCTACTTTACATTCATACTAACCTACAGTTTCCATTACATTATACAACTGACGCGTATATGACGCATGCGCAAATAGGGTGTACAATTATTACTTTGTATTAGCATGGACTGTCTCTGGGGTACAATATTGTATTTCGATTAAAACCAAAATAACTTAAGTTTTTACTTGACAAAGTATTACTTTATCGCTATTAACGTTTATTAATATTATTATTCTCAAAATTTTAAGTTAGTTTGCATCCTAAACTTAATTAATAAGACAGTCAACATATGACACTCAGATTCAATTAAAAATAGTGTGATAAAGAAAGGTTGCGGTATGAAAAATGATGTAGTGACTAAGAGTGAAAAGGGCATGCTTTAGTTTGGACATAATATGCGAATGAATGATAGTAGATTGACAAAAGGAATATATTGGTGAAATGGAAAAGGCCGTGAAAGGGGTCGGCCCAATAAGACATATGACACTCAGGTAGACGTAACATTGAAAACGGGTGACGTTAGAAGTACCTATAACCACTGAGTGTGTTAGACGTGTATGAGTGTCAATGAAGCGAAAGTGGTCTGTCAGGATCGGGACAGATGGGGATGCCTGATCTCTGCCTGCCCCTCTTCAGGAAAACAGGCGTGGTTTATATGGATGTATAATTAAAAAGATATTTGTACTGAGTAAAATGTTTGCAAATTTATAAATGGTTGCAAATTGATAATGTATTACAAGAATGGTCAACAGTTTGGTGAAAAACTTGTTACTTAAAATTTAATAAGATTATCTATTTACACAAGTAATTCTCATACATAACATATGCTTTACGGCTTGTGTACTCACACTGCCTTTTTTATTATGGCGGGGGAGTCAGAGGCTTGAATGCCCATCTTCGAAATTTCGAAGGCGTGTTAGGTATGGGTCACTCGAAGCCCGCGTTTCACTAGACAGCACCCAACGTAATTTAGTGAACCGTATCGCCGTATACAGGCACTGGCTTTTACCTATCCCAAGGGATATTCGAGTTACCTTGGGATTTTTCCCTTACTGTTATGAACTAAATATTGGTAATATTATTCCTATGCTTACGACTGAAAATATTTCATCGATTCATTTTAACATTTATATCGCGGTTGTGATGTTATTAATATAGAAAATTCATGGCATTTTGTCTGCTTACTCGTCACTCAAGCACGACCACCCAGCCACAATAAAAAAGGGAGTGTATATTCACAAGTCGTGAAGCGTATGTTTATGTTATGTACAGTCAACGCTTAAAGTGCAGTCCCAGTAACTTTTTATTATGTTTACGTTTATAAGAACAAAAGACAAAATTTTACATTTTAAAACTGGCGCCACTATGCACTGTCATGGCCACTATACGTTCGCGTGCTTCGAAATGGAAAATATTGTTTTTTGTTCCTATAAACGTAAACCTTATATAAAGTTACTGGGACTGCACTTTTAGCGTGTACATAGAAAACGTGTCTACTACTTACCGGCAAGAACGGCAGCTAGTTAGCATCCTTTTTACGTCCCAAACAGGACCATTATTCGCAAATAAATCTAGCATTAACATAATTGTTAAATCGCTACCCCCCGTAGTTAAATAGCAGAAATAAATTTCAATACGACTTCTGTATGGAATTTTGCATATTTTAATTTGTAAATATAATATGTGACCTCTGAATTCATAATATGAGTGTTATGACGATATTTTGGTGTGTATGGATGAATAATGTGATGCTGTTAAATATTGTGTTTAATACATACATACATATCACACCTGATTCCTTGTACCTACCCCTCGTGGGCAGAGATCACGGATCCCCATCTGTCCCGATCCTGACAGACCAATTTCGCTTCATTGAGACTCATACATCTTCTCATATACACTCGGCGGTTATAGGTACTTCTAACGTCACTCTTTTTCAATATAGCGTCTATCTGACCGTCATATGTCTTGTTGGGCTGGCCCCTACGTAACCGCCCTTCCACTTCACTCATATACATATATTCCTTCTATGAATCTATTAATACGCATAACATGTCCAAACCATTTTTTTTTTAATCTGAGTAAATTTTTTTTTTATTATTTTTATTAAAGGTACTAGTCAATTTATATAATAATAATAACGTTTATTCACAAAAACACATTAACATACACAAACAGGAAATTAAAAAAAAATAAGAGAAAGAGTTTATAAGTAAATAATTAAATCCTACATGTGCATGTCATTGCCCAGTGAAATGGTCCCAGCTCAGCATATATGCAATGATTGAAGTACAATCACTGCGCTGATCTTACGCTAGAACCATGAGGGTTACGTGCATTCGCCAAGCCAGTTGTACAAAACCTAATTTACACACACAAATATATTAGAAAAATACTATTAACCTCTGATAAAAAAATACACACATACATATCATAGATAAAAAGAATATTATAGATAAAAAATAATATATTATAGATATAATTAATATATTACATATTTCATTACATATACATATTACATTGGTTGTGCTGGAATAATAATAACTCCTTCTTGAGCTTTCTTTTAAAATCACGCTTACCCCGGACGTTTCTTATTGGTGGCGGGATATCATTCCAGCACTTTGTAGCTGCGTATTTAAAAGCGCCCCTAAATGCGGCAGTTCGGTGCTGAGGTATCGATAGTGGGGGCACGCAGGACCTCTGCCCCCCGCTCTGGGACCGCCAAGACAACTTGTCATACAAGTAGGTAGGCTCCCCTGTCTTGATGACGTCAAACAAAAGGCAGCTGAGCAGCAGCCTCTGTCGAGCTTCCATTTTCAGCATGTTTGACGCATCAAGAAACGGCGTCACATGCATGCGTGGAGGGATGGGGAAGCAGAAACGGGCGCACGCATTCTGCACACGCTGCAACACCCGGCGAGTCTTCTTGTAGAGTATATCTTAATATAGCATGATATAATATACAATCAGACCGACTGGAAAGCAGAAGAAAAGCGTAATTCTTAACTCTGCCTGCGGGAATCGGGACCTCACGATTAGCTTCAGGTGGCTCACCAATCGCGCCACGAATATAGTCGATATTTGATAGATGATTGAATGATAATAACGACTATTTGAACGCTACTCATGAGGTCCAGTGTTTTATTACATAAAGATTATATATATGTATGTATTCAGTTTTTATTTTCCGTGTTAACTGGCTCGTAAAATAATGCTAACTAGCTGCCGTTCTTCCCGGCATGTCGGATTCGACTAAGAGGCTAGGCTTCAATGGAATCTATTGAGCGATGGGCTAGCAACCTGTCACCAAAGTTCCATGTCTTCACAACCCGAATATTCATGCTAAATAGTGACCTAGAAGATATTATCGTGTCTCCGGACGTTAATGTATGTATGTGGTTATTGTATGTATGGTATATCAGCAAAAAGCAATCTGTATCACTGGATAGGTAGTGTTTCGCATCGCCGTATATAGGCACTGACTATTGCCTATACACAAGTATTAGGTATTGAATAATCAAAGAAAAAACACATTTAATTTATCAATTTTATTTATTTCAACAATTAATCAATTAATATTAAACTTAATTTACCTTAAATACACCAGTACATTTGTTTACATTAAAATAAATACTAAAAACACTTTTTTACATTTCAAGCTACATTTGGTAAATACCTCCGAAATATTCTATAACAATCTCGATCTATCCTTGCGGAGTAGTCAAATCGTCTCCATCTCCGCAATTGCGGAGGTAGTAATTCTATGGCCACCTCGAACCCACGTGTTGTCCAAGTCAGTACTCAATGTGACAGGTGGTAAGCCATGTCGCCATTTACAAACACTGACTATTACCTGTTCGGGAACAGTGGTTTAAGTCTAGTAAGGCCTTTTACCAATGAGTTCAATATCAGATCAAAAATAGTGTGAAGTTGGTAGTGGATTAGCAAAAGTGACATATTTCGCCATTTTTGAGGCAAAATTTGACAGTTTTACTATTGCGGTTGGTAAAATTTGACACTTGCCAATCCACTACAAACTTCACACTATTAGACAAACAAAGACAAACGCGTTCACGACCATTAACCCTAAAGTAGTCAGAAATTCAGGTGTCTATCTCCGCCATTGCGAAGGTAGGTATTAATATTTACCAAATATACCTATGAAATGGTATTAAAGGTACTTAACCATACAATCAATCCCTGAATGAATTTACATACATATATTCACGCATCTACGTCCCTAAGGGGATAGGCAGAGACTATTAGGCCACCTGGAACGGGCGACAAATCTCTTGCTTCACTCATACCTATTAACTTATTAATTTAGTTTATATTAAGGTCAATTTGATAAAAAGGGTAGATATATTGTTGAGTACGTTTTTGTGTTTGTAAATAAACGCTTTTATTATTATTTTCATACAATTTATAAGGTAGAGGTTGTTATTCCATCACAAAGTACATTTGTTTTACTGTTGCTTTAATTATAATATACATAAATATTTACATTTAACTTATATATACAAAATTTCACTATACGTATATTTACGAATGATATTTTACAAAATTATTAGCTCAATTTCATTATTAATGTCAAGTTTCAATTAAATGCTACAAAAATACATACATTTTCACGACCTTTAACCCTTGTTAGGTAGTCAGAGGTTTGTTTATCATCTAATCAACGACCAGACTGGAAAGCAGTAGAAAAGCGTAGTTCTTAACTCTGCCTCCCCCGGGAATCGAACCCGGGACCTCACTTAGCGTTCAGGCGTCTAACCGATCGCGCTACGGAGGTCGTCAAATTATCATCTCCGCAATTGCGGAGGTAGTGATTTGTACTCAAAGTTTAAAAGTCGTGAAGTGTAGTGTAATAGTATTACATAGTTTTTTATATGTATGTATGTTAGGTATAATAGAAAAAACAAAATTTTATAAATTACGTAAAAAAAATCTTTTTGAAGAAGATTGTCACAATATTTTGAATTTTACATCTTGAATTAACCTAATAACATTGTATAAAAATTACCGTAACAAATATTTTTTTCGTAAAAAACAACATAAAAATTAAGTACCGAAAATCAGACATCAATTTTCAGTGCATCCTAAACATTTATATCACAAAAAAGGGAAAAAAAATACAAAAAATCTAAAAAAAAACATTTTTGGAATGTTTAGGAATAATCTTAAACATAAACAACGTAAATCTCACTAATTTAAAAAAAACACTAACACGCGGTAAGTACTTACATATATTAACGCCTGTTTCCCTAACGGGATAGGCAGAGACTATTACGCCACCTGGAACGGGTGACAAATCTCTTGCTTCACTCACACCCATTAACCTTCTCATGCATGCTCTTCTATTCTTCACGCTAAGCTACCTTATTGAAATAAGTAACATTTGTAATATTTGCACTCAAATTTATATGTACAAGTATTGTATTAATATTACGTATCTATCTAAATGTTTGTATACTAAAAAATTAAGTTTAAAAAATTACTTTGTTACCATTCACGACCATTCATTCTTACGGGGGTAGCATTTAAGTGTCGATTTTACATAGTTAATCGAGTAAATTGTGCAGAAAAAACTTTTTTTTTGAAGTTTCAGTATATTTTTTTAATGTTTTGATATTTAATGTTGATTTTTTTTCAAGTTTTAGTCAAATTTTGTAATAGTTTGTAATTAAGTATTGAAATTTTTTAAATGGTGCAATTAATACTGAATTTTAAACGTACTTTGGTCTTTGGCCACTCAAAACTCACTTGTTACTTGATCACTATCCAACGTGACAGGTGGTAAACCATGTCACCGTATACAGATACTGACAATCTGCTGTTAATTTAAGTTATATTTACTATTTAATTAATTTCACTGTTACCATTTTTACTTATTTAACAGAGTAAAAGTAAGGAACTAAACATTATATTTAAACACAAACAACATCAATAATTTCAATTCATTTTCTTTACGTACTCTGACGAAACCACTGCCAAACTACCACCATCGTGTTACAAGTACCTAGTAACGCCACCTATATATATTTTTAAGCAACCGCCAACTTATAAATTCGAGTATCAGTGGAGTGAACGACGTCTAGCTTAAATTAACTAACATAAGCAGACTTGTACGCTATCACATTACACAATTAGCATCACTTTACCCTTGCGGGGTAGCCAGAGGTTCGGGTGCCGTATTTGGTCTTGTTACATACATACATACGCTTCACGACTTGTGTATACACACTCCCTTTTTTATTATGGCGGGGTAGTCTAGCTTGAATGCCCATCTCCGAAATTTCGAAGGCATGTTAGGTATGGGTCATTCGAAGCCCGCGTATCACTAGATAGACAGCACCCAACGTGATAGGTAGTGAACCGTATCGCCGTATATAGTGAACCTAAGTATATAGTAGCCTTGTTAACACTAAGATTAAACATAAGTAACGTACATTTATCTATTTATAATATTTGCGAGGATTTTCGTTTTATTTTGACGCTAAGTACGTAATTTCTTACTTCTTACTGCCATTTTGTTTTAATACATATTTTAGTACACTATTACACCAATTGAACTAGCCCCTTGTTTGTACATTTAAGCCTAGTTAAGGGTACTAGCCAAAGTATATTTTAATGAAATCATACATAGATAAATACGTATATAGCATATATAATCAAACCAAAGGAAATCAGAAAAACGCGTAGTTTTTAACTGCTCGGGAATCGAACCTCACGATTAGCGTTCAGGTGGTCAATCGCGCCACGTAGGTTAATTTTGTAGGTACGGGCTAGTTCAATCGGGCCCCATTTTCCGTATATTCTAACTAATCCTGTATGCTTAACTTTCATATGTCGACCTCGCAGATTTTTCTCTTTTGGGTACCGCCGAATTTGTCCTTTTTGATGACTTCTTGTTTTAGGCGGAAGTACTGTTCTAGTCTTGATACGGCGTATTGCTGGAAACATATACATATACGTTAATCATATATACAGTCAGTTGAGATTCATACACCTCCTCATACACATGGTTTGCACATGTTATGCGGATGAATGATAGTAGATTGACAAAAGCAATATACATATATGAGTGAAGTGGAAGGGCGGTTATGTAGGACAATTGTACAATTTTCACACCCATACAACAGCGCCGCTACTCCGCCCGGACCTGAAAGGCTACACTATTATCTCTTTTTTCCACTTACCCAGTATCCAAAGGGAATCTGGCTCTTGGACACGTTGACTATTGACCAGAGAGTCCAGAAAAGGTGGCTGGCGAGCGCGAACGCGTCAATTTCGTGAAGCAGGGCGTTTACTTCGTCTATCTCTTGGGACAGGTCCCTGTCTTCGCAGAGGTTTTTCAGGTACTCTTTTATGAAGATTTCCTGTAAGGGAAATTTAAAATAATGTTAACTAGCTGCCGTTTTGCCTAACATCGATCCATGGGTTCTGTTATAATATCAGCGATGGATATCCAACTCCCGTCGATTACGCGATTGCCTTTACCTAAATTTAAGACTATAGTTAGAGGCCCACTAGTCCGGGGCGCTTTCTACGCGGTCGAAGACTACCTTGCCGATGCTCAGGGTTGGCAATGAGTGCATCTAAGCTATAGTGCAAAGACAATTATGTTTCTGTATAATTTGTTTTTGTAACTGGCACTGGGCAAAAAATCCTGAAAGAAGTTTCTTGTTGGTTTTTCTCCGAGCCAGGGCTTCCGAACCAACGGCAGTGTCAGGCAAATGTTTTGACTTTCAATGAACGTACTATACTTGTACTTATGTTGAATAAAAACATTTGACTTTGACTTTGGATAGTCCACCATTCGTAACATATCAAGTTGAGTGGAGATTATTTTGTGATCAGTGGAAAATGTGGACCACAACCGCCGCGGGTGAAAATCGCTCCGAGAGTCCTTAGCCTGATATAATAATATAATATAATATATATATATATATATATATATATATATATATATATATATATATATATATATTCGCGATAGTGTGAGTGTAGTGTGTCGAGCTATGAATTAACAAAAATTCCACTTGTGAGGGTAGACAGTCATTAGCTGAGACGCTAGTATTCCCGCGACCACGGCCTATGCAACTGGGTCGAAACGTCGGGCAAAATAAAGGTAATCAGATATCTTTATTAATTTACGTGATATGACCCGGTCTCTCATAGTAAATAAAATGAATATAAATCGCGAGTGTTTAAAAATAACTATCCTTAGCCTAACTTGACCAACATTGTTTGGGGTTCCCTGCTGTAAATAAATGCTATATTATCCATATTTGGATCAACACCAAAAGGACTTATTTCCTACCTTCTACCTCCTTTCTTATTGACTACCTCCGTGGCGTGATTGGTTGAGCACCTGAACGCTAATCGTGAACCGATTCCCAGTGGAGGCAGAGTTAACAACTACGCTTTTCTCTGCTTTCCAGTCTGGTCGTTGATTATACATGCTATATAATGTATTTATCTATTTAATAAGTATCTATTTCTTAAATATACGTTGACAAGTACCCTTAAGAAGTCTTAAATGAACTTACCAAGGGGCTAGTTCAATTGGTGTTATTACCTTCTGTTCCAACGTGGGGTAATTATCTTCCAGTTCGTAGTAGAAGGGAAACTCGGGGTTGGTATAGTCATACATCCATTCCTGGAAATGGTTCGCTATGTCGAAACCTCGGTAGTTGTAAGCGCAATACTCGAAATCTATTAGAACTAGTTTGGGTTCACCTGGAAATAGTAATACAGCTATAAGCGAGTGTGTATGAGGAGGTGTATAAAAATAATATATATACCGACTGGGCATAAAAATGTATAACAAACTTCCAGAGTCTATAAAGTCCTTACCTTTAGACAAATTTATAGTTCGCACTAAAGCGACGTTGATCGAAAAGGGATAATACAAAGTGAAATACTTTTTAAATGATGTTATGAGACGTTTCATTTTTGTGTGGTCATGGTTCTTATTAGGACTCCCCTTGAGTTTGTTGTTAAACACTATTTGTTGAATGTGAAGCTTTGATCATGTTTAATAAATTATTATTAAGTTTAATGTACACATTGTCTGCAGAGTTTCTTGGCACTTCTTCTCTGCAGATATTTTTCTTTACAAAGTGCCATTAGTTTTATTAATTTAATTTGATTAATTTTAATAATTAGTTTATATTAACGACATATTTTTTTATAAAAAATGTTTTTTTTTTACTTTCAACAAGTGATTTTATGATCCTTATATTGAATAAAAAGATTTTCATTTCACTATTCCTTACCTATATCGGATATATGACTGCAAATACTATCCGAAGTTGCATCCTCTTGTAGATCGAACGTTTTCGTATGGTCATTTTCCTTATCTGACTTGATCGGGGTGTAATACAGCTGGGTTTCGTCTTCCGTAACGGTTATCATGTCTTCGATCATTAGGATGTTGCCTGCAAGAAGACGGGGTTGTTAACACTTCGCTTTAGATGTAGTGGAACTTAGTTATCGAGAGAATTGTGTGTTAAACCTATGGATAGTAAGAAAAAAACAGTTTTTATAAGCATTTGAAGATAAGATTAATAACTAACGGGAATTATCGCGTAAGTTTTGTATAATAAAGTTACTTTTATTAGTAGCAACGTGGCCGAAACGTCGGGTTAATAAAGGCAACTTTATTATATAAAAACTTACGCGATAAGTCCCATTAGTTATGAATCATGGGTATCGCGAATTAAAGTTAATTTCGTCTGCTATTAAGATTGCTGTTGTTATAATAATGAATTTAACAATACATCTTTTACTTTAGGTCAGCTACGACATGCGAAACAAAAAGCTTCGTCCCCTTAACCCCTAATTACACCTTACTGTATCTATTACAAATACACTCCACCTAATATTAAGGCATACGTAAATCTACCACTGTTAGTCGTACTTACTAACTCCATTGTACACTTTGGTCGTACATTCGCGTACATTGGTCGTACTTTGGGGTACTTTGGTCGTACTTTGGTCGTACTTTGGACGTACCTAGTGCCAGCTACCACTCACGGTGGCCGCATCTGAAACCCTTCCTTCTCGGTGACGACAAATAATAGTAAAAAGTAAAAGACCAATGCGTTTATATTATGGAAACATCCGAGTGTTTACATTAATGAACAATGAACTTATTACTATCGTTAAGTTGTTTTGAATGAATATGAATTCCGTTTAAAGACGTATAACAAGAAGATTGAAAAGAGCATGCTTCGATGGTTTGGACATGTTATGCGGATGAATGATAGCAGATTGACAAAAGGAATATATATGAGTGAAGTATAAGGGCGGTTACGTAGTTGCCGGCCTAATAAGACATATAACAGTAAGATAGACGCTATATTGAAAAAGGGTGACGTTAGGAGTACCTATAACCGCCGAGTGTATGAGATGTACGAGTGTCAATGAAGCGAAAGTGGTCTGTCAGTGGGACAAATGGGGATCCGTGATCTCGGCATACCGCTCTAAAGGGAATCAGGCGTGATGTGTATGTATGTATGAATTCCGTTTGCTGTTAATGCAATAAAAATATTATAGATTGTGAAATACATAATCTGCGGCGAGGAAAAACATCATGAGATAATCTACCCAATATATTTTTTCAACATATAATAGCTAGTGCTTGTAAATGGCGACGTGGCTTACCACCTGTCACATTGAGTACTGAGTTGGTCAACACGTGGGTTCGAGGTGGCCATTGAATTACTACCTTCGTAATTGCGGAGATGGACATTTGAACCTCTGACTACTCTACAATGGTTATTCGTTGAAAAAGTGTTACACATTTTATTTAAACAGTATATAATGATTTTTTTATGAAATGAAGCAATTGCGAAGGTAGTAAATCTATGGCCACCTCGAACCCACGTGTTGACAAGATAGTCAGTACTCAATGTGTCAGGTGGTAAGCCATGTCGCCATTTACAAGGTGGGTTTCCTCACGATTTTTTCCCTCATTCGTATTCAACGCATTTCGTAAATGTGATTTTATTACGAAAATGTTCATTGAAATTCATTTCCATTGGTACATGCTAAGCGGGATTTGAACCCTGTACCCACTGATACAGAGTCAAGCCCCAAACAACTGAGCTACGTCGAATTTTATTAAATGAATGTTATGGTTAAGGTTTTAATGACAATCCCAATAGTATTACTAAGTGATTAAGTTATGAGGGAAAATAAGTGAAGATGTAGTGACTAAGATTGAAAAGGGCATGCTTCAGTTTGGACATATGCGGATGAATGATGGTAGATTGACGATACATAAATACGTTAGGTGTATAGATGTAATTAAACGTACTTGTTTGTCTCAAGACAACATTTTAATTAATTTCAAATGAAAAATAATTAAAGTACAGTCAGCGCTAAAAGTGCAGTCCCAGTAACTATTTACAAGGTTTACGTTTATAAGAACAAAAGACAATATTTTTCATTTCGAAGCACGCGAACGTATAGTGGCTATGACAATGCATAGTGGCGCCAGTTTTAAAATGTAAAATATTGTCTTTTGTTCTTATAAACTTAAATCTTATAAAAAGTTACTGGGACTGCACTTTTAGCGCTGACTGTTCATTGAAAAAACTGAATTGTACACCTAATATAGCACAGAAAAGGTTAGGTTTGGGTTGGGACTGTATTATTTTGGTGTACATTTCAGTATTTTTTTATGAGCATTTTCGTATTATTTCATATTCTATATCTAATATATGTATAGAAGTTACTGTATTATATAATTGTATAAGCTGTGTATTCATATATTCTTCAATTTCTTACAACATTTTTCCTAATCACTACATAGTATAAAACAAAGTCGCTTTCTCTGTCCCTATGTCCCTTTGTATGCTTAAATCTTTGAAACTACCCAACGGATTTTGATGAGGTTTTTTTTAATAGATAGAGTGATTCAAGAAGAAGGTTTGTATGTATAATAACATCCATTAAATAGCCAGACGTGCGAAGCCGGAGCGGGTCGCTAGTGAGTTAATATAATGAAATATTTTTCCTATGAACTTAAACTATTATGAACTAGTGTGTATAGTGTTGGAATACTTAAGTCGAATGCTTCCATAATGTTTCTCAGTATAATCAGATTTAACAATTAATTAAAAAATCCAAAAAATCGGTCTTTTACGACACACTGCCTAAACCTTATTTATACATACGCTTCAAATGATAATAATAGAAACAAAATAACTTTTCACATACAAAAGTATTAAGCAAACCTTTAAAAAGTGATGATATAGTTACATAAGAAAAAGATTTTGTCAATAACCGTATATCTAAGTTGCGAAATGTCATTTCATAAAAACAGATGTCGGTATGTACTTTTAAAACACGATTCAAGTTTAAACAAATTGAAACAGAAGTTTTCATACTTATATTAGTATAATACTGATACTGCGGATATATATACCAAAATATTATAAAAACGTTATTTTAACCAATATGTAATGGAATTACACACGTAACCATGGCAACGCAATATCTAGTTTCTACTTTTGCCGAAGTAATGATAATGATTGAAAGGTATAAACTATTTTTCAGCGACATCTATGATTATAAACAGTGAACTATTCCATTACTTTTCTTATTATTCTTTTTAACGTAAAAAGTTAGTTACCAACCTAACACAACCAAACTTCACACACTATAACCAACCTAACCACACAACACTACACTATAGTCTATTCGCGTTAAGTAAATAGTGACGTCATGATAATCAGAGGTCAAACTGGCCAATGAGACTTGAGTAAATGAGAAAAGAAGTCACATTGACCAATAACAGACAACCCCTATAAAATCTCATTAGTTAAATCATTGAGACCTTGATGACGTCACTATTACTATACACGTTCTTAAAGCGAATATACGCTAGCACCAAGTTATATGCCTTACCTTCTTGCATGTCGTTATGGCAGAATACGACTGGAGAGTTGACCGTTGCCACGTATCGCTTCAGCCATTCGATCTCTTTTGGGAAGTCTGTGGCTTTGAGTTTGCGGATTATCTTCGCCTCGTCCTCGTCCTTTAATAAATAAAGAATTGTTATTTTTAAACACTCGCGATTTATACTCATTTTATTAATTATGTGAGACCGGGTCAATTGTCTATGAGGGTAGACAGATATTTGCTGAGACTAAAGCTAGTCTTCCCGCGACCACGGCCTATGCAACTGGGTCGAAACGTCAAGCAAAATAAAGATAATCACTTATCTTTATTTTATCGTGACTTGACCCGGTCTGACATAATTAATAAAATAAAGAATTGAATGTAAACATGGGGACATAGGGAAATTTATTGACAGAGATCACATATTCCCATCCATTATTATGTATTTACCTTTTATATTAGTTTTTTTTAAATTAATTACATATTGTACTACAATTTAGATGCAATTCAATGGCTGTAGCCCAGTGGGTAAGACCTCTGACTTTTTATGATGAGAAAGGTGCTAGATTCGAATCCCGACTCTGGCATGTACCAATGAATGAAATTTAAAAATCTGTTTTTCATTTACGTACAAATTTACAGAAATTACAAAAAGCATTAGTAGACTTAGGCCCCAGATAGTTATCCAGATATTGCCGCCACGGAGGTCGTCAATGTTCAAATGTCCTACACAACATCTTAACACAAATTATATTATTATTTACTATATGAGACCGGATCGTATCACGATAAATGATAAATAATAAAGATATAAATACCTTTATTTACCCAACGTTTCGACCCAGTCGCATAGGCCATAGTCGCAGGAAGACTAATTCTTTTTAGTATCAAATAATTCAATATCTTAACAGAACTTATTGCGCAAGTTCTTATATAATAAAGTTACCTTTATTAACCCGACGTTTCGGCTACGTTGCAGCAGCCATGGTCACAGACAGACTAAAAGACTAAAGGTAACTTTATTATATAAAAACTTACGCGATAAGTCCCGTTAGTTATTAATCATGAGTATAAATCGCGAATCCCTTAAAACTATAATCTTAACAGAAATTTAAAGAAACCGTTAATAAAGCCTGTAGCAACTATAGTACATTCGCATTAAGAAAATAGTGACGTCATCATGTTCCCGCAATTTGACCAATGAGACGTGACAACGGTTGTCTGCGATTGGTCAATGTGACTTAGTTTACTATTAACTAACGTCTAATTGGTCAGTTTACCCTCTGAATAGCATGACGTCACTATTTACTTAACGCGAATAGCCTATAAATATCTTTCTTTACTGAAATTTAAAGAAACCGTTAAACCGTTAATAAAGCCTGTAGTTAGTAACAAGTATTCTCACCTTAGCCCCCCCATTCAGTCTCTCCTCCGTCACGTTGAGCCATCGCCGCATGGTCTTCCAAAGCCAATCGGGTTCTTTAGACAGGGGGACGTCCATCGCATGTATGGCGGCCATTTTCTCTGCGATCTTCATCGAGAGAGCCGGTTCGGCTAGCTCTTTTGTTAGGAGGGGCCGGCCTGGAATTTAGAATAGAATTATAATATTTGGACATTACACCAATTGAACTAGCCCCTTGGTTTACATTTAAGACTTGTGCTAAGGGTAGTAGGGAACGTATGTTTAAGGAATATATACTTAATATGTGTACATAAATAGATATATAGAATATATAATCAACGACCAGACTGGAAAGCAGTAGAAAAGCGTAGTTCTTAACTCTGCCTCCACCGGGAATCGGGACCTCACGATTAACGTTCAAATGTCTAACCGAACGCGCCACGAAGGTTGTCAAAAATTGTCGTGATTGGTTGTTGAGAATAGAATGGAAAAAAAAATTGACATTAACAGCACAGGTACAAAAACATTTACAATTACATTTATTACAATTACAATTGACAGAATACTGCACTGTCACTGTGAAAGGGCCCAGGCTCAGTATATGTTGCAGGCACGAACCAAATATAAAAAGGACCCGGCGAAATGCGCGGGTCCCGTTACGCGGTGCGGAGTCCAAATGGCGTGTTTTAATTGGTGCGGAGTCTAAAAATGTGTAGTAGAAAGAATATACCTAATTTGATTGGCCGATGCCGTGTTTTATTAAGGCCCACTCCTCTTATTAATTACCCCATAGTGTATTACCAAGTCGTGAAGCGTATGTTGTTATTGTTATTTACCGGTATATACTGCTCGATGCGTCCGCCACTGAACACGCCGTGGAGTTTCGGCCCCAAACGCCGCTCTGACAGCAGCGTGAATATCACCGACTCAGTCACGATAGCGTCAATGGCCCTTTCGCCGTGCACTTGGCCGTAGATTCTTAGTAAGACCTGAAATATAACATAATAATAAGAATATTGTAGGACTTTATAACACCAATTGAACTAGCCCCTTGCTAAGTACATACATTACATGTACAGTCAACGCTAAAAGTGCAGTCCCAGTAACTTTACGTTTATAAGATTTACCTTTATAAGAACAAAGGACAATATTTTTCATTTCGAAGCACGCGAACGTATAGTGCGGATCACAATGCATAGTGGCGCCAGTTTTAAAATGTAAAATATCGTATTTTGCTCTTATAAACTTAAACCTTATAAACAGTTACTGGGACTGCACTTTTAGCGTTGACTGTACATGCTAAGTAAGTACTAGTCAACGTAGATTTAACAAATATATACTTATTATACATAGATAAATACATATATAGCATATACAACCAACGATCAGACGGGAAAGCAGAAAAGCGAAGTTCTTAACTCTGCCTCCACCGGGAATCGGGACCTCACGATTAGCGTTCATCGTGCCACGAAGGTCGTCGCTATTTAATATAATTATTCTTAACGTTAACACTATAGTACATTCGCATTAAGAAAATAGTGACGTCATCATGTTCCCACGATTTGACCAATAAGACGTGACAACTGCTGTCTACAATTGGCCAATGTGAATTGTTTTCTCATTAACTAACGTGTTATTGGTCAGTTTAACCTTTATATCGTCTGTGCGCATTCAAAAACCGATATGTGCTTTTTTACGTTTTTTTTCTTTTTACATCAATTTACTCGGTAAACCCTGATACGCGTCCCTGTGAAACCCGATTTGTGATGTTCCCAAACTAAAAAATGACGTGTTTTTTTGTTTTTCATTATTTTTATTATTTAATATAATAAACAGTTTTTTGTGCCTCCTGAAAAGTTGTCTTTTATCACATATCGGCTTTTGAATACGCACTGACGATATATCATGACGTCACTATTTACTTAACGCGAATAGACTATACTATTAAAGGAGGTTGGATGAAAACAAGCCTCTATGGTGTAATTGTAGTTGCCTATTAAAAAAGATAGTTGACATCTGCTGTCACTCGTAAATAAGTTGGAGTTTTTCCTGTTTTAATGCCTTCTATTGTATAAATCCATCTATGTAAATATACCTATCACTTTGTGCTTCCACATCTTTGTATCTACAACAACATATACATCTCAACCTACCTTCCGAGGCTCATCCATGCTGAAGGAGTTAGACCTGGGCATGTTCTTCCTCAGGAACTGCGCCACCTGGGTTTCTGGGTTATCCTGGGCCTTTTCTGGAGACTCCTCGCGAAGGACCAGGGGCTGTTTGGGTATGTCTTCTGGTAGGGCCACGTAGTACAGGAAATTGGATAGACCACCGCTGTAAGAGATATTAATATATAAAAACACTATTATATATATTATATACCTTATAGGTGACGTTAGGAGTACCTATAACCGCCGAGAGTGTATGAGAGGATGTATGAATGTCAATGAAGCGAAAGTGGTCTGTCAGGATCGAGACAAATGGGGATCCGTGATTTCTGCCTACCCCTCTACAGGGAATCAGGCGTGATGTGTATGTATGTATGTATGTAAAAACACTATTATTAACCCATGCAGAGGTCAGAGGTTTAGGTTTCCATCTCTGCGATCGCGGAGGTAGTAATTCCATGGCTGCCTCGGACCCACGTGTTGACCAAGTCAGTACTCTATGTGACTGGTGGTAAGCCAAGTCGCCATCTATAAGCACTGACTACAAGTAGTATAGTAAATTGTATAGGCCACCGCTGTAAGATATTAATATAATCACTACATAGTATAAAACAAATTTCTTTGTACCTATGTCCCTTTGTATGCTTAAATCTTTGTAACTACGCAACGGATTTTAATGCGGTTTTTTTAATAGATAGAGTGTTTCAAGAGGAAGGTTTATATGTATAATAACTTCCATTAAATAGTGGGGTAGGCTATATATTTTATACCCGTGCGAAGCCGGAGCGGGTCACTAGTAAAATAATATTTGGGACACTATTACACCAATAGAACTAGCTCTTTGGTAAGTATATTTAAGACTTGTGTTAAGGGTACTAGTCAACGTATGTTTAACAAAAAGATACTTATTTTATATTGATAAAAAGACAAACACGTTCACGATAATTCACCCTTAAGAGGTAGTGAGAGGATCAGGTTTCCATCTCCGCAATTGCGAAGGTAGCAACTCTATGACCACCTCGGACCTACGTGTTGAACAAGTCAGTACTCAATGTGACAGGTGGTAAGCCATGTCGCAATTACAAGCACTTACTATTACTTGTTCGGGTAACAGGTAGGTTTCCTCACGATGTTTTCCTCACCGTAGTATTCGAAGCATTTCGTAAATATATTTTCATATAATAGGAACTAGAAACGATATTAGATTGAGAGATGGACTAGCCACCTGTCACCAATGTTTCATATGACATCGCAACCCCGATATTATGCTAATAAGTGAGCAAGGCGATATTTTCATGTATCCAAGGTTCTGTCCACCCCGAAATGAATTAAAGGACGTGAATAAATGAAATGAAAATGTTGTTATTCAATATAAGGATCAGAAAATCAGTTATTGCAAGTAAAAAAACAACATTTTTAATTAAAAAAATGACATTAATATACACTAAGTATTAAAAAAAAACATTTTTAATAAAAAAAAATTCATTAATGTCACTAATTATTAAAATAAATCAAATTAAGTTAATAAAACTAAAAATATATGTATGTACATGTTATTATTATTTCAAAACCGGTTACAAGTAGCCTTATCTATATTGGATACTGATATAAACTGACCTAGCGGTGTTTTTCCATAGGCCTTTTACGCATTATATTGTTATCTTTGACATTCCAATTGATTTACTAATATCAAATAATGGTGACGAAAAACAATGTGGGGAAACCTGCCTATTTCTCGGTATAGTATATACATATTATTTTTCTTAAAAAAATTGTACTACTTTTTGTCAAATTTCCAAATTGTAAATTAGTTAATTAACCGCCCGCCACAATAAATGTATACACAAGTCATGAAGTATTATTGCCCAATTAGACAGAACATTCATAAAAGTATTAATATATTACATTCAAGTCCATCGAAAATCAAACCCGGAACCTTAGTCTAGCATTCATCGTCTAACCATCGCGCCATTGAGATCTCGACGTCACTCCTATCTATAATATACTTATTTATAAGCTTTATCTTTTATATTTACATACGTCATAGATATTTATGACATACATAAATATTTATAAATAAAAAAAATAGATAAAGAATAAATATTTTGACGTAAAAACCGGTTAATATGCGTAATAAACACATACATATATTCACGTCGCTTAACCCTAAGGGGATAGGCAGAGACTATTAGGCCACTTGGAACGTATGACAAATCTTTTGTTTCACTCACGCCCGTAGTATGTATGAGAAGATGTATTAGTGTCAATGAAGCGAAAGTGGTCTATCAGGATCGGGACAAATGGGATCCGTGATCTTTGCTTACCCCTCTACAGGGAATCAGGCGTGATGCGTATGTATGTATGTACTAGCACAGGACACCAGTTTATAATAATATACAGATCAAATTGGCGACATTCTTCTCAAGGCGGGTGTAGCGTGAAGAACAGAAGAGCATGCATGAGAAGGTTAATAGGTTTGAGTGAAGCAAGCGAGATTTTTTAGGATCAATCCCGTTGAGGCGTGAATATATGTGTGTAGTTGATGGAGGACACTAAACCTCTGACTACCCCGAAAGGGCTGTATGGTCGTAAATGCGTATATCGGTTAGTTACATTCTATTTTTGTCTCAAAGCACATTACAATCTATAATAGTATATATATATATATATATGTATATGTACAGCCAACGCTAAAAGTGCAGTCCCAGTAATTACGTTTATAAGAATAAAAGACAATATTTTTCATTTCGAAGCACGTAAACGTATAGTGGCTATGACAATGCGTAGTGGCGCCAGTTTTAAATAATAATTCAACGTAGCTCAGTTGTTTGGGGCTTGACTCTGTAAGAAGGGTACAAGGTTCAAATCCCGCTTGAGCATGTACCAATGGAAAAGAAATTTAATCAATTTCCATGTACATTTTCGTAACAAAAATACATTTACGAAATGCGTTGAATACTACGGTGAGGGAAACATCGTGAGGAAACCTATCTGTTCCCAGAACAGCGACATGGCTTACCGCTTGTTACATTGAGTACTGACTATATCGGGTCAACACTTGGGTTCGAGGTGGCCATAGAATTACTACCTTCGCAATTCTGAAGATGGACACCTGAACCTCTGACTACTCCGCAAGGGTTAATGGTCGTGAACGCGTTTGTCTTTGTCTTTTAAAATGTAAAATATTGTATTTTGTTCTTATAAACTTAAACCTTATAAAAAGCTACTGGGACTGCACTTTTAGCGTTGACTGTACTATTGGCCTATTCATCTTAACACTATTTGGGAACATGCCAAGGTGTTAGTGACACAATATTCAGTATTGTGCAATAGACGTTTAAATGTAGATGGATACATTAAACTTAATATATGACTTTGATCTCAGTCGTTGGGTGCTTGACTCTATATCAGTGGGTTCAAGGTTCAAACCCCGGAGCATGTACCAATGGAAATGAAGTTTTCTGTTTTTCTAAGTACAGTTTCTATCACTACATAGTATAAAACAAAGTCGCTTTCTCTGTCCCTATGTCCTTTTGTATGCTTAAATCTTTGAAACTACGCAACGGATTTTGATGCGGTTTGTTTTAACAGATAGAGTGATTCAAGAGGAAGGTTTATATGTATAATAACATCCATTAAATAGTGGAGTAGGCTATATATTTTATACCCGTGCGAAGCCGGAGCGGGTCGCTAGGTTAAATTTAAATTTGTTGTTAAATGCACCGACTACTACGGTGGGGGAAAACGTGAGAAAACCTAACTATTAATCGATACGTAATAGTCAGTGCTTGTAAATGTCGTGTCTTTACGGAAATAGGCAGTAGTTAGTTTCTGTATACGGTGACATGGTTCACCACCTATCACGTTAGATACTGATTGACGTAAAAAGTGGGTTTCGAGTGGCCAAAGACCATCAAAGCTCAGTTGATGGTGGACACTCAACTTCTGACTGTCCCAAAAGAATTTTTCATTCTTCAAGGCATATGTTTATTATAATAACTTTAGACATGTTATGAGGACGGTTACTTGCACATTGATAAAAGGTGGTTACGTAGGGGCCGGCCCAATTAGACATATGACAGTCAGATAGACGCTATGTTAAAAAAAGGGTGACGTTAAGAGACGACTATAACCGCCGAGTGTGTTAGAGGTGTATGATTGTCAATGCAACGAAAGTGTCGGAATCGAGACAAATGCAAACATATAATGATTTACTCATCCCTCTGAACACAAACAAGGACCTTAGTCCACAAATGCGTTTTAGCACAAACGAAGTTCAATATCAGATCAGTAATAATCGGAAGTTGGTAGTGGATGACCAAAAGTGTCATTTTACACCATTGAAATTGACAGAAGTGTCAAATATCGCTTTGAAATGGCGAAATTTGTCACTTTTGGTCTTCTACTATCAACTTCACACTATTACTGATCTGATATTTTGCAAAAAGCATTAGTGGACTAAGGCCCCAGATCTTTGATATTCCCATTCTTTAGATAAACGGACGTGATGTGTACGTATATTAAAATATTACTATCTTACATTTGCTGTGAAATACCCAAGATTCACTCGTCACTCAAACGGCTTTAGTTCTGACACTATTTACTAAGTGGCTATTCAAATACGCTTATCATTGAGCCTTTACGAAACATAATTAAAGGAAAATTACCAGAAAATTCTAGTCTTGTACCAGTCTGGGACGTCAAAAGAATGCTAACTAGCTGTCTTTCTTCCTGGTATGTCATAGGAGGCGACTAAGCGACATATAACAGTCAGATAGAGGCCATATTGAAAAAAGATGACGTTAGGAGTACCTATAGCCGCCGAGTATGTATGAGAAGATGTGTGAGTGTCAATGAAGCGAAAGTGGTATGTCAGGACTAATGGGGATCTGTGATCTCCTACCACTTTACAGGGAATCAGGCGTGAAGGTTATGTATGTACAAGTATAGACTGTGATTATAGTATATATTATAGTATACTAGAGACAGTCACAACTACTAGGCCAGAAATATTGATAAAATTATTTTTTTAAAACAGTCATTATGTCTCAACAAAACTAACATCCAAATCATCTCACACTGATAAGAATTCCGCGAATAGTCAATAGTCAGTGCCAGAGCAAATTCTAATCATCATAACAACTACTTTGTACAGTCAACGGTATAAGTGAAGTCCCAGTAACTTTTTACAAGGTTTAAGTTTATAAGAACAAAAGACGATATTTTTCATTTCGAAGCACGCGAACGTATACTGGCCATGGCAATGCATAGTGGCGCCAGTTTTAAAATGTACAATATTGTCTTTTGTTCTTATAAACTTGAACCTTATAAATAGTTACTGGGACTGCACTTTTAGCGTTGACTGTACAATCAAGCGCTTATCTTATCAATTAAGACACACCGGTTCCTACATTGTTATCTGTCACAATAATTGTACATACATCACAATATCTTATCAGGAATTGTATTTACATGCACTTAAAATGTTTAATAGACGTATGACAGTCAGATAGACGCCATATTGAAAAAGGATGACGTTAGAAGTACCTATAACCGCCGAGTGTGTATGAGGAGGTGTATGAGTGCCAATGAAGCGAAAGTGGTCCGTCTGGATCGGGACAAATGGGATCTGATCTCTGCCTACCCCTCTACAGGGAATCAAGCGTGATGTGTATGTATGTATGTTATAATATTTAGAATACATAAATATACAATAATACAAATAATAATAAGTTACAAAAATACAAACAAATTTTAAAAGATTAATTTTACAAGAAAACAAGAAGCTCAAGTCTACTTATGCTTTATGCAGAATTGTAGTTCAATATCACTTAAATAACAGTGTGAAATTGTCTGTATAATAGTAAGTAACAAATTTAACTAAGTAAGGTTTTAAACCATGTCACCATTTTCAAATAGATAGGATAATTTTTCCTCCTAGTGCATTTAGAAGTTAATTTGATTGTGTGTTTGTAACACTTGATTTTTGCTAACTAGTACATAGGGAAGGAATTGAACCTTAAACCATTAAATTCAGAGGCAAAAATCCCAACCACTAAGCTCAAACCAACTTTACCAAACATATACTGGATTACTTGATACATTTACAAATATTGTTATCATTAATTTACAACCAAAATTTCAGGCTCTTGTTTTAGTTTGTTTTATAAAAAGTATTTACTTAATTTAAAAGCATTACAATCAAAAACTTATCTAAATGAAGATAATGAAATGTAATAGTAAATATGTCACTTTAATCTTGATTGTCACAGAGCAGGTTTCAAATATTATTTATAACTAGCGACCCGGTCTGGCTTCGCACTTCTGGCTATTTAATGGATATTATTATACATATAAACCTTCCTCTTGAATCACTCTATCTATTAAAAAAACTACATCAAAATCCGTTGCGTAGTTTCAAAGATTTAAGCATACAAGGGGACATAGGGACAGAGAAAGCGACTTTGTTTTATACTATGTAGTGAAATGACATAGCATCATTGATATAAACTATCATTTTAGTTAGAGGTTGAGTGTCAACCATCAATTGAGCATTATGATGATGTTTGTTCACCCAAAACCAACTATTTACTTCATTATAGTTTTAAGAGATTCGCGATTTATACTCATGATTAATAAGTAACGGAACTTATTGCTTCAAATATACAACCAAATCAAATATATAACCCAAAATATTCATTGCATCATTGCAGCATTGGGTTAATAAAGGTATCTTTTTTATATTAAAACTTACGCGATAAGTCCCGTTAGTTATTAATCAAATTTACTTCATTATCAGTATTCAATGTGACAGGTGATAAAATGCAACCTCTGACTACATACAGGGCTATTATCGTACTAAATGCATGTATTATGAATACTATGCTGAGGTAAACAGGTAATAATAAGTGTCACATTGAGCACCATAGCCATTGATGGCCATAGAATTACTACCTCTGCAATTACATAGATGGAAACCTGAACTTCTGAATACCCAAAAAAGTTAAATGGTCAATCACATGTTTATCTTTTTTTGCATATCACTACATAGTATAAAACAAAGTCACTTTCTCTGTCCCTTAGTATGCTTAAATCTTTGAAACTACGCAACGGATTTTGATGTGGTTTTTTAATAGATAAAGTGATTCAAGAGGAAGGTTTATTTGTATACTAACATCCATTAAATAGCCAGAAGTGTGAAGCCGGAGCGGGTCGCTAGTTAATAATATCTTTCTTTCTCTTACCTAATCCTTCTGAACTCCAGTTGCGATGGTTCCACAGTCTTCCAAGCGCCGTGCAAGTATTTACGACATATCTGCGCTGCTACCTCTCGCATCTCGTCCTCCGTTCCACACATTTGAAGTTTCTGGAATGATAGAAGTTATAATAATAATAATAATATTCGGACATTATTACACCAATTGAACTAGTCCCTTGGTAAGTACATTTAAGACTTGTGTTAAGGGTACTAGTCAACGTATATTTAAGAAATGTATACATATTATACATAGATAAATACATATATAGCATATATAATCAACAACCAGACTGGAAAGCAGTGGAAAAGCGTTGTTCTCAACTCTGCCTCCACCGGGAATCGAACCCGGGACCCCACGATTAGCGTTCAGGTGTCTAACCGATCCCGCCACGGAGGTCGTCAAAGTAAGTAGATAGAAGTATATTATATAGCTACTACTTCAAGTCCTATGCTAGCCTGGGAAATTTGGCCTCTTGGTTCGTGTGTAAACCTGACTATTCCGTAATGAATGATGGACGTCAAGTGCATAGCATAAAAATCAATATACCATAAAAATGTCATTTGCTGTGCTAGTCTGACATGTAATAAGAATGCTAACTAGCTGCTGTTCTTCTCTGCTTGTTGTAGGAGGCAACTAAAGGACTAAAGGTTGATTGAATTTGTTGGGTGATGGGCTAGTAAGCTATCCAAAACATATACCACCACCACTTAAATTATTATAACTTATTATGCTTAAAAGTGACCTAGCAGACGTTATAGTGTCTCCGCGGTTCTGTCTACTTTGAATGAAATTAAGAGTGTGAATGTATATGTATTAACGGACTAAAACCCTATGGACTTAAGATTTATATTTTAGAATCCTGGCAATGTACTAGGGTCGACTGTTCTTCTGATAAAGGCTAGCGTCTGGAGTAACCAGAATTGTGGTAACCGATAACCAAACATGAACATCATTAACCTGCCAATAATGTTAACCCTTTATAAGTACTTCAGTTATTGAGTAAAAAAAATGTATGGACAGAGGAATGTGTATGCAGTAATAAATATTAAGATTTAATACATTTTAAACAATAGTTCATTGTATTATTAATTGCATAAGAATAATAAAATAACATGTTAATTTTTACGTCCTTACAACTTATTAGTATATCTTTTCTTTTCTTCTACGTGAAGATAAATAATTCTTTAACGTAGCTCTAGTATACATTAGAACTCCAACAAATAAGTTCTAGGACATTCCACGAAAAAAATGTACGTGATTTAAAATTCATTACCATATTACAACTGGTCGGCATGTTAACCAGCTTTTTGTAGCAAATCCTGGCTTGTTCCAATATATTTTTCATTTGCGCTTCGACAAATGTAAACACGGACTCAATCATACACTTTCAAAATTATGTTCGCAGTAATTTTATATTCGTTTCGTTGCGAATTAGAGATCCCGCCACATAAGGTGGCAGTAGCCAAACTTGGAACTAAATTTGACGTTACCGCCATTGCGTGTTATTTTGTATGAAAGGTAAATTTAGTATTACCAGCGTTGTGTTTTTTGCCCACTCTTTGTAATTTTTATGTTTGTTAAGGGTGATTATAATAAATTGATTTCCGGAGTTTCTTGTTAGTTCTTCTCCAAGCTAGGGTCTCCGCTGATCTAACCTCGGTAAAAAATATGTAAAGACAATGCTCAGTGCCATGTTTGAAATAATAGTTTTAAGAGATTCGCGATTTATACTCATGATATAAGATATAAGGGTGTGTATAAGATTGATTGCAGCTGTGGGAAATCCTACGTCGAACACACTAAACGGTCTATTGCGGACAGAGTGAAGGAACACATAATATATGTAATATATAATAAGAAGGATAAGTCCCGTTAATTATTAATCATGTTTGAAATAGTTTAATAAACATATTTTGACTTTGGTATATTAATTTGTTTTATTTGAGTTTATAGCTCTGCAACCAAAGATCGTTACAAATGAAACCTCAATATAATGTATCGTGCCGTATGGCACAGTGAGTGCTAGTTTTGGCGTGTTTACTGGCAACACTGGATTACGCGACTGTGGCGACGCCTCCAACTGCCACCTTATGTGGCGGGTACTCTACAAAAACAATCAATACATTCGGTAGTTGACGTATATTTGATAGTTAAGTGACGTTTTGACAGCTACTTGACAGTTTCTTTAAAGTAGCTTTACACTAACTTGGTAACAATAAAAACATCTTATCAATCGTGATTTGTGTTGTCATTTTTCATAATGGTTTACAGACTTGTTTATCTCATACATACATTTATTTGCGTCTTTGCTTCCGTAATGAAATAAGTAAATACTATTATCCTTCTCATGCATGCTTTTCTTGCTACGTAGTTGGTTACTAAGTTATAAATTGATTGCTTTCGCAGAAGTATCTATATAGATCTTTCTTATATTTAAAATGATAATAGGATCAGCATGTACTAATCAATCAATCAGCCTATATCAGTCAACTGCTGGACGTAGGTCTCCCCAAGGTTACGCCACAAAACACGATCACTCGTGGCCCTCAGCCAACCACTACCAGCGACCTTTTTCAAGTCATCGGTCCATCTAGCAGGGAAACATCCTACACTACGTTTACCGAGACGAAGTCGCCATTCGAGAACCACTTTGCTCCAACGGTCATGGGTTCTGCGACAGACATGTCCGGCCCACTGCCTCTTCAGCTTGCAACATCGATATACAATGGCTACGATTTTGGTTCATTTGTTGGTTCATTCATTCATTCTAATCACAACCATAGCAAAGTACCAAATCATATATTACCATAGCAAAACACTTCGTTTAATGAATCTCTTCACTATAATATACCACTCATGTATAATATTTAGCATTTTAACTGCGTCTTAAACTCACAATAACAGACTTTGAGACTGTTTCAGTAGGTACAATAATATTGATAAAACAACACACTGGATGTTTGATATCCATTCATATACTTCACGACATTATCTCGTACTAGGCTGGGACGTATAAAAAATGCTAACTAGCTGCCATTCTTCCAATGTAGAAGGAGGTGACTAAAGGACTAGGGGTACATGGAATCTTTTAAACGATTGATTAGCAATATGTTACTAATGTTCTATAAGACATCACAACCCCAATATTCATGCTAAAAAGTGACCTAGGACGTATTTATACTGAGGCAGCACCTTTTCACTGCATCAAGGTTTCCATTTTATTGTTGTAATGTTTGTATTGTGGCCTAATGCAGTGAATAAACTATTTTTCTTTCTTTCTTTCTTTTCTTTTTTATCATAATTATAGTGTCTTCAAAGTTCTGTCCATAATTAAGGGGTTAAAAGACGTAAATGTATATACACCACGACCTAAGATACTTTAATATTTGTGGGATAGTCACAGGTCGAGTGTCCACCATCAACTGAGCATAGTGATGGTCTTTGGAAACTCCATACCTACTTGTTACCTGGTAATCAATATCCAGCGTGACAGGGTAAAGCCCAATTTGTCTCGATTCTGATAAATCACTTCCTTTACATTGATACTCATATACACACTCGGTGGTTATAGGTACTTCTAACATCTCCTTTTTTCAGTAGCAGTTTCAGGCGTCAATCTGACCGTCATATGTCTTATTGGGCCAGTCCCAATGTAGCCTTACTCACATATACCGTTTACTTATTACAAGAAATAAGGGCCTTAGTCCACTAATGTTAATTGTAAAATAACAGTTCAATATCAGATTAGTAATAGTGTGAAGTTGGCAGTGGATTAGCTAAAGTGACAAGTTTCGCAATTTTTAAGCAAAATTTGACACTTGCCGATTTTAATGGTGAAATTAGACACTTTCGGTCATCCACTACCAACTTCACACTATTACTGATCTGATATTGAACTGCGTTTGTGCTAAAACGCATTAGTGGACTAACGCCTCTGGTAGGTTTCCTCAAGATATTTTACCTCATTCATTACAGTATAAGTAGGTAGAATAACGTTGATAAAACTACATACTTAATGTTTACGATAATAATAAATGCATTGTAGAATATTCCGGTTCGTTCGATACTTACGTTAATCGATACTTACATGTATCGATAATTATACTCAAGTTTATTATCTTTGAAGGGAAGGGCACAACCTTGGTATTGAAAAATATATGGACTTCACAACTACTATCCTTTGTGAGGTAGTCAGAGATTCATGTGTCTAACTCTGCAATTGTGGAGGTAGTAATTCTATGGCCACCTCGAACCCACGTGTTGACCAGTCAGTACTCAATGTGTCAGGTGGTAAACCATATCGACATTTAAAATTACTGATTGTTACCTGTTCGGGGAACAGGTAGGTTTCCTCATGATGTTTTTCCTCACCGTAGAAGTGGTGTATTTTGCAAATGCATTGTTAATTGCGAAAATGTAATTATTAATTATATAAATAGAACGCATTTATCTGTTCATATTTGGTCGTCTAGGATACTTATAATTATAACGACCATGTAGCCACTTTAACTCTAGATACATTTTAAGTTAAGCAACGTTGACCGTGGTTAGAGTCTGGATGGGTGATCACAAAATTCTAATTAACTACCAATACGTAATACGTTTTGACGTATTAGACTACCTACAGTTTTCTATTCTTTATTCAACGCCAGACTTTACTTATTGTATTTGGAAATCACATTAAAAGGTGTAAGTCAAACACATGACATACCTACTGACATTGTTGTTAACACGTGAATTGTATCTATGCCATTGAGAACACGTGGGAATATATATAGTTGTTTCAATTTGACAACCTCCGTGGCGCGATCGGTTAAGCACCTGAACGCTAATCGTGAGGTCCCGATTCCCGGTGGAGGCAGAATTAAGAACTACGCTTTTCTTCTGCTTTCCAGTCTGGTTGTTGATTATATATGCTATATATGTATTTATCTATATATGATATGTATATATTTCTTAAATATACGTTGACTAGTACCCTTAACACAAGTCTTAAATGTACTTACCCAGGGGCTAGTTCAATTGATGTAATAATGTTCTAAAATATTATTATTATTATTAATTGTAAGTCAATGATTCAAATGTTTTTTTATTTCTGTCCACACTGAAAGGGATTAGAAGACGTGAATGGATACATATATTGTATGTCATCATATCCATCCGCACAACGTAGTATAATAATAATAATATTTGTACATTATTACACCAATTGAACTAGCCCCTTGGTAAGTACATTTAAGACTTGCGTTAAGAGTACTAGTCAACGTATATTTATAAAATATATATATATATTTTATAAATTGATAAATACATACATACAAAAATCACACAAAACATAATTATTTTTAGCAATATTTCTTAATTAACTTAAAAATTATGATATCATAGAATGTCATTTAAATTTTTGTGTTTAAATGAACTATATTTGTAATTATTATTACTTGTTATAGATATATATATACATACATAGCATATATAATCAACGACCAGACTGGCAAGCAGTAGAAAAGTGTAGTTCTTAACTCTGCCTCCACCGGGAATCGAACCAGGGACCTCACGATTAGCGTTCAGGTGGTTAACCAATCGCGCCACGGAGGTCGTCACAATATACCGTGAAAATAGAAGTAGACTATTACTAATTAATGAAATTCTTATCTCTTTTGTCTGTTATTGTTAAGTATGTTGTTTAAAAGGTAGGTATTTAGTATTATTAATGTTTGTGGTGAGGGAAAATATATTGAGGAAACCTTAGTATTGATAATTAGGTAGGCAGTTCAAAAACTAGTTTAGATAAATGCCTTGGTCACAAACTATAACAGGTCTAGTCATAAGGTAAAATGTTCATACGTTTAGGACGTAAAAGAATGCTAACTAGCTGCCGTTCTTCCCGGCATGTCGTAGGAGGCGACTAAGGGACTAGGGGTAAAGGAATCTCTTGGGTGATGGGCTAGGAACCTGTCATTAATGTTCCATTTGGCATAGCAACCCCAATATTCATGCAAAAAGTGACCTTGGAGATATCGTCTCCGAGGTTCTGTCCAACCCGAAAGGGATTAAATGACGTGAATGTATATGTATGTTATAGTTAATCGTCATATAGTCTGAAGTTCTCGTGTCTATCTACGCAATTGCAGAGAAGTTTACTTTTTACCAGAAAGCTAGTTGTTAACCAATATGACAGGTGGTGTACCATATAGTCATATTCAGGCTCTAACTATTGACTAAATACGAAAAAAAATATTGAAAATATTGAAGAACGTTAACCTCTGATCACACTGCATTGAATAATGGCCGTGAAAAATACAGACGCATGTAAACGTTGCTTAAATCTCTTTTGTGATGTCGATAATAATGGATACTTAGTTTGTTCATTAGTGGAATAATTGTATGACGTTATCTATTTATCAACACGTTTCCAAGATGAATACAAGTACGTAATATACATACATACAAATTACATTGCATGTACATAATACATACATTCACGTTCTTTAATCCCTTTCGGAGTGGACAGAACCTCAGATATATATTTTATTTATCACTTTTTAGCATGAATATTGGGGTTGCGATGTCATAATGGAACACAGGACAGGTTGGTAACCCATTGATTCTATTTACCCCTAGTCCCTTAGTCGCCTCCCACGACATGACGGGAAGAACGGCAGCTAGTTAGCATTCTTTTTACGCCCCAGCTAGCTCGATAATTTTATACTATATATTACATGTATGTAGTTATTGAATGTTTCTGATTAAGAATGCTTGCTTACAAATAGGTACTTATGATAAGTCGCAAGTTAATGACTTGAACGGAATATGAACTTAGTATTATAAAGTTTAGGTTAGTAACTTAGATTTAAAGATAAACGTAAAATAATGATTTTAATACGCCGCGTCACGTAATGTATCATTGCGTGATTTAGTAAGATAAACCCCGTTTATAAATAAACTGCAGTCAGATAAGCTATAAATACCTTCGCCATGGTTTTCCTCTTCTCAAAACGAGTTTGCACACAGTTTTTTTATACAAAATTGCAATAAAACACACAATTTAAATGAAATTAGCTTTTTTTCAATCACGTTATTTTTACAACTGATTTTATGTTTTCCCGCGCGTTCGCTCTGGTCAAGGTTTTGTTGTAAACTGCCATTCAGCCAGACATAAAGTGACGTGTCCACTATCATGCAAAAGAATTCAGCTAATTTATCGCTAAATACATCGGTGAATCATAATTTTCCATCCATTTGCTTGCGTTACCTAGTTTCCCGATGATAACGGTCGATGATCACGACTTTTAGGCGTAGAAGGTGAACAGAAGTCTATTTTTTGTTATAATTTCTTTGTTGTTATATGTATTGATCACTGTATTTCTTGGCATTTCTTCTCTGCAGGATTTTCCTTTACGAAATCGCAATAGTTTAATTTGATTTATTTAAATTTTTTAAGAATAACAATTTTTAATATAAATTTTTCTTCGGCAAATTTTTTTTTTTGACTTTTAATAAGCGATTTTATGATCCTTATGTTGAATAAAAGCATTTCATTTCACTGCAGTGAGTGTATACCTGTTAAGATGTTCCATAGCATTTCTTGAATACATATACATTCACGGCCTTTAATCCCTTTCGGGTTGGACAGAACCTTGGAGACATGAAAATGTTTCCCTGTTCACGTATTGGGGTTGTGATGTCGTATGGAAAATTGGTAACTAGTTGCTAGCCCATCGCCCAATAGATTCCCTACCCTTAGTCCCTTAGTCGCCTTCTACGACATGCCGGGAAGAACGGCAGCTAGTTAGCAATCTTTTTACGTCCCAGACTAGCATTGAATTGCTAGATCTAGTACATAAATAGCTAGATTTATGATAGAAAATGTCATTTTGCAAGAAAGAGACAGCGTACAAATTACAATAGGAGAGAAAGGAACAAAATATGCCAATATTCATTGGACGGAAATTGAAAAATGATAATAAATAATGAGTAATGAATGTACATAGAGTACCCGCCACATAAGGTGGCAGTTGGAGGCGTCGCCACAGTCGCGTAATCCAGTGTTGCCAGTAAACACGCCAAAACTAGCACTCACTGTGCCATACGGCTCGATACATTATATTGAGGTTTCATTTGTAACGATCTTTGGTTGCAGAGCTATAAACTCAAATAAAACAAATTAATATACCAAAGTCAAAAGTCAAAATATTTTTATTCAAAATAGGCCCTATCATAAGCTCTCTTTGAAAGTTATTTTATGATCTAAGTACAAATTAAAAAAACTATATATTGACAAAAGGAATATATATGAGTGAAGTGGAAGGGCGGTTACGTAGGGGCCGGCCTAATAAGACATATATGTAACAGTCAGATAGACGCTATATTGAAAAAAGGTGACGTTAGGAGTACCTATAACCGCCGAGAGTGTATTAGAGAATGTATGAATGTCAATGAAGCGAAAGTGGTCTGTCAGGATCGGGACAAATGGGGATCCGTGATCTCTGCCTACCCCTCTACAGGGAATCAGGCGTGATGTGTATGTATGTATGTAAAAAAACTATTTCAAACATGGCACTGAGCATTGTCTTTACATATTTTTACCGAGGTTAGTTCACCAACCATTTCGGCTGCTCAAGATGCCACGTCATGAAGACCACGACCGCTCTGATAAGAGCGTAACGATTGAGAAGAAGAAGTTCAGCGGAGACCCTTGGAGAAGAACTAACAAGAAACTCCAGAAATCAATTTATTATAATCACCCTTAACAAACATAAAAATTACAAAGAGTGGGCAAAAAACACAACGCTGGTAATACTAAATTTACCTTTCATACAAAATAACACGCAATGGCGGAAACGTCAAATTTAGTTCCAAGTTTGGCTACTGCCACCTTATGTGGCGGGTACTCTACATACGCTTCACGACTTGTGTATACACACTCCCGTTTTAATCGCGGGGTAGTATATAATCCCGGTGGAAGCAGACTTAAGAACTACGCTTTTCTTCTGCTTTCCAGTCTGGTCGTTCATTATATATGCTATATGTACTCGTATATGTATTTATCTATGTATAATATGTATACATTTCTTAAATATACGTTGACTAGTACCTTAACACAAGTCGTAAATGTACCTACTTACCAAGGGGCTTGTTCGATTGGTGTAATAATGTCCAAATATTATTTGAAACGGCAGCTAGTTAGCATTCTTTTTACGTCCAATTTTATCTGTAGTATTGCATTATTCTCACAAGTATTACTTAGTTTTTATCTTAAATTACGTATTATATCACACGATTTTTAAAGCATTCTATTGGTGTAAATATTATGGCGTGTTATACTACATTGAACGTAAAATGATCAAACATGCTATCCTTTGCTAGTCTGGGACGTAAAAAGAATGCTAACTAGCTGCCGTTCTTCCAATGTTGTAGGAGACGACTGACTTCTTATTAGTGGTCCTAGGTTCGAGTCTCCGCGTGTTCCAATGAATGAGTTAAAATAGTAATATTGTAGGACATTATTACAACAATTTAACTAGTCCCTTGCTAAGTTCATTTAAGATTTGTGTTAAGGGTACTGTTCAACGTATATATAAGAAATATTTACTTATTATATATAGATAAATAGTATATATAATCAACGACCAGACTGGAAAACACAAGAAAAGCGTAGTTGTTTACTCTGCCTCCACCGGGAATCGGGACCTCACGATTAACGTTCAGGTGGTTAACCGATCGCGCCACGGAGGTATAAATATATGTATATACACAATTATAAACAGCTGTATCCTAGTGGATAAGACCTTTGACTTCCTATTAGAGGTCCTAGGTTCGAATTTGGCATGTTCCATAAAATGTGTTTTTTATTTACGTACATAATTTACAGTCGCTAACGGTGAGGGAAAACATCGTAAGGAAATCTGCCTATCCCTCGGGATAGGTAAATTCCAGTGTCTATATACGCTAACACGGTTCACTATCTATCACGTTGGGTGTTATCTATCTAGTGAAACGCGGGCTTTGAGTTACACAGTGAGGTAAACCATCGTGGTAGACAAAATAACATACATATAATACGCAATAACAAGTATTTTCCGGTTGACTCATAATGAATTATAATATGTTATTATGATAAATTCTTTGAATTATGTGTTTTTGTAAACAAATATTCAATCTTAATGAGAGGAAAAGTAATAAATATTTATTTACGTCGTTACTAATAGACGTATGGAAATATTACCTATATAGATAATATATTCACGCCTCTACGTCCCGAACGGAATAGACAGAGACTATCAGGCCACTGCGAATGACAAAACTCTTGCTTCACTCACACCCATTAACCTTCTCATACATGCTCTTCTGTTCTTCACACTACACCCGCCTTGAGAAGAATGTCTCCAATTTGATCTGTATAAGTTGTACGCGGCCTACTCCGTCCAACCCCACCCTTCACTTTGGCAATATATGTATATATACATATATGAAACAAATAAAAACTATAGGTATAGACAAAAAGACAAACGCGTTCACGACTATTAACCCCTGTGAGCTAGTCAGGTGATCAGGTGTCCATCTGCGCGGAGGTAGTAATTCTATGGCCACCTCGAACCCACGTGTTGACCAGATACTCAATGTGACAGGTGGTAAGCCATGTCGCCATTTACAGCACTAACTATTACCTGTTAGGGAAACAGGAAGGTTTCCTCAAGATGTTTTCCCTCATCGTAGTATTCGACGCATTTTGTCAAAATTATTTTTTTATACTATAGGTATATATAGGTAAACTAACAATTGCATGCTAGAAATAGACTAAAGGATTTTTTGCCTGTATAAAACGAAAAAGTAATCTAAATATAGAAAAAGTTATATTCAAAAAAGGATATTATATAAAAAAGGCAATTTAATCCAACAATGGCCTAACCTTGTACTTTTTAGGATACCTAGACAAAACCTAGGGTTTTTACTTAAGTACTATTTTTAGTACATTCTTATATTACAACCACAGATAGGTAAAAAGTGTTTGTAACTTTTTATAGAGTAATATATATACATACACATACTAAAAGTCCTGTGCTAGTCTGGGACGTAAAAAGAATGCTAACTAGCTGCCGTTCTTCCCGGCATGTCATAATATAACAGTAATATTTAGGACACTATTACACCATTTGAACTAGCACCTTGATAAGTTCATTTAAGACTTGTGTTAAGGGTACTAGTCAACGTATATTTAAGAAATATATACTTATTATATATAGATAAATACATATATAGCATATATAATCAACATCCAGACTGGAAAGCAGAAGAAAAGCGTAGTTCTTAACTCTGCCTCCACCGGAAATCGGGACCTCACGTTAAGCGTTTAGGTGGTTAACCAATCGCGCCAAGGAAGTCGTGGTAAAAGGCTACTAAGGAACCAGGGGTCAATGGACTTGTAACTGTATTGGGCGATGGGCTAGCAATCTGTCACCAATGGTCCATACAACATCACAACCCCAATATTCTTGCTCAAAAGTGACTTAGGAGATATTATCGTATGTCCAGAGTACCAATGAATACGTTAAATGTACATACATATACCTCACGCCTGATTTCCTGTAGAGGGGTAGGCAGAGATCACGGATCCCCATTTGTCCCGATCCTGACAGACCACTTTCGCTTCATTGACATTCATACATCTTCTCATACACTCTCGGCAGTTATAGGCACACCTAACGTCACCTTTTTTCAATATCTGACTGACATAAAATGTGTTTATCATTTACGAGTATCATTTACAGTCGCTAACGGTGAGGGAAAACATTGTGAGGAAAACTGCCTATCCCTCTGGATAACCAGTGCCTGTATACGGCGATACGGTTCCCTATCCATCATGTTAGGCGCTGCCAGTCTAGTGCATCGCAGGCTTTGAATGGATAAAATAGCTTTGGAATTGTATGTATATATTTTACAATAAAACGGGACTTATCGCGTTTATTTATAAACAACTAACGACCCGCTTCGGCTTCGCACGGGTATAAATATATAGCCTACTCCACTATTTAATGAATGTTATTATACTCATAAACCTTCTTCTTGAATCACTCTATCTATTAAAAAAACCGCATCAAAATCCGTTGCGTAGTTTCAAAGATTTAAACATATAAAGGGACATAGGGACAGAGAAAGCCACTTTGCTTTATACTATGTAGTGATGTATATACAAACAAATCACGCAGCATGAAGACCAGAAGAGCATGTAAGAAGGTTAATGGATGTGAGTGAAGCAAGAGTAATTCGTCATCCGTTCCAGGTGGTCTAATAGTCTCTGCCTATCCCGTAAGGACGTAGAGACGTGAATATATATTTGTGTCCAAATGAGGTCACGTATCAAATAGGAAATAATATTATTTTATACAAAAAGTTTATTCAATTCCGTATTGCACGCTTCAATGATTTTAGTGTTAATCTATACTAATATTATAAAGCTAAATAAATTGTTTGTTTGTACGCGCTAATCTCAGGAACTACTGGTTCGAAATCAAAAATCTTTTTTGTGTTAGATAGACCATTTATTACGAAATCCTTTAGGCTATATAACATCATCCTGCCACTAATAGGAGCAAAGAATAGAATATAAAAACTCAAATTATAATTACAGTGCCATCTATGTTTCATGTAATGAAAACTTTTTGAATTATTTGATATTGCTTGTAAAACCAATATATGTACCGCACTGGGACGTAAAAAGAATGCTAACTAGCTGCCGTTCTTCTCGGCATTTCGTAGAAGGCGACTAAGGGACTAGGGTCAATGGAATCTATTGGGTCACCAATTTTTATGACATCACAACCCCGATATTATGCTAATAAGTGACCAAGGAGATGTTTTCTTGTCTCCAATGTCCGGTTCACCCACCAGGAATAAACGGACGTGAACGTATGTGCATGTAAAATCACTATCGGCGACAGACTAACCACCTGTCACATTGGCTGATAATTTTAAAGGTGGGCTCTCAAGCTACTGATTACCCTTAAAGGGTTAATGGTCTTGAAGTATGTATGTATGTATATACAGGGCGGTTACGTAGGGGCCGGCTCAATAAGACATATGACAGTCAGATAGACGCCATATTTACATAAGGTCATATTACAAATACTTATAGTACTTATAACCTCCAAGTGTGTATGGATGAATGATGAGAAAGGGGAATCCGTGATCTCTGCTTACCCAGCCGGGAGATATCCTACGACATGCCGGAAAGTTCAGCAGCTAGTTAGCTTTTTACGTCACATATTAGCATGATAGAGTCGAATATGAAACATGTATACTCATACAAATTCAAAATATTTTTAAAATATGTAATTTAGTTACACATTCCCAACCGTAGATGTCGCTGCATGCAAGTTTGAAACCCGAATGTCGTGGATAAAGGAGTTTTTAAATTCGCTCACGTCCTTAAAACTGTTCACCAGATAGATAAATACATGTTTTTTGAGAATGATGGCTACTGTGACATGCAGTAATATTTTCATTCTTGTAACTGATATAAATACATATATAAAAAGCAATGATTTAGCTTCTGACTACCCCGAAAGGGTTATACGGTCATGAACGTATACTTGATGAACCCAATGAACTAACATCCATATATTCACGCCTCTACGTCCCTAACAGGATAGGCAGGACTTATAAACGTAAACCTTATAAAAAGAGTTACTGGACTGCACTTTTAGCGTTGACTGTACATATTATATTACATTTAAGAACCAGACTAATCCATTAATCATCATAACCATTTCACCCTAATGCCCACACACATACATACATACATTTTCGCCTTTACGTCCCCAGCGGGGTAAGCAGAAAGTCCATAGCCACCTGGAATGATCCTCACAAATCTCTTGCTTCACTCACACCCATTAACCTTCTCATACATGCTCTTCTCTTCACTACGTGCACTAAAAATTATTTGATTTGTATATTATATATGACATTATTATTACATATGACGACCTCCGTGGCGCGATCGTTTAGACAACTGAACGCTAATCGTGAGGTCCCGGGTTCGATTCCCGGTGGAGGCTGAGTTAAGAACTACGCTTTTCTACTGCTTTCCAGTCTGGTTGTTGCTTATATATGCATAGTATTTTATTATCTGTGTATAATTATGCTATATTATGTATTTATTTCTTCAAATATACGTTGACTAGTACCCTTAACACAAGTCTTAAATTAACTTATCACGGGGCTAGTTCAATTGGTGTAAAAATGTCCAAATATTATAATTATTATATATATAACTCTTATTTGATCTGTATATTATATATAACTTACATATGCAATAACGACCGTAAACCCTTATAGAGTAGTCAGAGATTGAGTGTCCATCAAGTGAGCATTGTGATGTATTTGGCCACTCGAAACCCACTTGTTACCTGTTCAGTATCCAACGTGACAGGTGGTAAACCATGTCGTCGTATACATATACACATAAACTCACACGGTTAGATAGAAAAAACGGATTGACCATTCTATTCGTAGATATATTGGGACGCGTATTGCAAAAATAGATAGAAATTTCAATCTCGGATAGTCAATTTTGGATAGGATTGAATATTGGGTTCGGCCGATACTGATTATATTTATTTTATGCTAGTGTCCCGCTCCGGCTTTGCACGGGTATAAGTAAAATATATAGCCTGCTCCACTATTAAATGGATGTTATTATACATATAAACCTTCCTCTTGAATTACTCTATCTATTAAAAAAACCGCATCAAAATCCGTTGCGTAGTTTCAAAGATTTAAGCATACAAAGGGACATAGGGACACAGAAAGCGACTTTGTTTTATACTATGTAGTCTGTGATGTAGTGATGATGAGTAGATTTCGTCACGGTGTTTTTCCTCACCGAAATATATGTATAAAAACTTATATGTAATGTAAGATTGTGTGATAGGGTACGGAATAGTGTGATTTATCAAAGTTGTTTTATGAAACAAGGTGTAGTGACGAAAATAGAGAAAGGTATGTTAAGGTGGTTTGGGCACATGGAGCGGATGGATGAAAGGAGGATTGCAAAAGGAATCTATAAAGCAAAATTGGAAGGTAGATTTGGACGGGGTAGGCGTAGAACTTATACAGATTAAATTGCTGACATTCTTCTCAAGGTGGGTGTACGTAGAGAAGAACAGAAGAGTAGAGTACCCGCCACATAAGGTGGCAGTTGGAGGCGTCGCCACAGTCGCGTAATCCAGTGTTGCCAGTAAACACGCCAAAACTAGCACTCACTGTGCCATACGGCTCGATACATTATATTGAGGTTTCATTTGTAACGATCTTTGGTTGCAGAGCTATAAACTCAAATAAAACAAATTAATATACCAAAGTCAAAAGTCAAAATATTTTTATTCAAAATAGGCCCTATCATAAGCTCTCTTTGAAAGTTATTTTATGATCTAAGTACAAATTAAAAAAACTATATATTGACAAAAGGAATATATATGAGTGAAGTGGAAGGGCGGTTACGTAGGGGCCGGCCTAATAAGACATATATGTAACAGTCAGATAGACGCTATATTGAAAAAAGGTGACGTTAGGAGTACTTATAACCGCCGAGAGTGTATTAGAGAATGTATGAATGTCAATGAAGCGAAAGTGGTCTGTCAGGATCGGGACAAATGGGGATCCGTGATCTCTGCCTACCCCTCTACAGGGAATCAGGCGTGATATGTATGTATGTATGTAAAAAAACTATTTCAAACATGGCACTGAGCATTGTCTTTACATATTTTTACCGAGGTTAGTTCACCAACCATTTCGGCTGCTCAAGATGCCACGTCATGAAGACCACGACCGCTCTGATAAGAGCGTAACGATTGAGAAGAAGAAGTTCAGCGGAGACCCTTGGAGAAGAACTAACAAGAAACTCCAGAAATCAATTTATTATAATCACCCTTAACAAACATAAAAATTACAAAGAGTGGGCAAAAAACACAACGCTGGTAATACTAAATTTACCTTTCATACAAAATAACACGCAATGGCGGAAACGTCAAATTTAGTTCCAAGTTTGGCTACTGCCACCTTATGTGGCGGGTACTCTATATATGAGAAGGTTAATGGGTGTCAGTGAAGTAAGGAAGATTTGTCAAGATCGTTCCAGGTGGCGATTGACAGTTTTTGTGAACATGAGATTATCTATGACAATTTTAATTAGTTTGTTAGGATCGCTGACCGTGTATGTCGTAAAAAATCATATTTACAAACGTTTCATCATAAAATGATATCGTTTTATTATTTATTTAATTTGTCTTGGTCACATCAAAAGAAATAAAATGATATAAGTGATTGCATTGTAAATAGTGGTTATTTTATCTTTAGAATGGTCATAATAATATAATACGTCAGTTTCCTTATGCAATTATGTACAGATATTAATGTATATTTATGTATAAACACTTCACGTAATTCTTATAGTTAGAAGTTATAATGTTTCATATTATTGTAATAACAACCCCATTATTAATTATGAGTATCTAAGGAGATATAATCGTGTCTCTGAGGTACTATCTATTCCAAAGCGGGTAAAAGGACGTGAATGTATATGTACAACATGATATTGTGTAACAGTAACCTTTATTTTATAAGTATTATTTGACAGCTAAATCTATATTTGACAACAATTTTATAAATATTTTGATCAGATGGTAGGTATCTATAAAGTAGAAAACGCTAATTTTTGCGTTTAATTAAAGAAAATGTATACCGAAGTGGATGTATTTGTGACCAATTATACCCTAATAGACCCTGAGATATACCAACTATGGATTGAAGGGTGCTCATGTAAGTATTTTGTCGAAATTCTTTAGTATAGTTACAATTTTATCGATCAAATCTTTCGTATTTCTGCCGAATATATTTTAATATGTTGTATTTGTAGTCAACTCTAAAAGTCTGTAGCAGTTTATGCACAGCTATTTAATATGGAAGTCAATATATTACGTGAAAATATTAGTAACCGGACTAAAAATAGCATAACCTTTAAAACAAGTAGTTATCTATAATAAGATCATATTAAAACATTATCATACTGTAGTATGAGGGCTTATGGAATAAGAGTGAAATAAAATTGGAAAGTCCTCTATTGTTAAATCTATACATAATACATACACATCATGCCCATTTCCCTATAGGTATAGGCAGAGATCACAGATCCCCAACTGTACCGATCCTGACAAACATATTTCACTTACTTATACTATATTAAATATATTATCCCTAACCTATAGACAATATAATATACTAATTCTTGTACTCTGTTTTTCATTTATAGCAAGTGAAGCGGTGTCAGCATTACACCAAAGAGCATCAGCTAAGCAACTGGGTACTGCCGTGGAATTGATTGCCAGCGATGTGTTGGATCATTACAGGTATGTGGATATGTGTTCGTCAACCTCCGTGGCGCGATCGGTTAGCCACCGGAACGCTAATCGTGAGGTCCCGATTCCCGGTGGAGGCAGAGTTAAGAACTACACTTTTCTACTGCTTTCCAGTGTGGTCGTTGATTATATATGCTATATATGTATTTATCTATGTATAATATGTATATATTTCTTAAATATACATTGACTAGCGTCTATTCCCAAAACATCCCACCAAAAACATCCCAAATGGGCTATTTTGGGAAAGTCAATAAAATATTCTTTTTATATTCCCATAATCTCCCACCTAAATCTCCCATTCGGTATATTTTGCAACTTCAATTAAATATGTAGTTCACTATTCCCAAAATATACCACCATTAATTTGGATGAAAATTTATTCAAATGTACAGTCTTGTGCAGTAATAATAGGATGCAAAAATGAAATTAAAATTTATTTATATATAATCGAGTCTCAATAACACGTAATGTACATCGTACTAAATAACAAACGTATAATTTTTTTTAAATACCGTAAGAATAAACAATTGTAACATTAAAGTCACTTTAAGTTCAGCCACAAGAACAAATGTAATTACTAGGTATTAATGTAACAGCTTAGAATATATATAAACTAAAAGTTATATATATTCCAAGTGTAACAGTAACCGTATTAATTTAACAACAGAAACACGAAGTAATACATAATATAAAATCTCCACCTACAAGTAATAATACTAATATACTATTCTAATGTGTCCATATCCGACCCTATAATTAAAAATCACAGAATCAATTTGGTTTTTAGGAGTATAATGTTACTGATAAATGATGACATTTATAATGACTTTAAGTTTAGTTACAGACACAAAATGAAAAAATCAATATATAACCAGAATATGTCGTAAACTGCAGATTATTTTCATTCAAAGCAGAAGTTGTCTAATAACATGTTAATTTATCAACGCAATGTTGTAAGCTTATTATACCATTTTTAAACTCTGTCAAGATCTTCTCTATTTTCTTATCCATTTCTAACATTTCTCTCTGCCTCTGTGATACATCTCCTCTTAATAAAACCCTGTTCGCCTCTTTTTTCATTTTGCTTAAGAAGAGTGTGAGCGTAGGTTTTGTTTTACCTATCATTCTGTGTACGCGGTAATGCCACCCTTCTACTCTATTATTTGTTCTATATTTTTCATTGTAGCATGTCCAAGTCTTAGCCATTTTAGATTCTTTCGAAAGCTATTGGTTGACAAAATAATCATTAAACTTTGTTATGATATATGTTGTTTTCCTATTGTCTTACCATGTGCACGGACTAAACTTGTTGCTCATTGGCCTGTCCTCGACCTTAGCAACCAATAGAAAGCGATCATATCCATTATAACGATGAATAGTGTCCATGTTTACATATCCGTTGGTCATTAAAACTTACAAAATATTTTAAAATCGTGCAAGACTGTACTAAAGTATATTTATTTAAAAAAGTTATATTATCGTGGTATATTTTGGGAATAGTGAACTAAATATTTAATTGAAGTTGCAAAATATCCCGAATGGGAGATTTAGGTGGGAGATTATGGGAATATAAAAAGAATATTTTATTGACTTTCCCAAAATAGCCCATTTGGGATGTTTTTGGTGGGATGTTTTGGGAATAGACGTTGACTAGTACCCTTAACACAAGTCTTAAATGAACTTGCCAAGGGGCTAGTTCAATTGGTGTAATAATGTCCAAATATTATTATTATTATGTAATATAGTTACATAAATTTTTTAGACACTAGTCTTTTTTATTCATTATGAAATGAGTTGATATTATGAAATACTATAGTGAGGGAAAACATTGTGAGGAAACCTACCTGTTCCCCGAACAGGTAATAGTTAGTGCTTGTAAATGGTGACATGTATTACCACCTGTCACATTGAGTACTGACTATCTGGTCAACACGTGGGTTTGAGATGGCCATGGAATTACTACCTTCACAATCGTGGAGATGGACACCCTAACCTTTGACTTCCCCGCATGGGTTAATGGTCGTGAACGCGTTTGTCTTTGTACTTTTGTAAGTCACTACATAGTATAAAACAAAGTCGCTTTCTCTGTCCCTATGTAGGCTTAAATCTTTGAAACTACGCAACAGATTTTGATGCGTTTTTTTTAATAGATAGAGTGATTCAAGAGGGAGGTTTATATGTATAATAACATCCATTAAATAGTGGAATATGCTATATATTTTATACCCGTGCGAAGCCGGAGCAGGTCACTAGTATAACATAATCTAGAAATCCTGTACAGTATTTTGTATGTATGTTATTTTACAGAACATTCGCCCTTCTAGAGAGATTGCTGACCGTCCCAACAAAGTTAGCCGAACAACAAATATTCCAACTTGATGAGGCAACCAAACACATGCTCATTGAAAAGTAAGTTACATGCCCTTCTGTTTACAATATGTACAGTCAACGCTAAAAGTGCAGTCCCAGTAACTGTTGCTAGCCTATCGAAGTATGTAATGCAAAGTTTTAAATTAGCTCCATGCTTGTCTGGGACGTAAAAAGAATGCTAACTAGCTGCCGTTCTTTTCGGCATGTTGAGGAGGCGACTAAGGGACTAGGGTAAATGGAATCTTATGGGAAATGAGCTAGCAACCTGTCATTAATGTTACATGGCATCTCAACCTAAATATTCCTGCTAATAGTGACGTAATTGATATTATCTTGACTCCCGAAAGGCATTAATATGTATATATAAAATTCGACGTAGCTCAGTTGTTTGGGGCTTGTCTCTGTAGCAGTGGGTACAGGGTTCGAATCCCGCTTGAGCATGTACCAATGGAAATGAAGTATTAAACTTTCATGTACATTTTCATAATAAAAGTCCATTTACGAAATGCATCGAATACTATAGAGGGAAAACGTCGTGAGGAAACCAAGCTCAATTGGTATAATAGTGTCTAAATATTATTACTATGTATGTATATTGCAGATACTATGCTCTGGACGATGCGGTGATAAGGGAACTTTTAGGAAGAAAGCTTTCTTCACGTCACAGGAAAGATTTAGATGAGGTAATACCCCTTTTACATATATAGTAAAAAAGTGATTGTTACTTATATATAGCCTAAGTATACATACATAGTATACATAGTGGCGTCATTTGGGGGAGGCCTATGTCCAACAGTGGATTACTTCAGGCTTATGATGATGATACATACATATACAGCTAGCCCGTTTCCCTATAGTGGGATAGGCAGAGAACACAGATCCCCATGTGTCCTGATCCTAAGAAACCATATCATTGAGAGCCATACACCTTCTCATACACACTCGGCGGTTATATGTGACTTTATTTCGCTTATCCAAAACATAGTGCATAATACATAGTATAAAACAAAGTCGCTTTCTCTGTCCCTAAGTCCCTTAGTATGCTTAAATCTTGGAAACTACGCAACGGATTTTGATGCGGTTTTTTTTAATAGATAGAGTGATTCAAGAGGAAGGTTTATATGTGTTACATCCATTAAATAGCTAGAAGTGCGAAGCCGGAGCGGGTCGCTAGTAATATATACATTACAGAATTGGTGCTTAGTGCTAACTGTCACAGAGTCACTGTCACAAGTTATAAAAAGTCGAATAAAAATTAATATTGATCTTAAAATTATTCTCCAATGTAAACGTTTTCCATTATCACGAGTTGTAGACGATTTTAATATGAATTCTCATGATTTGGAAATATTTAATGTATCTAAATTACGAGTGGGTACAGGATTCAAATCTCGCTTGAACATGTACCAATGCAAATGAAATTTCTATGTACATTTTCGTTATAAAAATACATTTACGTAATGCGTTGAATACTATGGTGAGAGAAAACATCGTGAGGAAGTTAGTGCTTATAAATGGCGATATGGCTGACCACCTGTCACATTGAGTACTGACTATCTGCTTAACACGTGGGTTTGAGGTGGCCATAGAATTACTACCTTCGCAATTGCGGAGATGGACACCTGAACTTCTGACTACCCGCAAGGGTTAATGGTTGTGAATGCGTTTGTACTTGTGTCTAAATTTCGTTTGAAACAAAGCCTAATGCATAAACTATTACTATATTATATACTATAATATACTATTGTTATAAAATATCTTTAATTGTATTTTCTGTAGGTGTAAGCTTAAGTTTACCACAATTCACATCTTGGTCTCTCATTTGTAGTTTCAATTAGACTATTGTAAACGACATCTGTGCCAACGATGTTGTATTTACAATATATTAATTTACTAAGCTTACTGTAATTAGCTTTAATCTCTTGTATATATGTTTGTAGACCAAAATAAAAAATAAAGTCAGAGTTCTTTCCCACTTCAGCTTTTTTATATGTATGTATGCAAACAATATTATTACCCCTAATCCCTGTCCATCCCAGGTAGCAGAGCGTTCAGGTGCCCCTCTCCGCTGTTGTCGACGTCAGTTCGATAACGTCCGACGTGTTTTCAAGACTGTGGAGGAAATGCCAGGATCTGTGGTGGCTAACGTCAGGAGTACGTTTTTGTTGTCAGAACCTCTGGCTAAGTGAGTATGACATACATACTATAGTGTATTCGCGTTAAGAAAATAGTGACGTCATCATGTCCCCGCGATTCGACCAATGAGACGAGACAACGGTTGTCTGCGATTGGTCAATGTGACTTGTTTTCTCAATTACTCACGTCTCATTGGCCAGTTTAACCTCTGATTGTCATGACGTCACTATTTACTTAACACATCCGTGTATATATGTATAATTAAGTTGTATTGTATTGAAATATGTCTGCAGAGTTTCTTGGCATTTCTTCTCTGCAGGATTTTGCTTTACGAAATGCCAATAGATTAAATAGATTTTTTTTTTATATTAACTAATTGTAATGACAACTTTTCCGGTGGAAATGAGTGACTTTATAATCCTCATATTGAATAAAAAGCATTTCATTACACATCATGATTAATAACTAACGGGACTTATCGTGTAAGTTTTTATATAATAAAGTTACCTTTGTTAACTCGACGTTTCGGCTATATCTGCCCGTGACAAAGGCTACTGAAACGTATACCAAAGGTTAAGTTTGGGTTGGGACTGTATTATTTTGGTATACAATTCAGTATTTTTGATGAGCGATTCCTTTTCTTTGATGGTCGTTTAAATACTAGCCCATCTTATACATACATACATTTTACAAGGGGGAGGTTCAGGTTTCCATCTCCGCATTTGCGAAGGTAGTAATTCTATGTATAATATATGATATATGACACATCCATTTGACAAACATTTGGTACAGGTGGTAAGCCATGTCGCCATTTACAAGCACTGACTATTACCTGTTCGGGGAACAGGTAGGTTTCCTAACGATGTTTTCCCTCACCATAATATGTTCCGTCCTTTATTCACTGCATACATAGAAGATAAAAAGAATGAGTAGTATTTAAACCTAACACCAAAATAATAGAAACCAAACTAAACCTTTGCTGTACGTTTAGATATATGTGGTTGGTGATTTTTATATATTTCATCAGTATTTTTTATGTGATTGAAGTTGTTTTCTTATATGTAGAATACAAAATAAAACTTTTTAATTCTGAAAAATGATAATGAAAAGTGTGTACTTGTAAAATATAAGTTGACTAGTACCTTTAGCACAAGTCTTAAATGAACTTAGCAAGGGGCTAGTTAAATTGGTGTTATAGTGTCCTAAATACATACATACATACACATCACGCCTGATTCCCTGTAGAGGGGTAGGCGGAAATCACGATACGCCATCTGACAAACCACTTTTGTGACATTGTCAGTCATACACCTCTTACACACTCGGCGGTTATAGCTACTTCTAACGTCACAAATAAAAACTGCGGGTGAGGTGAAAAGTGTCTATTCTTATCAAGGAGGGTGCATGTATGAGAAAGTTAATGGGTGTGCGTGAAGCAAGACATTTGTCACGCGTTCCAGGTGGCCTAAAAGTCTCTTCCTATCTTGTTGGGGATGTAGAGGCGTGAATATATATGCATATATGAGAGGTGGAAGGACGGTTACGTATGGACCGGTCCAATAAAAATAAGACGGTCAGATAGACGCCATATTGAAAAAGGGTGACGTTAGAAGTACCTATAAACGCCGAGTGTGTTAGAGGTGTATGGATCTCAATTAAGCGAAAGTTTTAATTGGTATTCTTTATTAAAATATTATTGTTTCAGAAAATACAGTGCAGTCGTATTCATATCTTGCATGAGATTTGAAACTAGCAAAAGGAAACTGCAGTATTTGACATTCAATGACTTTTATCATTGTGCACAGGTAATAATTATTTATATTACATACGCTTCACGACTTGTGTATACACACTCCCTTCTTTATTATAGCAAGAACTCTGAAATTTCGAAGGCATGTTAGGTATGAGCCTCTCAAAGCCCGTGTTTCACTAGATAGACAGCACCCAACGTGATAGGTAGCGAACCGTATGAACGTATACAGGCATTGGCTGTTACCTATCCAGAGGGATAGGCAGGTTTCCTCATGATGTTTTCCCCCACCGTTAGCGAACTGTACATTATGTACGTAAATGAAAAAAATAATAATTAAATTTTTATTCGAAACTAGGACCTTTAATAAGAAATGGGAGGTCTTACCTACTTGGCTACAGCCGCTGTATATAATTATTTAGTATATGTGTTTCTCATTTATGGACATCATTTACAGTCGCTAACGGTGAGGGAAAACATCGTGAGGAAACCTTTATATAATTTATGTATTGGCATGCATATATGATAAAATTGATGTGTGAATGAAGCAAGAGAGATCTTTCACGATAGTTCCAGGTGGCGATCGTTTTTGCCTATCCCATTAGGGACGTATCTATGTATGCTGAAACTCGTGCTAGTCTCTGACTTACACAGACCGTAAATACATGCATTTCATACTTTTGATTAATAATTAACGGGACTTATCGCGTAAGTTTATATATAATAAAATTACCTTTACTAACCCGACGTTTCGGCTACGTTGCAGTAGCTATGGTCACGGGCAGACTGAACGATTCATGTTTCTTCGCCTCCATCGCAGTGTTCTGTCAGATTCTTCTCCGACTACCATCACTGCAACGTTTTTATCAATAACACGCGATCTACACACTACACTCACAGTATCTTGTGGCTACACACGATCATGCTGAGCCGAATGGGATCCATTACGGTATTCCACGTCGAAGACAGTTTGTAACTGTTTTTAACTTACGCACTCTTCCAGGCTATCATGGTATCCTGGACTTACTGCTGTACAGGTCCCGAGTATTACGACACTGAGATGGACCGGGAGTTTCTCCTGGAACTACGAGAGCTCAAGATCTTGCTGGACAAGGAAAAGGAGCACAAACAGTGAGTGGTTGCTAGCACATCGCATGACATGCATATAGTGTAAGTGTGTAAGAAAATAGTGACGTCATCATTACCCAAACGATTTGACCAATGAGACGTGACAACGGTTGTCTGCGATTGGTCAATGTGACTGTTTTCTCATTCACTCACGTCTCATTGGCCAGTTTAACGTCTGAATATTATGACGTCACTATTTTCTTAACGCGAATACACTATAGTACATCGCATGACATACATAGATAACACGGTTATAGGTAGATACATACATTCATACGCTTCACGACTTGTGTATACACACTCCCTTTTTTATTATGGCGGGGTAGTCGAGGCTTGAATGCCCATCTCCGACATTTCGAAGGTATGTTAGGTATGGGTCATTGGAAGCCCGCGTGTCACTAGATAGATAGCACCCAACGTGATAGGTAGTGAACCGTATCGCCGTATATAGGCACTGACTATTACATATCCTGAGGGATAGGCAGGTTTCCTCACGATGTTTTCCTTCACCGTTGGCGACTGTAAATTATGTACGTAAATGAAAAACACATATAAATTATGTACGTAAATGAAAAACACATATAAATTATGTACGTAAATGAAAAACGCATGACATACATAGGTAACACGGTCGTAGGTAGAGATCCTGATAAATCACTTTCTCTTTATTCAATCAATCAATCAGGCTATGTCAGTCCACTGCTGGACGTAGGCCTCCCCAAGGGTACATAAAACACGATCACTCGTGGTCCTCAGCCAACCACTACCAGCGACCTTTTTCAGGTCATCGGTCCATCTGGCAGGCTGGCTGGATTCTCTTTATTGACACTTATTATTCGTTATAGTTTTAAGAGATCCGCGATTTATACTCATGATTAATAACTAACGGGACTTATCGCGTAAGTTTTTATATAATAAAGTTACCGTTATTAACCCGACGTTTCGGCTACGTTGCAGCAGCCACGGTCACGGGCAGACTGACGATTCATATTTTGCCATTCGGCTCAGCATGATCGTGTGAAGCCACAACATACTGTGAGTGAGCAGAAGAAAAGCGTAGTTCTTAATTCTGCCTTCACCGGGAATCGAATTGCGGACCTCACGATTAGCGTTCAGGTGCTTAACCAATCGCGCCACGGAGGTCGACAATACCGATGCTTTTGAATATAAGTCCACTAATGACAAAAAATTTAAAAATATCATCTCAATATCACTTCAGTCATGGCGTGAAGTTGTTAAGGGAATATGGTTATTAACTATTTATGTTTTATTTCAGTTTGATCTGCATGCGTTTGAAACCGAAATTATTGGAGAAATCCTATCAAGAATTGGAATTGAATTTCAAGTAAGTATTAGCACATTCTTTGCCCTAATTTGGGACGTAAAAAGAACGCTAACTAGCTGCCGTTCTTCCCGGCATGTCGTAGGATGTAACTATGGGACTACGGGTAATGAATTCTGTTGGGTTATGGGCTAGCAACCTATCACCAATAAATAAATAGCTTGGTTGCACATATCTTAATATTAATAATATTTGTACATTATTACACCAATTGAACTAGCCCCTTGGTAAGTTCATTTAAGACTTGTGTTAAGGGTACTAGTCAACGTATATTTAAGAAAATGTATACTTATTATAGATAGATAAAAACATATATAGCATATATAATCAACGACCAGACTGGAAAACAGTACAAAAGCGTAGTTCTTAACTCTGCCTCCACCGGGAATCGAACCCTTAATACATGTTCCATTCTAGTCTGGGACGTAAAAAGAATGCTAACTAGCTGCCGTTCTTCTCGGCATGTCGTAGGAGGCGACTAAGAGACTGAATGGAATCTATTGAGCGATGGGCTACTAACTGTCACTAATGTTTTGCCTTTATTACCCCGGTACTTATGCTGAAAGAGACCAAGAAAATGTTATATCTCCGATGTTCTGTCCATCTCGAAAGGGATTAAAGGACGTGAATGTATATCACTACATAGTATAAAACAAAGTCGCTTTATTTGTCCCTATGTCCCTTTGTATGCTTAAATCCTTGAAACTACGCCACGGATTTTAATGCGGTTTTTTTAATAGATATAGTGATACAAGAGGAAGGTTTATCTATTATTATATATAATAACATCTATTAAATAGTGGAGTAGGCTATATATTTTATACCCGTGCGAAGCAGGAGCGGGTCACTAGTATATGTATATAATGATATAGGTTTTTATTCAACATAAGTACAAGTATAGTACATTAATTGAAAGTCAAAACATTTGCCTGACACTGGTTGTCTCTTAGCATTGAAATTCTACCGTTGGTTCGGAAGCCCTGTCTCGGAGAAGAACCAACAAGAAACTCCGGTTTTTAGGATTTTTTACCCAGTGCTAGTTACATAAGCAAATTACATTATTTTAACTTTTTGGCAAATTGCAAGCTGAAGTGGCAGTGGGCCGGTCAGGTCTGTCGTAGAACCGACGACCGTTGGAACAAAGTGGTTCTCGAATGGCGACCGCGTCTCGGTAAACGTAGTGTAGGACGCCCCCCTGCTAGATGGACCGATGACCTGAAGATCGCTGGTAGTGGTTGGCTGAGGGCCACGAGTGATCGTGTTTTGTGTGCCCTTGGGGAGGCCTACGTTCAGCAGTGGACTGACATAGGCTGATTGATTAATTGATATATGTTTTTGTGTGTTCCAGGCTCTACACTCGTGCCCTGGTAGGTTTGGCATGTAACTTGCACCGGGGCAGGGAGCTGAGGTCCTTTTTCATCGATTTACTAGAAAGGTAAGGTACAATGTATAGACGATCTCCGTGAAGTGAATGGTTAACAACTATGGGCCTAAGTCTAGTTATTCGTTTTAGCAGAAACGCAGTTCAATATCAGATCAGTAATAGTGTGAAGTTGGTAGTGGATTAGCATAAGTTTCAAATTTCACAATTGATTTAAGAAAAGTGTCAAATAACGCTTTTAAAATGGCGATATTTGTCGCTTTTGCTAATCCATTCACACTTCACACTATCAATGATCCGATATTGAACTAATATTTTGCAAATAGCATTTATAGACTTAACGCTAATCGTGAGGTCTCGATTCTCGGTGGAGGCAGAGTCAAGAACTACGCTTTTCTTCTGAATGCAAATGGTTCTAAATTATATGGTTCTGTCTGCTTAGGTTGCGACTTTTTGCCAAAATCGTGTACTGGACAAGCGAAGCCGGGTTTTCCCCTAGTATACTAGATTTAATGTATGTATTACGTATGTAAAATTTATTTATTGGAAAATAAATATAACAATACTTACATAGATAATCATGCTCTACAGATTAAGCGATAGCGGCTGTAGCCTAGTGATTAAGACCTCTGACTTCTTAATATAGGTTCTTGTTTCGAATCCCGGCCGGGCATGTACCAATGAATTGAATTTGAAAATGTGTTTTAAATGAATGTTTGATAAATATCACAGTCGCTAACGGTGAGTGAAAACATCGTGATTATCCCTCGCGATAGGTAATAATCAATGCCTATGTACGGCGATACGGGTTACTGCCTATCACGTTGGGTGCTCTCTATCTAATGAAACGCGTGCCTCGAGTGGCCCATACCTAACAGCGAACAAAAATTCGGAGATGGAGACTCCTGACTATGACTACCCCGCCATAATAAAAAAGGCAGTGTGTATACACTAGTCGTGAAGCGTATGTATGGTATGGTAATTAATAAGAGGAGTGGGCCTTACGCAATATTTGTATGGAAACTAGCGTGGCATTACGCGGGGTGAAACGAGGTACGCGGGATGGAGGGGGGATATTACAACCAAATAAAACACGGCATCGGCCATCTACTACACATTTTAAGACTCCGCACCAATTAAAACAAGCCATTTGGCCTCCGCACCGCGTAACGGGCACCGCTCCTTTCGCCGGGTACTCTTTATATTTTATTTGTTTATAGAAGTGCTGGTACGTACTTAAGGGTTTATCGGAATATCAGTGTTGGCAGTGTGAATTTCACTCAATCAACATTAGCTGAGACAAATCCTTGCGTTGCATAACTTTTTCTTTGCATTGCGCGGGGTTGCCATGTGTGCTTGGTTCCATAAATGTATATTATTATATAATTAATTCTTTTCTGTATTTGTGTCTATGCTGCGTTTAGTGTGAATAAAAGGAATTTTATTTTTTTTATTTAATTAATTTATATTTGGTTCGTGTTATTTGCAGATGCGTAGAGCCTTTGAGACTGGGGGCGTGGCCTAAAACGGACCTGGCTCAATTCCTGATGGCCTATGAACAGTGCGCCCTACAGATGGATGTCCTAAGGTAGGTCTAGATCTATACATCACTACATAGTATAAAACAAAGTCGCTTTCTCTGTCCCTATGTCCCTTTGTATGCTTAAATCTTTGAAACTACGTAACGGATTTTGATGTGGTTTTTTTAATTGATAGAGTGATTCAAGAGAAAGGTTTATATGTATAATAACATCCATTAAATAGTGGAGTAGGCTATATATTTTATACCCGTGCGAAGCCGGTGCAGGTCGATATAGTGTCCTATAATCCCTTTCGGGGTGGACTGTACCTCGGAGATAAATCCTAGGTCACTATTAGTATGAATATCAAAGTTGTAATGTACAGTCTACACTAAAAGTGCAGTCCCAGTAACGGTTTATAAGGTTTAAGTTTATAAGAACAAAAGATAATATGTTACATTTTAAAACTGGCGCCACTATGCATTGTAATGGCCACTATACGTTCGCGTGCTTCGTGAAAATATTGTCTTTTGTTCTTATAAACTTAAATCTTATAAAAAGTAGCTGGGACTGCACTTTAAGCGTTGACTGTACTGTTGTTAATGTAAGTAGAACATTGGGGTTGCTAGTCTATCGCCCAGTATAGATTTCGTTACTTCATTAGTAGCCTTCTACGACATGCCGGGAAGAACGGCAGCTAGTTAGCATTCTTTTTACGTCCCAGCTAGCACGGGACATATAATACAAATATATATATATGTCGACGTCAGGGGCCTGATTTTGTGTACTATCCATCTTGCACTTGATTTTATTTCTTAGGCGTTGGGACAGAAGCTAAGTTAAAACACTGGCTTCACAAAACTTGGTTTATTAAGGCTCACAAAACCAACGCTAGACGGTTCCCAAGACGTAGTGATCGAGCCGAGTGCAGAAATGTGGTATCCATCTGTCGATCGGCCACAAAAAAATGCCTCGGTAGGGGCGAACCTCCCCTCCCTCGATACTCGCTTAGACTCCGTCATGGCTGCACACGTGTGAGCCCCGTGATTTGTACAGCCATACAGCGTTCCTTGTTGCTAACGCGCCTCGCCGACACGCCCATCCTGACGATGACGCGTCCACGCGTAGCCTGGAAAGAGGAGAAAATCTCCCACAGTATCTCTCTTATAACTCGGCCATATCTGACCAACACATAACAGCCTACTTGGGTATCCAAATTTATGAACCTCTAGGCATTTTCAATTAAAAAAGTCAATTAAATCAAGAAAAATCATTTAATCTTTCAATATCATCTTAAGTGATCATCAAATTCTTAAGGTTAATAAACAATCATCATCAATAGTCGATTTCTCATAAAAATCATATCAAAACAAGACCATAGCAGCACTAACAACCCCTTGATCCAAGTACTCATAGTACAAAATCATCTTTAAACCATGCCATGTGTGTAAGTACCTCGTGTCTCCGGTAACCTCCGTTACCCAACAGACTTCCTCAAAGTCTACTTGGGGCCCAATCGCACTACCGCGTACCCACTGAAACAGCTCGCAAGCCGACCAGATTTCGCTTAGGCTACGGCTACGAAAGCGGCTCACCAACACAACAATGTGACCATACAGGCTCACAACAACCACACGAGACCACGCAGGCTACCACCCCACAGGCAGCTCACAATAACTCAACTAACTCTCTGAATCATCAGACAAGTCATTAATGGTGCTATGATCCACAGGCATAGGCCTCAGCCTATCATGCGCGTACTTATAGGTACGCCTACAGTTCAAAGATTTTATCGTATATCGATCACCATCCAAAACTTCTGTTATTTGAAATGGTCCTCTAAATTTAGGGTTTAACTTGGACTGGTTCCTTTCCTCATTCTGTAATAATACAAAGTCACCAATGGAAAATTTATTGACCTTTGCCTTATTTCTATCGAACCGCCTTTTATCATAGGAAGCCGCCTCTTCTATGCGGCGTACCGCATTATCTCTTAGTACAGGTAAATCTAACTCACTCTCATCATCGCACGCCATGAGTGCCAATGGTCTCGCTACTTTTCCTATTAGAAGCTCTAATGGGGATGCCTTGGTCACCCTACTGATGGTGCAATTAATAGCTAATTGAACGTCTCCTAATGCATCTTGCCACGACCGATTAGGGTTACACTCAACTGCTGTCAACATGTTCTTTAGGACAGACATAACGCGTTCTACCTGACCATTCGCACGAGATGAGCCTGTAGCTATAAGATGTAACTTGATGTTACTTGCATCACAAAATTCTTTGAATTCACGATTAGCAAAACACCTGCCCTGATCAGCGACTAGCCGAGAAGGTGAACCGAACAAATAAGTACTATTTCTCACTGCTTTTATACTGCTTATAGAGTCAATATTTTGAGTGTGGTACAAAAGAACATATTTCGTAAAAGCATCAATCAAAACAAACGCATACTCCTTAGAATCACTTTTGCCGCTTAATTTTCCAGTCGCGTCTATGTGTACTGTGTGCCAAGGTATGGGAACTTTAGGTATAGGGTGTAATTGCACCTGAGTCTTACCTGAATTAGACTTAGCTATTTTGCAGGTTACACAGTTTTCAACGAACTTTTTCGCATAACGAGACATTCCTTCAAACCAATAATAGTCATACAACTTGTCTAGGGTCTTTTCGTAACCTAGGTGAACTAAAGAATCGTGAATATTATTCAAAACTGACCATTTAAGAGCTCTTGGAACTATTGGTAAACATTTAGTGCGCCCGTTGCGTTGTACTTTCCTATGTAGTATACCTGAACGAACTTCATAGGTATTCGCAGTTTCGGTTGGCAACGATCCGTTGCTTATGTCTAAAAATAGCTTATTCAATTCGCTGTCTCGCTTTTGCTCGGCTAACAGCCAATTGTCTGACAGTTCGGTTAAGTTTACTCGCTTTTGTTCTGTCGTTTGCCGTGTTTTGTTTTCGTTGTTGTGTGACTGATTGGTGTGTGAAATTGTAGCAGTTGGAACAATATTGCGAGAAAGAAAATCTACATGTGCCATTTCCCTCCCCTTCTTGTAAACAATGTCAAAATCAAATAACTGCAAGAATGCCCACCACCTATGCACGCGAGGTGTTAGCTCGGCTTTCTTACTAGATAGCTTTAGTGAATTGCAATCGGTTAAAACTGTAAACTTGCGCCCGTGTAAATACTGTCGGAAATGTTTAATAGAGTTGACAACTGCTAACGTTTCTAGTTCATAGCTATGATACTTAGATTCAGCGGGTGAAGTGCGTTTGCTAAAGTACGCTACAACTCTGCGCTTACCGTTGACTTGTTGAAATAATATGCCACCATAGCCTTCGCAACTTGCGTCCGTATGCAACTCTATAGGACATTTCGGATCGAAAATCACAAGTACGGGTTGCTGTGTCAGTGTTGTTATGACTTTTTGCCGTATTTCCTCATGATGTGGTTTCCAATCAAATTGAACACTCTTAGAGGTTAGTTTGTATAGTGGTCCCATAAAATATGCAAACTTAGGGATGAATTGTCTGAAATAAGTCGCCAAGCCTATAAACTGACGTAACTGAGTGACTGTAGATGGCGGAGGGAGCAATGTTAGGGCCTCGATTTTGCGTTGGTTGGGTTTTACTTCACCATTGCTTATTTCATACCCTAAAAATTCTACCTTAGTTTTCAAAAATGAGCACTTTTTTAAATTTAAAGAAAAACCTGATGCGGTCAAGGTTTGCAGTACAATTTCGAGTCGTTCTATGCCTTGCTGTACATTTTCGGATAAAACAAGAATATCGTCTACGTAAACTACTACAAAAGTGTAGGCCATTTCACCGAGGGCTTTTGTAATTGCTCTACAGAAAACAGAAACAGAGTTCTTAAGCCCGAAACCCATGGATAAGTACTCGAATTGACCGTCAGGGGTTATAAATGCTGTCCGTTCGATAGATTTTTCGTCATTGATAGGGATTAAATGAAAACCGCTCGCGCAATCAAGCTTAGAAAAATAGTTAGCACCATGTAGCCTTGGTATGAGGTCCGCAATAAGTGGCAGAGGGTACTGTTGTGCGGACGAAATGAAAAGCCTTTTTAAAAAACACTTTTTATTTTCCCTAAGCCGAATACAAGGTATTGTTAGCGAACCGTCTTAACCATTTGCTGGTTGGAAGAGAACTCCGATATGAACGCACGATAGTAATAAAGAAACGTTGGCTGCAAATTCAGCACTTAAAACGACGCGGTATGAGGAGGCTTACGCGAGCAAAACTTATATATTATTTTAATCTATAACAGCCCCCCCTATAAAATTGAGCTTTATCCCTTTAAGAGGGTGAAGCGAAATCAAAACAAAAATAGAAGTTAAAATTCGAAATTAGAAAATCTCAAATAGTTAAAACGGTTTTACAAACATTAGTAATTAGTCTAAAATAAAACATTGAAATTTAACAAAAACTTCAGCATCATAAAAATGCGTAAACAAACATCAACGTTAATGATTACTTAAATTTCTAAAATCTACTTTACTGGAAGTCGAATCAGAATCATCTGTTATCTCATGTAATTCAATAGAGACCTTATGCTTTTCCCTGGAAAGCTTTTTATTATAACACTGGTTGTATATCGCAATACAACAATTAGAAGAATCACATCTTTTAAAGTACTTATATAATTTGAAAGCAATATATGTCAAAATAAGTATTACAATAGTATATGTTGTATAAGAATAATAAGTTCCGTATCTTATAAAATGCGAATTACTTTCAGCATTATTTATTTCTTTTTCTAAATTGTGTAAATCATATTTTGCGAATTGTAAAGATTCTAAATCGATGTTCGATAACGTTATAGGAGCTAAATATGGAATAGTATGATTAAATTTTTCTTTTCGACAACAATCATCTTCAATTATATCAAAATCAGTTTCAAAGTTACTAGACATTAATAAATTTTTAGTAGAGCTTGGAATTATCTGTGTGGTTTTTGCATAACCAATACAATTTTCATTCAGGGTTAAAATGCCTGTGGCATGTATCGAGTAATCTGTAATAATGTTGTTATCACATTTCACTGTTAATTTAGTAGGAGAAGATTGAACAAAAATCCATCTGTTATTAAGCAGTTTCTGCCAAATATCAATATTTCCAAATAGTAATTTAGTGTTACATTCTTTTGGCATAGACAATATTACATCACAAATAAGTTTACTTTCACAACAAGGGTTATTAATAGTAGAATAAGAATTTAATTGAGGACAAATAGAATAATTACTATAAATCTTTTGACAATCTTGTAAATTATCTAATAATGCGTATTGCAGTCTATCCTCTGTTAATGCTATATAAGATTTAGAAGGTTGAACCAAAGAAAAGGTATTTGGTTTATTTTGATCATGAGGAATTGGTAAAGGTATATTCTTATACACAGTATATAATTCTGGATAAACTAATGGAATTTGTAAAACAAATACAATTTTCTTATTATAAAAATAGGAGACCAGCTTTGAGATATCCATTAAGTTATGTATATTATCGATATTCAAAACGACAGGGAAATCGAGACGACTATTCAGTAAATTACTATGCTTAGATAGTTCTAAATATAAACTAGAAGGACTTATGATAGAAGGGTGTAGAATATTAGACTTAGAAAAGAGAATAGAATTCAGAGTAGTGTCCAAGAGGTTAGAAATAGTAAATAGAGAAGCCTCTACAATATTCAGGAGACTGTTTATACGAGACATATATAATAATTGATCATTATTTTTAGTTGTTTGGGACAAAATTTCGTTAATTTGATTTAATTGAGCGTTTAATTTAATTTCGTTTTTATTCAACTTGTAAATAGTAGAATTAAAATTATTAATTGTAGATTTAACTACTTGAATATTGTCTTTCATTAAGTGAAAGATTTCAGTCTCAGTTTTCTGAGTGTTTTCCAATGCGGCATCATATTTGCGCGCATCGTCTGCATCTAATGTTCCAAAAAAGAATTTAAGTACTTCTCCTCCGAATTCGAGGGAACGTCTTACCCTAATTGGGGAATTAGTCGACATTATGTGCGACAAAGAGTTACATTTTTGATAGTTAGATTTTAGCAAAATCTTAATGGGACTTAATATATCCTTGCATTCAATAAAATTACTAACATTCGCTTTAACGCATAAATCGTAAGTTTTATACAAAATTTGCTCAATATTGTCCAAATGGGGTTCAAAAGAGACCGTGTCAATAAATGTTATAATTTTCCAAAAATCGTTATGAAATCTAATTCGTGTATATGGTTCAAAATGGATTCCGGGACTATGAATAACCGGAGTTATTATAACATTTTCGGCAAACGTGTTGCCCAGAAGAAATAAGAATCTGGAAAAATAGAGAATAGAAGATAGTTTGTACTTACTTATAGTATATATCAACTTAATTAAAATATTTTAGAATTAATGCGGAGAACGATTGGCAGGTTTAATTTGGTCAAAATGATATTTCACGTGTTTACGTCCAATAGCTAAAATAACGTTATGGTTATTGTTAAAAACTTTGATAATCTTATAAGGGCCTTTCCAAACAGGCGCAAGGGATTTACCTTGTTTATGATGACATTTCAAGTAAACTAATTCTCCCGATTTATATTCGATCCGACGTGTGGATCTATCATAACAGGCTTTGGAATTTTCCTTACTATTATTAATATTTTGTATTGCCTTATCGCGACAATACTTCATGCGATACTGTAAATACTTAATATATTCTGGATAAGTGTTATCCGAACTAGAATCGTATAATGAAGATGGTATAGATGGTTTATAACCGTATAATAGTTCATAGGGTGTGAACTGAGTAGTGCTGTGTGGAGTAGTGTTATAAGCTAAAATAGCTGTAAATAAGAATTTATGCCAATCATTTTGATTCTCATTAACATAAGATTTTAGATACTCTTTTAGAGTGGAATGACTACGTTCTAACGCGCCATTTGTTTGTGGATGATACGGAGTAGTAAAAAGATTCTTAATCTTACAAATTTTGGTCACATGTTGAAATAATTCCGATGTAAAACATGTACCTAAGTCTGTCAAAATTGTCTTTGGGAAACCGAAAAGAGACATGAAATGTATTAAATTAGAAGCAATTTCTTCGCTTGTTGCACATACCATGGGATAAGCGCATGTAAATTTAGTTAGGTCATCTTGCATTGTAAGCATATACTTAAACTGTTGATTACCGGAATTCGGTAAAGGTCCGACTACATCAAGTGCTAGTCGTTCAAAGGGTTTTGTGCTCGTAGTAGTAATAATCATAGGTGATTTATTCTTATGCCTGTAAGGTTTATTGACCTGACAGAGCTTACAGTTTTTAACATAATTTTCTATGTCGGTTGACATAGATTTCCAATAAAAAGATTCTTTAATTCTATTTAACATACGTTTGACACCTGGGTGTCCGGCAATTGGAGAATCATGATTGTCCTTTAATATCTGCGGTACTTCCGCAGGAGTAGGATATCTTAAACTGTTTTTGTATATATGTATCTTAACTTTAGTGTTATGAAATATATAACGTATCATATTATGTACTTTAGTATAAACAAACTTAGAAAAAGGTTCAATAAAGTCAGTGATAGCGAGATCAGTAAGAGAGGGGTTATTTGTTAAAATAAGATCTCGTAAATTCATTAGTAAATTAAAAATAGTTTTATAATTACTCTCCTCGAAATGATGAGTCTTTGTAAATAAAAAGAAATAAGTTTTATTACCATCTACATAAGGTAGAATAGTAAAAGGTTCACGTTCATTATTAAGTAAAGATTCAGAGTTAGATAAATTGGATAAAATTTGGTTAACATTTGGCATACTCTCGTCAAAATCTAGAGAAGTAGGTATAGCAATGAAATCGAATTTAGTAGTGTGAATACTCTGTGAGTGTTCCTCAATTTGTGTATTAAGTGTAGTTAAAGTGTTAGTAAATTGATATTTGAAATATGTTTCATAAGATTCAGAGTAAGGACTCGTGTCCTGATTACGATTCGAACGTGTCGTAACGTGAATAGGATATCTAGATAATGCGTCAGCATTTGAATTCAGTCTGCCTTGTTTATAAACAATGTCGTACTCGTATTCTTCGAGCTTCAAACGCCATCGAATAAGGCGTGAACTTGGATCTTTAACATTAAAAATATACCTTAAGGGTTGATGATCAGTAACTATGGTGAACTTTCGACCATAAAGATATGGTCTAAAGGATTTAACGCCAAAAATAATAGCTAACATTTCGCGTTCCGTAGTGGAATAATTGCATTCCGCCTTGTTTAAGGTTCGGGATGCGTAAGCGATGGGCTTATCTTTGCCGATATCGCCTTGAGATAAGATAGCGCCTATGGCGTAATTAGAAGCATCAGTAGTTAAAATAAAAGGTTGTTCAAAATTAGGATACTGCAATAAAGGTGCAGTAGTTAATTTTTCCTTTAATACATTAAATGCTTGGTCCTGTTCAGGATTCCAAACGAAAGTAATATTTTTCTTTAGTAAACTAGTAAGAGGTTTCGTAATTTGGGAGAAATTTGGAATAAATCTACGATAATAACCAACTAGTCCTAAAAATGACTTTATATCTTTAACATTACGTGGAATCGGAAAATTGGTAATAGTCTTCACCTTATCTGGGTTTGGTTGAACCCCTTGGTCGGTTATGACATGTCCTAAATAAGAAACTTCACGACGTAAAAACTCGCACTTGTCGGGTTGTAACTTGAGGTTAAATTTACGAAAACGATCAAAAATTAAACGTAATTTTTTTATATGACTAGGGAGGTCATATGAATAGACTATACAGTCATCTAAATAAACATAGCAATGTAATCCTTGTAATCCCGTAAGAACCATCGTCATAAGACGTTGGAATGTGTGCGGACTATTCCTAAGTCCGAAAGGCATTCGTGTAAATTCGTAATGCCCTGTTGAAGCATTAGTATTAACAATTGTAAAAGCGGTTTTCTGAATATCTGAAGGATCGACTAATACTTGGTGAAAACCGGAAGCAAGGTCAAGTGTGGAAAAATATTTAGCTTTGCCTAATTGATCCAAAATATCACTAATCAATGGAATTGGGAAGATTTCGGCCACTGTTACGTCATTGAGTTTGCGATAGTCAATGACTATACGCCATTTCTTTTTCCCAGAGGCATCTGCCTTCTTAGGAACGATCCACACAGGGGCGGACCATGGGGAGATTGAATTTTGAATAATGCCTTGTTCTAACATGGAGTTGATTTGTTTATCAACTTCCTCCTTGTGGCATTCCGGAAATCTATATGATTTGACGTGGATGGGAGCCGCGTCTCCCGTGTTAATGTTATGTTTCAATGCATGAGTGTGTGTTAATGGTTCGCCTTCGAGATGAAATATGTCAGCGTAATCTGCGCAGCAATCCAAAAGAGCCTTCTTCTCTTCTGGATTAAGATGCTCATGACGAACGAGTTTTAAAACTTTCTCTCTACGAGAAAGGTTGGAATAAATGTAAGTATTATTTATCGGAAATGAAAAATTATCGTAATCAATAGGACTTAAGTACACGGAATAATTATCTACCTTTACTGGTGTTTCAGTTGTGTTCAAAATTGAGACGTTCACACGCTTGTTTTGTTTAATAGTGGCGATGCAATTTGATACGTAAACACCATCACAAATCGTGTGGTCGAGTATTAGCCCTTCGTTTCGTGGAAATAGCCGTTGTAAATCTTTGTCAGCATTAGTTAAGTTACATTCTATCACGGCTTCTGAACGTGCGGGAATAATGTATGTAGGTTGCGTGTACTTTATTTTAAAAATATGATCATGTAAATACAGTTCACTTGAATTAAAATCAAGTGTGCAATTGAAAAATCTCATAAAATCTGACCCTATCATGCCATCATAATTAAGGTTAATATCATCGTTTATGACGTGAAATTTAAAAGAATAATTACTATTATGTATGCAAAAATTTAAATTAAACGAGCCAAGAGTCTCGCAAAAGGATTCAGAGTCATTTATACCTTTCAATTTAATGATCTCCTTAGAAAGTTTCGGTAAAGTATCGAAACATGTAATTTTCATGACGCTTACGGAAGCGCCCGTGTCAATTAAAAAGCACAAAGGTGCGGAACAATGTTGCGGTGCATTAATATATAAATGTGGTAAAGAAATACGTAACAAACTTTTCGTTTCAAAAATAGGAACAGAATGAATGACCTTCGGAGCATCTGTACAAACCACAGGCTCCTTAACAGGTTTAGACTTGACGTCATTATAAGTGTTAAACTTAGAAAATTGATTCAATTTAGAATCGAAACTCAACTGCTGGGGTTGAGATGTAATAAACTCAGTGAACTCAGAGGGTTGTCTCAAGTCTTGTGACTGGGACGAACTCAACAACTTTGGTTGAGATGAAAAATTAGAAAAATCAGAGAACTTAGAAAAATCAGAGAAATTAGAAAAATTAGGATCATCTTTAAGTGTGTCCTTAAGTTCTGTATACGCCCCTGGGCGACACACAACAGGAGCGTCATCTAATTTAAAGTCTGCTCTGTGGCGGACTTGCATACAACGTGTTGTACGGGTGCAGACACGCGAGGCTCAGGTTTCACCTGATAAGGTGCTCGCTGTGCTTGTTGGGGATTAGACTTATTCTTAAACTCCAACTTTCGGCATTCTTGTATCGTATGCCCCGGATTCTTACAATACTTACAAAATTTGGTATTAGCATTAGAATTATTGTTATAAGTATTAGGTTTATTGTAAGAATAGTTATTAGGCTTAGAATTATTAGCCCTGTAATTGGACTGAAAATTAATTGGATAAAATTTTGATTTATGCTTAAAGCATTCATTGGATGTATGCCCTTGCCTTTCGCAACGGTTGCATACCTTCGAAGGCCTCGATACCTTCGTGAGGTTGAAGAGCTTTTCCTCTTCAATAGCGTGAGTGATAGCCTCACTCAACGTATTGGGGTTTCTACATCGGACTATATGAGAAAAATTAGGGTTTAACCCTAGGAGGAAGGTGTTGAGTGCCAGATCCTCCATGGCAGCTATTCTGCCAGGCTTCTCGGCCTCCGAACATCCCGAAAATTGAATGTCAGATAGGAGTCTTGTTAGGCAAGCCTCTATCCGCAACGAGAATTGAATGACCTCTTCGGTCGAGAACTGTTTACAGTTCTGAAGTTCTAGAAGTAAGTGGGTGGAGTGCTTTTTCTCCCCGAAATTTGTTTTAAGAAAATTCTTTAAATCCGACCATTTGTCGAATCTCCGTAGGGAGCAAGCTAACTGAGCTTTTCCCTCTAATTGTGAAATTATGTACTTGCATAAGAAGCTCAACTGGCTATCTTCTGCCAGTTCAATGGCGTTCTCACAATTTGTGAGAAACGCGGGAAGAGACGCCCTATCCCCATTATAGGGTTTTATAAATTTAGTAAGGAGGTTGAGAGACAACTTTTTTGTCTCGACTTCCTCTGCGTCTGTGAATTCATCATTCTTTATGTCCTTTTTAGGAGCCATTTTAAAAAACGTATAAATCAAAGCTAGTCACAAAAACTAAAAAAAACTAAAAAAGTAACGATAAAATATAAAATCTCAGTAGAAAATCCTCTTTAAAGATGGTTAGGTGCTTCGCTCTCCCACAAAATAAGAAAAGATTCACTTACAGTAGAAACTGCATCACTTTAGTCCTGATGTTGTTACCGGGTTTCTGCTGGACAGCAGAGGACGACGTCGGTTCTCGGGGTTGCAGATCTCTCTCTGCAACGACGTCTGCGACGGCTGCTACGCTCGGCTGGTCGAGGGCTGGCGTGACACGGCCTGTGTCACGACTGACGAGCTTCCTCGGGAAGTACGGCACTGGCGTGAGGTACGGCTCCTCACGGCTTACAAGCACACCGAATTTCGTTCGCGCTTTGTTCGGAATACCGGTGGGCATATATACGATATGCCTCAAGAACGGTATCCCACCGCTGCCACCAATGTTGTGCGGACGAAATGAAAAGCCTTTTTAAAAAACACTTTTTATTTTCCCTAAGCCGAATACAAGGTATTGTTAGCGAACCGTCTTAACCATTTGCTGGTTGGAAGAGAACTCCGATATGAACGCACGATAGTAATAAAGAAACGTTGGCTGCAAATTCAGCACTTAAAACGACGCGGTATGAGGAGGCTTACGCGAGCAAAACTTATATATTATTTTAATCTATAACAGTACCTATCGGATACGGTATTGCTGTTTAGCTCACGATAATCAATACACATGCGATGAGAGCCATCTTTCTTTGCTACTAGAAGGGCTGGACTTGAAAATGGTGAACAACTAGGGCGAACAATATTAGCTTCTAGCAATTCCTTTACTTTCTCACGCATTATGGTACGTTCTTCTTGACTAAGCCGAAAGGGGCGTCTTTGTACCGTCTTAGTGGGGTCAATTAATCGAATTACTAATTCGCCGGTAGTTACCCTGGTTTTTGGCATGCCAGTAATAAAATAGTCACTAAACCGATTTAAAACATTAATTAGGCTAGATTTTTGATGGGAAGGTAAATCTAAATCGATGTTTTCTAGCTGATTTCCGATAGATTCTACATTACACGAATTAATAGGCACACAGGGTAGTTTGTTCATTTTAAATGAGGTAGCCGTCATGCTAATAGAAAAACCTAGTTGTAAAATTTCTCGGCCTATTAGAACATCATACTGAAGGCAAAAATCGGGCAAAAGGTGCAATAAAATTTCCAATACACAATCATCAATGCTCACAATAGCAAGAATCTGTCGAGTGCTGATTGTTCTCGTGTTACCAATACCCACCAAATTTACAATATTCTCAATTCTTTTGCCACTAAACTTGGTGGCCACGCTTTCTCTAACCAGAGAACACTCGGCACCCGAATCATAGTGAAACACGATACACTGACCTTTGTGCATAAGCACGCTGCTTGGCGCCATCACGGTGCATGCGTTGATCTGGCGCTCGTTTTGAGGGGCGCCCGATGCCGCTCGCGACGTGGATGGCGCACCCGCACCTTGGCTGCTGCTGCTGCTCGCGCCATTACCGCAGCGAAAACATTTAGTCGTAGTCGGTGGTGCAAACTTTGTGCGTTTTGCGATGGATTAACTGGTATCTGTGATCGATTTTTTCCTTTTTAGGAGGTTGAATGACTGCAGTTCTTGTTGCAACCGTTCACGCGTTTTAATTTCTGTAGTGAATGCTGTGCTGCTCAAACGTGAATCGAACTGAGACAAATGTGCCAGCACAGTAGAGGTTGCAATTTCCTCGACAGAACTATTTTTCCATCGATTGAGTAGTTTTGCTAGTTGACGGTTGCCATACGCAGCGAGGGTCTCATTTTCTTTGGGTTTTTCACTGTTTAGGCGTATCAAAGTACACGCAATCGTCTCGTTAAATGCAAAACGAGCCATGAACATGTCTCTTAGAGCTGACCACGTCATGCCAGGGTACGATACCTGTGACAGCCATGATGATGCACTTCCTTTGAGCGCCTTGCTGATGGCCATCACTAATTGACCACCGGTTGGAGGGTTGCCTTCGAAGCACATGTCGACTGTGGCGCACCAGGCTCGTGCGTCCGCATCGCCTTTGTCTGGGTAGAATTCAGGCAACGACACATTTTTGCTGCCACTTGGAGTCTTGAGAGCTTCAATTAGCGCCTTCATATTCTCGTTTTGGAGCTCGAACATTTTCTGCAAAATTGCTTGATTTTGGCCGTTGCAGTTTGGATTTTCTTTGTTCAGATCGCTTGGTTCTTGGATCGTTCTTCTGATCCCACTTCTGATGTCGACGTCAGGGGCCTGATTTTGTGTACTATCCATCTTGCACTTGATTTTATTTCTTAGGCGTTGGGACAGAAGCTAAGTTAAAACACTGGCTTCACAAAACTTGGTTTATTAAGGCTCACAAAACCAACGCTAGACGGTTCCCAAGACGTAGTGATCGAGCCGAGTGCAGAAATGTGGTATCCATCTGTCGATCGGCCACAAAAAATGCCTCGGTAGGGGCGAACCTCCCCTCCCTCGATACTCGCTTAGACTCCGTCATGGCTGCACACGTGTGAGCCCCGTGATTTGTACAGCCATACAGCGTTCCTTGTTGCTAACGCGCCTCGCCGACATATATATATATATATATATATATATATATATAATACATGTACATATACATATGCTGACGGTGATGGAAAACATCGTGAGGAAACCTACCTGTTCCCCGAACACACATGTCACATTGAGTATCTGGTCAACACGTGGGTTCGAGGTGGCCATAGAATTACTACCTTCGCAATTGCGGAGATAAAAACCTGAACCTCTGACTACCCTGCAAGTTAATGCGTTTTTATGTATGTCGGTATACGGTGGCATGGTTTACCAATCGGAGATACTATGGTGTCTCAAAGGTTCTGTCCACCCCGAAAGGGATTAAAGGACGTGAATGTATATGTTTAACAAGTTTTGTTTTTGTTTACAGAGAAGCAGATTTGAAAATCGTTTGGGAGAGATATATGAAAGTCATTAACATATGTCTCCTAACCATGTATCATATATGATTAGAAGATGAATTATTAGATTAAGTTCACATACATGTGGTAATGGAAACGGTGTGGCTAGCAAATGAAAGTCTTCTCATTAATCTTCGCACGTTTATTATTGAAATTCACAGTACAAAACTTCACAATATATCGTCTTTCAGAAAACACGTTTTCGCACCTCAGCGCTTCAAGAGAGAGAGAGAGAGCCAACAACACAGAATGAGAACTAAAGGATAAACCTAATGCCTCTCTCACACTACATACTCATATTTCTACTATAAAGGCCATCCCACATACATACACATCGCGCCCGTTCCCTGTAGGGTAGGCAGAGATCACGGATCCCCATCTGTCCCTGACAAACCACTTTCGCTTCATTGACACTCATACACCTCTAACGGTTATAGGTACTTCAAACGTCACCCTTTTTCAATATGGCTGACAATGTTAAAGTTAATGTATACACTGATTGAATTTGATTGAAGCAAAGATAAAGAATACACATTCTTTCCGATCCTGACAAAGCACTTTCGTTTCATTGATATTATGTCAATCAATACATAGTATAAAACAAAGTCGCTTTCTCTGTCCCTTTGTATGCTTAAATCTTTGAAACTGCGCAACGGATTTTGATGCGGTTTTTTTAATATATAGAGTGATTCAAGAGGAAGGTTTATATGTATAATAACATCCATTAAATAGTGGAGTAGGCTATATATTTTATACCCGTGCGAAGCCGGAGCGGGGCGCTAGTATTTTATATTATAAATATACGTCATTTTAATCCTAGTAAGTCGCAGAAATCTTGACCTAAAAAGAATGCTAACTAGCTGCCGTTCTTTCCGGCATGTCGTAGGAGACGACTAAGGAACTAGGGGTAATGGAATCAATTGGGCGATGGGTTAGCAACCTCTAACAAATGTTATATATAACATCACAACCCCAATATTTACGGCAAAAAGTGATTTAGGAATGTTATACTTGAATTTGATACTTGTTAAATCACAACACTATCACTGAAGTGATATTGAATTGCGATTGTGCTAAAACGCATTAGTTTACTTGGGCTCCTGATAATCAGTACCCAACGAGACAGGTGGTAAACCATGTATGTATACAGATACTGATTATAACCTATTCTGAGGAAAATATAGGATTCCTTACGATGTGTTTTTTAATTGTAGTTCAAATATTTATTAAATGTAAAATATAAGATGTTTTTTTGTATTATAATGTTAAGGTACATAATTGTAATTGTAAAATAAATATTGTAATTGAATAACTAAATGTTTAGTTTTCTTTTTAACTACCTTCCTTTTAGGCTACTCAAATTCAGTACTTAAGCTGTTAATTATAGTTTTGAGAGATTCGCGATTTATACTCATGATTAATAATTAACAGGACTTATCGCGTAAGTTTTTATATAATAAATGATATATAATATATGACCATGGCCACTGCAACGTAGCCGAAACGTCGGGTTAATAAAGGTTATTTTATTATATGAAAACTTACGCGATAAGTCCCGTTAATTATTAATCACTAAGCTGTTAATGTGTATTTACACTAACTCATTGCAAAAAAGATATGGTATTGTATAGGTAGGGACTAAGGGGCGTACATGCTGTGATTGGCTCTCCAATTATACTCCGAGCAATTCTATTGTTTCACGACTGTACCAATACAAAGATATCTCCTCCACATTTTACTCAGTGCTAGTTTCGTGTCGCTACTTGTAACAACGATTATCTATTTAGGCGATGAACTAGCAACCTGTCACCAATTTTCGTATAAATCAGATCACAACCTTAATATGAATTCTAAAAGTAACTACGAAGAGTATGTCTGAAGTTCTATCCACCCCGAAAGGGATTAAAGGACGTGACAGTTTACGTTACCATATATATCAATGTCAGATAAAGGGAAGTCCTGAAGATCGCTGGTAGTGGCTGGCTGAGGGCCACGAGTGATCGTGTTTTGTACCCTTGGGGAGGCCTACGTCCAGCAATGGACTGACATAGGCTGATTAATAAAAATGACGTATCGAATGTATCTCGTGTAATGACATAGATATATTCCCGCTTGTACGTCCCTAACGGGTTAGGCAGAGACTATTAGGCCACGTGGAACGGGTGACAAATCTCTTGCTTCACTCACACCCATTAACCTTCTTACATGCTCTTCTGTTCTTCACTACTAACACCCGTATTGAGAAGAATGATTTTCGTAAACCGTGATTGGGAGGTAAAATAACAAAGCCAACATAATCAGGGATATCCAACCCGCTTTATTGAAGCAAATTCTATAAATAAACTTATATTTTTACAATAACGAGTTAAAACAATAGTCAGTAAGTAAATATCTAATTATTTTAATAAAAAGGACTAGACTCTGTTATTATAACTAAAATATAATTAAATACAAATTCGACGTGACTATTCACTTTTTGAGAAAACACTACGGGACTGGCAAAATACCAGCTATGGATTTGTCTATAGCAATATGACATATTTGTTTTTCATAGTCTGAATAAACATATAAAGAAAATACACTTAACGATCATTAACCATTTAGGAACATTCAGAGGTTTGTGTCCATCTCCGCAATTGCGAAGTTAGTAATTCTATGGCCACTTCGAACCCACGTGTTGAACAAGTCAGTACTCAATGTGACAGGTAATAAAATAGTAAACCGTGTCGCCATTTAAGCACTAACTATTACCTGTTTGGGCAACAGGTAGGTTTCCTCGCGATGTTGTCTCTCACCGTTGTATTCGGTACATTTCGCAAATGTATATTTATAGCGAAAATGTACATAGAAGATTAGAAATCTTTAATTAATTCGTAATAAAAATACATTTACGAAATGCGTCGAATACTACGGTGAGGGACAACATCGTAAGGAAACCTACCTGTTTCCCTAACAGGTAATAGTTAGTGCTGTAAATGGCTACATGGCTTACCACCTGTCACATTGAGTACTATTTGGTCAACCTGTGGGTTCGAGGTGGCCATAGAATTATTACCTTCGCAATTGCGGAGATGGACACCTGAACCTCTGACTACCGCAAGGGTTAATGGTAGTGAATGCGTTAGTCTTTTTCTTAATTCGTAAATACTTTCTCAAAAAGTAAACTTACATTCGCTTATGTGATATTTTTTCTGTAATTGCTTTTTTTTCTAAGAAGCTAACACTGTGCCGATTAAGAATTGTAAAATGAATATTGCCTCTAACTAACTGCCTATCTTAAAAAGACCAGTTATCACTACATAGTATAAAACAAAGTCGCTTTCTCTGTCCCTATGTCCCTTTGTATGCTTAAATCTTTGAAACTACGCAACGGATTTTGATGCGGTTTTTTTAATAGAAAGAATGATTCAAGAGGAAGGTTTATATGTATAATAACATCCATTAAATAGTGGAGTAGGCTATACATTTTATACCCGTGCAAAGCCGGAGCGGGTCGCTAGTATTACATATACTTCATTATTCTATGTCCTTATGAATGAAAAATTTTCTTTATTGATCGTTTCAAAACCTGGTATTATTGGTTTGTACAGATTAGTTCAAAGTAGCAATACGTTACAAGTAAATATAACCGCCGAGTGTGTATGAGAAGATGTATGAGACACACATTATTGCAATAAGTTATAAAACACTCAGATAGGCGCTACATTGAAAAAGGGTGACGTTAGGAGTACCTATAACTGCTGAGTGTGTATGAGAAGATGTATGAGTGTCAATTATGCGAAAGTCTGTCAGGATCGGGACAAATGGGGATCCGTGATCTTTGCCTACCCCTCTACAGGGAATCAGGCGTGTGTGTATGTATATAGCGATACACAGTCAATCTTGTTGGGGAAGTAAAGGCGTGAATATTTGTATGTATAATGATTTAGTAAAGACATACCTATGTATTTAATGACCATTGAATTTTATGTATTTGTTCTAAAAAAATATTGGCAATATTCATTTTACAATATCACCAAATAAGTGCATGGTTTTACAAAAATATGTTTATTTATCAAAATGACGGTTTCATACTTTGGCAAGTGAAGTATCTTAGTAACTATATCAATATTTAGGACATTATTACACCAATTGACCTAGCCCCTTGGTAAGTTCATTTAAGACTTGTGTTAAGGGTACTAGTCAAAGTATGTTTAAGAAATATAGATAGATAAATACATATGTAGTATTTTATTTGTGAAAAATGTATAATAAAAATAAATATTTGAATTACATTATTGAATAAAACATATTATTTTAAAAAAGATTTTTGTAAAACCATGCCGATTGGTAAATAATCATAAATTTATATTACATCGTCAAAAATATTAACATTTATGTGCATACTTTTAATATTAGAGAGAATTATGTCGAAAAGTCCTATAATTCGAACAACACGAAACTTTACACAATGCGGGTAGTTTCCCACTTTTTCTAACTACCCTCGAATCCAAACAAAATGTCCATGCAATCGGAAGTCAAACATACATACAATATATACTAGAAAATCTTATTTTAACAATTAAACGATTAAAAGCACCAAATTTACATAAAAATTAAAATTACGACAAAATTATAATTAAAGAATTCGCAAATTAATTGATAATATCGTGCCACTAGTTTATAGATATACTAGATTAATTTTACCTACCCGCAATCCGTCTTATTTTGTTATACTGTAGTCTCTTTCTAAATACATAATGCTAGAAAGAGTAAACAATATTAGAATAGAATAGACGACATCATATTGATACGTTTAAAATTGAGCTTTAAATCAAAGTAATAAGGTCGATTTTCATTTAACTTCTATTAGATCTACTGTAATGTATAAATGATAACGACATTTTAAGATTGCATATAACTTTGTTACTAAAGAACAGAAGTTAAATAATGTAAAATAAACCTTATTACAATGATACAAAAATCAATTTTAAGTGATAAACCAATTATGTCTTCGAATTTAGTATTATTTTATTTGGTAAGTTTCGACTTACAATATCAAAACAACGGAGAGATAAAATAAAACCTAGTCTATCTATTACTAATACGATTTTAAAGTGAGTATTAGTGTTTCAATGTTAGGTTTTAAACCTCTAACGTTGACTAGAAAAATGTTTTCAATGTTAATGTTGTATGAATGATTTTGATACTCGACAAATGATTATTGCTTGGTCTTAAACATAAAAATTTCGATGATTTGTGACATTTAAGTAGATATTGCTTGTTAAACATTCAACATATAGTATTTTTATTGATTCGTAAGTTGAAGTGACGATATTAAGTAGCTTGTGTGAATATGTAGTTTTAAATACACTTCGATGAACAAAAATCTACACTGTTAAATTTCAATATATCAACCTTGATGATTTTTATAATATCTATGCTTTGCCAACTATATAGAAAGTTTAATAATTGTAAATTATCTTCAGATAGGCAATGAAAACAAAATTTAGATAGTACTTTATCAGTAAAAAATGTGTCTAACTTATTACTCATTCAAAGTATATATAAAAGTAGTTTTTGACATTTAACTGACGTGATTAAATGACTGCAGTATATGATAATGACTTGTCTTTGAAATATGCCGTGTACAGTATGTATGTAAATAAATTTTCGTATATTTTCGCTTTAAAAAATTAAATTTATAGTCATTTTAGGTATTTTATATGGACTAGCATATTATCATGGCTGTAAGTTAGTCGAAGAATCAAATAAAATATTTTAATAACATACAAAAGTCAAAATAAAAGTTCGACCGTCAATCAACCAAATAAAATCGCAATAAATAAAAAAAGAAAACTAAAAACATTTTACCAAGATAACGACTATAAATATACGTGTACATTATTTATAAATTTACAATAGTTTTAATAAATCCTTCTTTCGTATTCTATGTGAGTTACTACCACTAAAGCATTGATAATCTTCGCAACCATTGTTGCTAATTTCATTTCACTTTCCTGACAGTTGTCTGACACTTGACTGACAACCGAACGGCTATTACAACCTTCATGATGCACAAACTCTGTGCTTAAAAGCTATATAAGATAGCTCACATACGTACGGATTATTTAAATTCTTCTCTTCAGAAAAACTTTTACATGCGTAAAAATAAGCTTCGATTTGTTTCATTATATGAAACAAATAGCATTTTTACTAGAGGCAATATGAAATATAATCAAGTTTACACTATATCTGGCAACATTGAAAAGTAATATCTTATTTATATGGCAACACAAGCTTGCAAACGTGACGGTCTTTGGGTCAATTTGTAGTAGAACAAAATCCAAAAGTCAATACAAAGCTTAACATTACAAATTCAACCTTATCTTCACTGCTTAAGGCACATATTACTTTGGACATTTCACTCAAGGAACATCGTGAGGCATATCTCTCTATATAGATAATAGATAGTATCTGTATATAATGATATGGTTTACAACCTGTTACGTTGGATACTGATTCATTTATAAGAAAACGGGACTTATCGCGTATATTTTATAAGTGATAAGTTCCGTTTTATATTAAAATGAGTTTCAGCAATATTGTATATTAATTATATATCAGTTAGTGGGTTTCGAGTGACCAAAGACCATCATAAGAACATAGTTGATGGGTGTATACATACTGACTACCCAGAAAGAGTTTTACGGTCATGAATACACGTGTTTGTAATATGTGCATTATACAATGAAGATAAGGTTGAATTCGTAATGTTAAGCTTTGTGTTGAAGATTCGATTTTGCACTAGTTTAAAATGACATCTACGAAGGATAGCATTTTCTGATACGAGCCGTTATTTTACAAAGTACACATTTTATTTACTATTTGAGACCGGATCATATCAATAAATCAATAAAGGTATCTATATCTTTATTAATTTATCGTGATATAACCAGGTCTCGTATAGTAAATAAAATGAGTATAAATCGCGAGTGGTTAAAGGTACACTTTTCGTACTTATTATTACTTTACCAACTTCGTGGGAAGACGATAATTTCGTACTTTAACCTTTAATCTACATAGTAGAAAAAATTGCAGTTGCAACCGCCATCTATCTAAAAATTGCTTAAACAACATCGAGTTAGTTCTTCGAATGAAACATAGATGTCGACACTGTTTTAGATATCAGATCTTTCACGTGAGATAATTTTATACATATCCTTATTAATTTATTCATATAAAACAATTCAATTTATGCGACATTCCTATCTTGTCAATTTATATAACATTGTTAACAAGGTGAGATTATATTGCCTTTATCAAGTACTTATCAAATGTTTCCCATTTTTACTAACTCTACCACTGGCAGGTTGTAAGAGGCGACTAAGGTACTGCTACCTCGTCCCAGAAAATGGACAGTCACGGCATGGCACAGAACCACGTTAAATATTCAAAAAGCTGATATTACGCCCACTGTTACAAATTATGGTCGACATCAGATCTGAAAGAGAAAACGAACATTAAAAAACATCATACAATAATAATAATATTTGGGCATTATTACACCAATTGAACTAGCCCCTTGGTAAGTACATTTAAGACTTGTGTTAAGGGTAATAGTCAACGTATATTTAAGAAATGTATACGTATTATATATAGATAATTACATATTATAGCATACATAATCAACAACCAAACTGGAAAGCAGTAGAAAAGCGTAGTTATTAACTCTGCCTCCACCGGGAATCGAGACCTCACGATTAGCGTTCAGGTGTCTAACCGATCGCGCCACGGAGGTCGACAACAATAACAACAATAGTATTCACGTTACATTATAAATATTTACTCGGTATATATCGGTATATATGTATAAACATTACATCAAGAATGCAACTTAACACTAATACTGCATCAATGTCATCGCAAACCCAAAAAATTTTGGTAAAAACTGACCGAGGAGATACATACATTTTATAAGCAACTATGTACTAAAGTAAATGTCTGCCAATCTCACTGAAGTTTGTCACGAAGGGCGAGTGAGTTGAAGTGGAAAGTAAAATGTTATTACAGACGAGTGCCAGCTAAGATGATTTATTGAAGACTGACAGAAGTAGGTGCTAAAGTACATTTACCATTTTCTTGTAAAAGCTAACGTCTTACCCTCTTCAAGGAGCAATGGAGAGCGGCCGAAAGCGGCGAGCCCTCGCAGTGTTGTTAGGGAGCGGCGGCTCTGCGGCGGGCGCGGAGGGCGGGGACGACTCGCCACCTCTGTACAAGACGAAATGCGTACGTTAGAACATGTATATGGATCTATTACACCGGCTCGAAGGACCGAAAACATTACATACATATATTCACGCCTCTACCAGTTCGAAGGACCAAAAACAGAATAGATACACGCCTGTGAGATAGGCGGAGACTATCGATCGCCACCTGTAACGATTCCGACAGATCTCTCCTGTCATCAATACCAAATAACCTTCTCATACATATTATTCTGTTCTTCACTACACCCGCCTTGAGAAGAATGTCTCTAATTTGATCTGTTGAAGTTCTAAGTTGTCTACCCCGTCCAACTCTGCCTTCCACTTTGGCTTTATATATATATTTACCTGACTATCTGGTCAACACGTGTGTTCGAGGTGGCCAAAGAATTACCATCTCCGCGATGAAACCTGAACCTTTGTCAGAAAGGATAAATGTTCGTGAACGCGTTCGTGTTTTTTTTTGTCTTCGTCTTAATATGTATGTATTATGTAAATTATTCCTAAAGGAAGTGTATGTAGTTTGCATACATAACAAAATTGACGTAGGCTGTTGGATATGTGACTACATTGTTTCCCATGACACCTTTAGCATATGTAGCGACCTCTAGAACGCTATAGAGAAACCTAAGTTGCAATTAGTTAAACATTATTACCACAGATGACGCCAGCAAGAAATAAAATAATCATTACAAAAATCAATATCCCAGAACGCGCAATTGAAATATTTAACGGAAACAAGATATATAGAAATTTCTAACCCAGGCCATTAGCCTGGACGAACACCTGCCCAGGTAGGAAGCTTCCTCTTTTCCTGTAGGACACAGTGGATCCTACAGCATATTTTAGGGTCGTTAACTTCGATGATTGAACGAAAAATGGAGTATCAATAACTAAATACCTGAACAATGTTAGTAGATTCTTACCTGCTACTCTTACCTTGCTAGTTTGGGACGTAAAAAGAATCCTAACTAGCTGCCGTTCTTCCCGGCATGTAGGCAATTGAGGACTATGTCCCTTAATCTATAGGGCGATGATCTTACATGCCACCAATGTTTCATATGACATCACAACAGCAATATTCATGCTAAAAAGTGACCTAGGAGATATTATATAGTCTCCAAGGCTTTATCCATCCCGAAAGGGAATAAACAACTAGAATGTACAGTCAGCTCTAAAAGTGCAGTCTCAGTAACTTTTTAAGGTTTACGTTTATAAGTGCAAAATACAATATTTTACATTTCGAAGTACGCGAACGTATAGTGGCCATGACAATGCATAGTGGCGCCAGTTTTAAAATGCAAAATATTATCTTTTGCTCTTATAAACTTACAAAAATTTACTGGAACTGCACTTTTAGCGCTAACTATACATTACATACACATACCTCACGTCAACCTCCTTTAAGAGTGTAAGTCAGAGATCACAGATCCCGATCCTGACAAACCACTTTCGCTCCATAGACACTCATACACCTCTAACACAGTTATAGGATATTCGCGTTAAGTAAATAGTGACGTCATGAAAATCTGAGGTTAAACTAGCCAATGAGATGTGAGTGAATGAGAAAACAACTCACATAGACCAATCGCAAACAACCGTTGTCACGTCTCATTGGTCAAATCGTTTGGGTAATGATGACGTCACTATTTTCTTAACGCGAATACACTATAGTTTCTCGGTTAGTTTCTCACCTTGAAGCGCCAGGTTGTCGGTGCCGTGGCCTCGCGAACCTCAAGTTGAGATCCCGGGCGGGGTCGGCAGAGTACTTCTCATTAGCGTTGGTGCGACGCCGACGCAGCCCTAGAGACAAGGGTCGTTAGTTGGACAGTTAGGACACTGACGTTACGGATGCGTTTAGTCACATACATACATAATTTTTCCAAAAAGACAAAGACAAACGCGTTCACGACCATTAACGTTAGAGGTTCTGGTGTCCATCTCTGCAATTGCGAAGGTAGTACATAATTCTATGGCCACCTCGAACCCACATGTTGACAAAGTCAGTACTCAATGTGTGGTGAATTATGTACACAGACATAAAGGTACTTTAGAATATTATAGTGTATTTTGACACTATACGGAATTCGAAGGACCAAAATCAATAAATTAGTATATTTTTGAGTTGACCTGACTTGGTCATCGGTCCATCTAGCAGGGGAGCGTCCTACACTACGTTTACCGAGACGCGGCCGCCATTCGAGAACCGCTTTGCTCCAACGGTCGTTGGTACCACAAACTATGTATGTATGTATGTAATATTAAATAGAGTAAATACAATGTTAATCATTAACCATAGATAGAATATTATTGAAATCAAGCATTCCATTTATAAGATTTATAATACCTCAAAATCCGTGAGAGTCTGGGACTTAAAACATTGCAAGCAGCTTCTAAACTATTGGGCGATGGGCTAGCAACCTGTTACCATTGTTCCATATGACACAACCCCAATATTCATGCTAAACAGTAACCTAGTAGTTTTCATATCTCCGAGGTTTTGTCCACCCCGAAAGGGATTAAAGGTCGTGAATGTATATGTAATGTAAGCATGTTTAATATGTTATATGTCATAAAGGAAAATATTAATAACAAATATGTTATCCAAATAGACGCCATATTGATAAAAGTGTGACGTTAGAAGTACCTATAACCGCCGAGTGTGTATGAGTGTCAATAAAGCGAAAGTGGTCTGTCAGGATCGGACAAATGGGGATCCGTTATCTACCTATCTCTGTGTAAGAAAATGGGCGTGATGTGTATGTATGTATATACTTAGCAATGTACTTAGTAAGGGGCTAGTTCAATTGGTGTAATAGTGTCTTGATAATTATTATGTACAGTCAACGGTAAAAGTGCAGTCCCAGTAACTGTTTACAAGGTTTAAGTTTATGAAAACAAAAGACAATATTTTCACGAAGCACGCGAACGTATAGTAACCATGACAATGCATAGTGGCGCCAGTTGGAAAATGTAAAATATTGTTTTTGTTCTTATAAACCTAAACCTTATAAAAAGTTACTGGGACTGCACTTTTAGCGCTGACTGTACACGTATGGAAATATGAATTACAATAGTGAGGTATGATATAATCAATATATGTATATAAAGATTATATGTCTTCTATCGTATATTTCTCAAGGCGGGTGTACGTAGTAAAGAACAGAAGAGCATGTATGAGAAGGTTAATGGGTGTGAGTGAAGCAAGAGAGATTTGTCACCCGTTCCAAGTGGCCATCAGTAGCCTATATAGGGACATCCCTACATCGAGATATGTATATATGTATGTATTAATAAGACATACAACAGTCAGATAGACGCTATGTTCAAAAAAGGTGACGTTAGGTGTACCTATAACCGCCGAGAGTATATGAGATGTATGAATATCAATGAAGCTGAAGTGGTCTGTCAGGATCGATACAAATGGGCATCCTTCATCAACCTACCCTTTTGAAAGGAAATGGGCGTGATGTGTATGTATGTATATACTTAGCATTGTACTTAGTAAGGAGCTAGTTCAAATATGAGTATGTATCAACATGAGTATGTATCGATATGAGTATGTAACAATATGGGTATGTATCAACATGAGTATGTAACAATATGAGTATGTATGTATGTATTAGGACCTCTATCTACCTACCAGGCGTCAAATCCTTGGGGTCTGGGGCTGCCCACGAAGCGCACTTGGCCAGTCTCGCGAATTCACCACCAGGTGTCGCCGACACTGGAATCCTGGACGTACCACTTGACGATCGCTGCAACATTATATATTATAATTTTAAAGATTCACGATTTATACTCATGATAAATAGGTGACCATGGCTGCTGCAACGTAGCCGAAACGTCGGGTTAATAAAGGTAATTTTATTATATATCAACTTACGCGATAAGTCTCTTTAATTATTTATCATGAATTATATATTAGGTGAAAACGGCTTCGTTCGTTCAGTGCGCGATTTTAGTAGAATTTTCGTTACCCAAGACATAGACAGAGCCATGTATGTAAACATAAAAAGCTATTATTTAACGTAATACTGTTTTTTAAATTTTTTACTAAGCCATTCAGCGCTAAGGTTATGTCGGCTCAAGTACAAACTGCAAAAGCATCGAATGGATGCGAACGGCCACTGACAGGGAGAAGTGGCGTCATTTGGGGGAGGCCTATGTCCAACAGTAGATGCATACAGGCTGATGATGATGTTGATAGATATATATATATCCCTTGCCTTATGGCGGAATCCGCTGTCTGTGGCTGGCAGTAGCCACGAGAGATCGTGTCTTGTACCGTTAGGGCGTACGTCCAGCAGTGGACTGTTATAGGCTGATTGATTTACATTTATAGGGTATATGTATATACTCACATCTCTCAAACTTTGCGATCCATCACCGGCCCCACTAGATGACTCGTTTTTCAACTCAGCGGCGCATCTACAAGAAAGACAGGTAATTAATATATACATAACATACGCTTCACGACTTGTGTATACACACTGCCTTTTTTATTATGGCGGGCTAGTCAGAGGCTTGAATGCCCATTTCCGAAATTTCGAAGGCATGTTAGGTATGGGTCACTCGAAGCCCGCGTTTCACTTGATAGACAGCACCCAACGTGATAGGTAGTGAACCGTATCGCCGTATATAGGCACTGGCTATTGCCTATCCCGAGGGATAGGCAGGTTTCCTCACGATGTTTTCCCTCACCGTTAGCGACTGTAAATAATACGTAGACACATATGTTTATCTTTAATACTTTAACGATCTCCGTGGCGCGATTGCGTTGAGCACCTGAACGCTAATCGTGAGGTCCCGATTCCCGGTGGAGGCAGAGTTAAGAATTACGCTTTCCTTCTGCTTTCCAGTCTGGTCGTTCATTATATGCTATATATGTATTTATCTATCTATAATGAGTATATATTTTTTAAATATACGTTGACGAGTACCGTTAACACAAGTCTTAAATGAACTTACCAAGGGGCTAGCTCAATGGGTGAAACAGTGTTTCAAACATTATTAATATTAAAGTTACTTATTACAAAACAATAGACGAACATTGGTACACCCAATAAAATACAAAGACTGACAGTCAGATAGACGCCATTTTGAAAAATGGTGACGTTACAAGTACCTATCACCGCATTAAACTTATACAGACCAAATTGGAGACATTCTTCTCAAGGCGGGTGTAACGTGAAGAACAGAAGAGCATGTATGAGAAGGTTAATGGGTGTGAGTGAAGCAAGAGAATTGCCACCCGTTCCAAGTGGCCTAATAATCTTTACCTATTTAGTTAGGGATGTAGAGGCGTGAATATATGTATGTATATGATTACCTGTCATTCTGTGAGCCGTCGAGTCGCAATCTCTCTATGGCTGGACTTTGACTTTTCTCAACACTACGAGTAGATGACCTGAAAGTACATTTAATAATAATAATAATAAGCTTTATTCATAGAAACACATTGACTACACAGACAGGAAATTAAAAATAAGAAAAAAAAGAGAAAAGAAGTTTATACAAGTTATGAAATCCTACATGTGCATGTCATTGCCGAGTGAAATGGTCCCAGCTCAGCATATATACAATGACTGAAGTATATTTCAATAATTAATACATACACAGGTCACTTTATAGCATAAATATTGTGGTTACCATGTGTTAATGGAACATTAGTGACAGGTTGCTAATATATTAGGACATTATTACACCAATTGAACTAGGCCCTTGGTAAGTATATTTAAGACTCGTGTTAAGGGTACTAGTGTCCGTTATATATATATATATGTTCTTATTAAAAGTATTATGCGTTTACTAAGTTTTAAAACTGCGCTTGTCTTTTGTAAATTTTGCACATTGATGTAATTCAATACGGTTTCCAAAGCACGTGTTGATTTTATTTTTTGTTATCAATTTAAACGTGTCTTAAAAAGCTTCGCTAGGGAAATTGGGGTTCAAGTATATAAACATCTCGAGACTGAAAAGAAAAAGAAGTTCAGTTCGATCTCGAAAAACTCTCAAAAATACAATATAATTAAAATGAGCATAAAGATTAAATTCCGTTTAAACGTATTGTAATTCAAACATATTATAATAAAACGAACGGCCACTGACAGGGAGAAGTGGCGTTATTTGGGGGAGGCCTATGTTCACTAGTCAAGAGGTTACTATTCAACGTATATTAAGAGATGTATACATATTATACATAGATAAATACAAATAGCATATATAATCAACGAGCAGACAGGAAAGCAGTAGAAAAGCATAGTCCTTAACTCTGCATCCACCGGGAATCGAACCCCGGACCTAACGATTAGCGTTCAGGCGTCAAACCGATCGCACCACGGAGGTCGTCAAGTATAATATTTCTTAACACGTTGACTAGTACCCTTAACACACTTACAAAGAGGCTAGTTCAATTGGTGTAATAGTGTCCTATATACTATTATATATTTACCTCTTGTCCCGTTGGTTTTCCGTGGCGTCGTAGTACACCGACTGTTCTTCAGTGAGGCGAGCTTGCTCATTGCTACTAGCGGTCGACTGTTTCACTGTTACATACAAACACATACATTCATAATACATATACATTCACAACTTTAAACCTCAGACAGCAGTCGTTTATGGATTGTCAACAAAGTCAGCAGCTCAGTGAAAGTTGTTCAAAATACAAATAATTATTTTCGGCAAAATAATTAGTCAATTGTAATGCCAAACTGGCTAATAAACCGCTTTGAGATAAGATTTGGATCCTCAACTGAAACGAACCGAAGAACAAGGAGGAGAAGAATTGGAGCTTCAACCTCGTTTTTCTTCGGTTGTAGCAGCTGGCGGCGTTGGCATAACCATGGCGACGGAATATTTTTGAATATTACTTATATATTCATTAAACATACGTTGCCTTACCCTTAACACAAGTCTTAAACGACCTTACCAAGCTACCAGTTCAATCAGTGTTACCTTATCCCAAATATCATTTTCTATCACTCATCCATCACCACCTATCACTCACCGGCAGTGGGTTCGAGGCTCTCGGAGCGCAATCTGAGGTCCAAGCGACATGACACTGATGACCCTTCGCAAGGTGGCGTTTGGGGTTTTGGCACCACCACCACTCGTTTGAGACTGGGTTGGGACTTCAGTTTCAGGATCTGTGGGATACAGAAAGTAACATATTAATTACATATATATGTGCGTCTCGGTAAACGTAGCGTAGGACGCCCCCCTGCCAGATGGACTGATGACCTGAAAAAGGTCGCTGGTAGTGGCTGGCTGAGGGCCACGAGTGATCGTGTTTTGTGGCGTTACCTTGGGGAGGCCTACGTCCAGCAGTGGACTGTCATAGGCTGATTGATTGATTGATATATGTACACATGCATTCATTATACAAGAAATAATACTTATCTCATCTATTCTATCTTATCTATTTTATAAACATAACATACGCTTCATAGTAATTCATAGTAATTCGACGTAGCTCAGTTGTTTAGGGCTTGACTCTGTATCGAGGGTACAGGGTTCAAATCCCGCTTGAGCATGTACCAATGGAAATGAAGTATAATGATTTTATATGTACATTGTCGTAATAAAAATACATTTACGAAATGCGTCGAATACTACGGTGAGGGAAAACATCGTGAGGAAACCTACCTGTTCCCCGAATAGGTACAAGTGAATGTTTGTAAATGGCAACATGGCTTACCACCTGTCTCTTTGAGTACTGACTTGGTCAACATGTGTGTTCGAGGTGGCCATAGAATTACTACCTTCGCAATTGCGGTGATGGATACCTGAACTTCTGACTATCCCGCAAGGGTTATTGGTATAAACGCGTTTGTCTTATATACATCACGCCTATTTCCCTACAGAAGGGAAACCAATCGGTCTAGCACCTACAAACCATTGCTTTCGCTTCATTGACACTCATACAACTCCTAATAGACACTCGGTATTAGGTACTTATAACGTCACCCTTTTTCAATATGGCGTCTATCTGTCAGACATATGTCTTATTGGGCCGAACTCCGTTTATTTCAATTTAAGGGTATTGTATTCCAAAAATAAATTCACGAACTGTCAAAAATCGGACATTTCTAGCGCAGCAGCGCTGAGTACATTGCGCGTTTGTGCTGTTTTTAGCGGTTGGACAGAATATAAAATAATAGGTCTTTACCTATGAAATTGCCGTTCTGCAGTACTGGCCATTTCAAATCAAAATAATTTTTGTTTGACTAAGAATTCTAATTTCAAATTAATTTTATTTTAAAAACATGGAATTCTTTTTCCAAAAGTAGTCATTTGTTTATTGATTAGTGTTACGTTTTCATCGCATTTCAATCTTTTTCGTCATCATGGATACGTTAAAAATTCGAGTAATTATGGAATATGAGTACCGTCGTGGCAGCAACGCGGCACAAGCGGCACGCAACATCAATGACGTTTACGGAGCTAACGCTACAAACCAACGCACCGCCTGTTATTGGTTTGCTCGCTTCCATTCTGGAAATTTCGACCTGAAAAATGAACCTCGTGGTCGTCCGAAGACTTTGGTCGACAATGACGAATTAAAGGCGATTGTGGAAGCTGATGATACACAATCTACGGCGGAATTAGCAGCAGCTTTCAACGTTAGCGTCGAAACAATATTGGTCCATTTGCGTCAAATTGGCAAGGTAAAAAAGCTTAACAAATGGGTGCCCCACGAACTCAATGATCGCCAGCGCGAAGTACGCGTCGAGACGTGCCTTGCACTGCTCAACAGACACACAAATGAAGGAATTTTGAACCGCATTGTTACCTGCGACGAAAAATGGATTCTGTTTGACAACCGCAAGCGCTCAGCAAGTTGGTTGGATCCTGGTTCAGCACCTAAACAGTGCCCTAAACGAAAACTTACCCCTAGAAAAGTGATGGTCACTGTTTGGTGGTCTAGCGCCGGTGTGATTCATCACAGCTTCTTACCAAACGGGGTGAGCATTACTGCAGATGCGTACTGTGAAGAACTGAACACAATGATGGAGAAGCTGGCAGATCTCTAACCAGCATTGGTCAATCGCTCGTCTCCGCTGCTCCTGCACGACAACGCGCGACCTCATACTGCACAGCAGACGGTCTCCAAGTTGCAAGAACTGGGGTTGGAAGCTCTCCATCATCCACCGTACTCACCAGACCTTGCGCCTACAGACTTCTACTTTTTCCAGAATTTGGATAACTTCTTGGCGGGAAAAAAATTTAATACCCGAGAGGCAGTACAAAATGCCTTTGAAGAATTTGTTGCCTCCCGTCCAGCTGATTTCTTCAAGAAGGGCATCAATAAACTGCCACTGCGTTGGCAAAGATGCATTGATTGCATGGGTGATTACTTCGATTAATACAATAAAAAAATACAAGAAAAAAATTCGTTTAAATTTTTTCATACAAAACGGCAATTTCGTAGGTAAAGACCTAATATAAAAAGGCGCGAATTTCAAAACATCGCGAAACGTTTATGGGAGTTTTATATTAATAATATAATTGATTTTTAAACTCAATAGTGTGCCGATTGCAAGACAATTTTTTAATTGCTAAATAAAACGTACATTATCTATCTATCTAACATAAAATAAACATTGTGATGATTTTTCGACAATCCAGACCGACTTCTTAGCAGATATTCTCTGTCGAACGTGACAGATAGTTTTGATCATGACGACGCGCCGCCGCGGCGTGTAAATTGCAGATAGTTATATCAATAAATACGTATCGTTTCCATATGATGCAACGTATAAACTGATATTCTCACCCAAATCCAGATGGTAATCAATCCAACACGAAATAAATTCAAGTTTTCCAGTGTTTGTAATGATGCTAGTACAGATTACATTATGTATGTATGTAGGTATGCAACTACCTAACCACTCATTTACTGACTCCGAAAGGTTAACGAATTTGTAAAACTATGTTTTTAGATTATAATGCTTTTGAAATGAAATATGTTCTTCAACGAAAGATCGGCTGTAGTCATTTTTCATATGCGTAAGTATTATGATTACCTAGGTTAATTCAGTTCATTCACGGTAAAATTATATAAGTACCTATTCTACAATACTTTTTACCATATTGTAGATATAGTAGTCATACAATTTATTAGTTACATTTACCCACACTACACATATTGAAATAAAATTGAGCTCATGAATTTAAGTGTAAACTCGTTACAATGCATAAAACCTAATTTTATTTTGCCTAATACTGCTTGATTTTGCGACTAAATTTACAAACGGAATATGTACCAGGATCACAGACTTTTATAGGCGGGCAGTCGTACGAAAAATGTAAATGTCTCATACAGATTTCTTTTCATCCTGATAAACTACTATTATACAGTCAATTAGCTTATGTGTTATGTAATGTCAATAATGTTTTTGCTGAAATATTGGGTAGATGTTTGAATCGCGCTACCGCGTAGTTGTGATCGTAAATAATAGGATTTTACGGTTGTGATTTATACACCGGTTCTCGTTGTATCACCGAAGTTAAGCTACGCAGGCGTGGGAAGTAATTGGATGGGTGACCATTTAAATTGTTCACGTGCTGTTGTTTTAGTGAGAGAACCTGGTTTGGTTATGTAAGGACTTAGTTAATCACCTATTACATTGGCTATTGATAATCAGGTAACGATGGGGTTTCGATTGACAAAAGATTGCAAAAAAACTTATTGCCACTCAACATCTGACTACCCCGAAAGGGATGTGGGATGTGACGTAGCCATATCAATCGGGGTCGGCGGCAGCGACGTAATGTGAGCACAGTATTTTGTACCTATTCAGGATTATAAAACTATAAACACTGCGCACTCGTAGATAGTTTTCAGATACTTTAGTAACTACGATTTAATTATATGCATTGAAATTGTCTTGTTGCTTGTTGTTTTGTCACGATGATGTGTCTTCTCGGCATACTCAAAACACATACACCTGACCTCACAAAGCGTACCTACCTATTTTATTATTTGTTAATTTGATATAGTAACAGTCTGGCGTATTTAAAATGAAAGTAGTAAGATGATTATTAGCTCTCGGAATCTGTAACTGTCAGCTATTCTTTTACGTTTAAATATGGTTTAGACCACGAACCTTTGTAATTGCTCTTTGGTATAGAAACTAGCACCAGATGTAAGTACCTCTGCGTCCAAATGCTGGAATGAAATACCTCCACCTATTCGCGACGTTGCTTCTAGGGGAGCTTTCTACCTTAGGTATAAGGCTTGTCTTCTCGAACAACAAAAATCCTTACCCTAACTCCTATCAATGTCTCACCTTGTCAGTGCAAATACCATAGTTATATATTTTTCTTTCTATATATGAGTTTGAATAAATGTGTATGTGTTTGAAATATATTAATGTATGTTTATACGATGTTACTACTGTTTATATTGTATATATAATATGTATGACTGTGTATGTGTGTGCCTATATCTATCTACATGTCTATAATATATATATATATATATATATATATGTTCTTGTTTATGTTGCCCGAAGTATGATTATGAATTATAGTGTATTAATTTTATGTATGCGTATTATATACATACATACGCTTCACGATTTGTGTATACACATTCCTTTTTTTATTATGGCGGGGTAGTCTGAGGCTTGAATGCACATCTCCGAAATTTCGAAGGCATGTTAGGTATGGGTCATTCGAAGCACGCGTCTCACTAGATAGACAACACCCAACGTGATAGGTAGTGAACCGTATCGCCGTATATAGGCATTGACTATTACCTATCCTGAGGGATAGGCAGGTTTCCTCACGATGTTTTTCCTGACCGTTAGCGACTGTAAATTATATACGTAAATTAAAAACAAATATTTAAATTTCATTCATTGGTACATGCTAGAGTCGGGATTCGAACCTAGGACCTTTCTCATACGAAGTCCGAGTTCTTAGCCACTGGGCTACAGCCGAACTCGTATTATATCTGTATTTGTATATTATAAATTAGTTATTTTATGTATGTTTGTTATTTATTATATTATACAGCTTGTGACGGTTTTCGAATTGGGTGCTGCCAGAGGACCAGTGATTGCAGCCTAGCTGCATCGTATACTGAGGCAGCACCTTTTCACTGCATCAATGGTTTTTTACATACCTATATTTTTTCCATGTTTGTGTTTTGTTAATGTAGTGAATAAAGTTTCTTTCTTTTTTTCTCTGTAGGTGTAAAAATTTGCAAACACACATTGTGTATTGATATACAATTTACTACTTACATAAGCTCCTGAAATAAGTATACTATAATTTAGTTATAGTCTATAATGTATGTAAGTAATGGTTACTGCACTAAAATATTGTTTGTAATAATAGGTACCTATTATTTAATTTTATAAATGCTCGTATTAAGGTTACATTACACTTTGATTAGTGACTAGGTATGGACATCTACTGATTAGTGCAAATTATATCCTGTGTATGGAAAAGAGTTCTATTTTTAGCGAGTAACCTCGTCCAGCGTTCCGTCACTGCCCCCTCACTCATCTAAAATAAGTTAAAATCAACGCTAATATAAGTCAATATCAAATCAGTATGATGAATTAGATTTAAATTTAATTAATAATAATTTAGATTTAATACTGGCCTTACAGAAAAAAATAATATGACAAATTATCTGCGCTTATCGTTACAACTTGGTTACAACAGCACAATGTCCAGGATTTAGACTGGCCTGCGCAATCTCCAGACTTAAATCCTATTGAGCATGCCTGGGATATGCTTCAGAGAAGAGCTCTAAGAAATTTCCCAGAAGATATTGTCAGTGAAAACCATCTTTTCTTGCAACTTAGCAGGACTTGGGACAATATTCCACCGGATATTGATACCCTTGTTTTAAGCATGCCGAACCCCTGCAGATGTGTCAGGAATGTCTTAGGAAGATCTACACATTATTGATTTTCAGTGGAACACGATTTTAGTAAAAAAAAAGTAAATGTTATGTTGAAGTTTTAATGTTTTAAAAATAAAGTTTAGTTTGAAGTTTTATCAGAGTTTTTTCTCTTGTTCTAGATTTTTTTAAATTACAACTTTCACTAAAATATTTTCATTTAATCAGATAGGCTAATAATCAAGGTTTAATTTAATAAACAGGCACAGATAATATAATACTACAGATACAGGTGTCTTAACTAAAAGGTAGTATAATTTTAGTTATTTAGGTTTGAGTTAAATATCCCTAGACCATGTTGATGTGTGTATGTTCTTACAGATACCTACCACCTTATTCCAAAACAAAGTCGATGTTTTGTTATAGAAACAAGTCCGTGTAAAACAATTGCAGCCCCTTGTTTATCTCTGGGTTAAATACTTTTGAGGTTACCTTTCTGTTTTAGTAGTGGCCAAGTATGTTTTTATATCTAAAATAAGTTAAAATCAAAGTTAATATAAGTCAATATCAAATCAGTATGATGAATTAGATTTCTTGCAGATAAATTGTTGTTATGTATTTCATTTGTAAATTCTTATGCATGAAGCATTTTTCAATAAATATCGATTCACAAAGCAATGCGGCGGGATAATAGGGGATGTTTTATGTAATGTTATTTATGTTTGCGATATAAACAGGTTCCACACTACGATAGTTTCAAAAACACTGAAATAAATCACATCAAACTTGATATAACAAAATCATAACAAACTTTATTGTCATGGCGGATGCACGTTCCGTGTATCAAATATCAATTGAGTTGTAAACGAAACAAACACTAATAAATTATAATCAGATTATTCAACAACTTATTATTTATTAATATATATTAAAAACATTGTAGTCATAAATATATAAAAGTAATCAATATTTAAATAATAAATCACTTGTGGTAAATAATTGTAATTTTATAGAAACAATAAGAAATAGTGTATTAGAACGTACTTGAGTGAGTACCCTAACCCGACCTCCTGTAGGAGTCTGTGAGCCTAGTAATGCGCTTGTATTTTCGTATGGTTTTGAGCTGAAAAAGAACTTCAAATATAATTTCTTCGATTTATGCGTAAAGTTTGCCGAGGCAAACAATACCTACAGACTACTGAGCAAAATTTTGAGCAGCAGGATATGTATAATAATTATACATTTTTTTTGGTGTGACCTCCAACTCCGTTATGAGAGCCTAGTGACCGAATTCGGATTTCGATAGCAATTTGTCTCTACAAAATTGCTCCGCGGTCTACCCTTCTTGAGAGAGATGAGTCTGAGTCGTAAAAAATCAAAATCTAACCAACTGTCGTTTTTTCCGTATATCTGTCCGGTACCGGTATAACCTATTCTGCAGTTCGCCAATAACTCAAATTCAAGTTGCCAAAGAGCATCCCAAATGTATATATTTATGATTTCGACCATCACAAATGCATACGTTAAGTTCTCTGACTACCCTGAATTCGATCACGGTCGTAATGCATAATATATAGTTATTAATAATTATGTATATGTGTGTATATATAATATAGCATAAATAACCTATCTTGGGGTTCACTAATTGCTGCCTACCTACTGTGAAGGAAGCTGAAGTGATGTCAGAATGTATCATGTCTGTATATTCTGAACATCTCATAATATCCAAAACATCAAGCGGTAAATCAAAATTATTTACATTCATTATCATGACTTTTTCATATCATGTCTGACATATATATACCTGTCATAGGCATAAATGACGTAAGAATAAATTTATATCAAATATGGCGTCGCATCAAGTAAAATACTTTTTAAAATATACATGTAGAATAAATCAACTTTAGCAGTTCACTTCGAAAGAAAAAAATCGCTTGTAATATAATAAGCAATAACCTCAAACACCAAAGTGATTACACTTTGTTTTCCAAATTTCACTTATTGAACTAAGAAATAACTGATCTCGTGTGATTATCTAGCGGTTTAGCTGTGATCGCCAACAAAATGGACGTGCTCCCCATGCTGGCATTCGCCAAATTCTGAACGCGATCTATTGAAACTAGCGACTCGCGGCGGACGCGTAAGCTGTCCATATAAAAATGTATGAAACAGATGGCGGCCCGAAATTGGGCGTTTTATACTTACGAAAACTGCAGTATTATGAATAAAACAGGACCTAATATGTTTTTAGTCAAATTATTTAGTATTTAGAGAACCCATTATTGTATATTTTGATTTCAGATCTTACTCCGTGACGAAATAAACGAAAAAATACAAAACCCTGTTTGCGCCATTTTTCTGATTTTTTATCAACTTTATGCGTTTATATTTACGTAATTATTGATATTTAACTCTTGAAACTACTTCAGTCATCAATTTCAGTCTTTCATTATGCTACCTAGAAAGTATGATAGGTGTCAGTAAGTTCTAAATAGGTTTAAACTGAAAAATGAAAACACTCGTTTCGCTCATTTCCGCGAACAATACCCTTAATAGTGTACCGTATACAATTTAAAAAAAAATGTGAAAATTACATGATTATTTTTTAATAGCTAGATTCGTTGGAAATTGTTATAAATTGTGACACGATCTCTGTACAGTCAACGCTAAAAGTGCAGTCCCAGTAACTTTTTATAAGGTTTACGACATTTCGAAGCACGCGAACGTAAAGTAACCATGACAATGCATAGTGGCGCCAGTTTTAAAATGTCAAATATTGTCTTTTGATTAATAAATAACGGGACTTATCGCGTAAGTTTTTATATAATCCTTTATTAACCCGACTTTTTTATTATATAAAAACTTACGCGATCAGTCCCGTTAGTTATTAATCATGAGTATAAATCGCGAATCTCTTAAAACTATATTGTCTTTTGTTCTTTAAAACTTAAACCTTATAAACCGTTACTGGGACTGCACTTTAAGCGTTGACTGTACAGAGATCGACACACAATTTACAATTATTTCGAACGAATCTAGCTACTAAAATAATCATGTTATTTTCACGTAACGTAAACTGGGATGAATAACAACACCCTCACGTTGTCGTTGCTTCATACAAGCTCTATCGCTGTAGCCAAACGCACTTACCGGCATACTCCGAGCCCGTTCCTCCTTCTCCTCCGAGGGTTGGGAAACCAGCGCCGCCACCCCGCGTGGAGCGTCCACGTCGTACCTTAGCACTAGGCCTTCCACCTCAAAACACGCTGTTTGCAGTAACGGCACTTCTAGCTTACGAACTAGGTCACCTGTAAAGATATTATTGGCTTAATTTGGGATGTTAATAGAAGATGATAATAATATTTGGACATTATTACACAAATTGAACTAGCCCCTTGGTAAGTTGATTTAAGACTTGTGTTAAGGGTACTAGTCAACGTATATTTAAGAAATATATACATATTATACATAGATAAATACATATGTATATAATCAACGACCACACTGGAAAGCAGTAGAAAAGCGTATTTCGTAACTCTGCCTCTACCGGGAATCGAACCCGGGACCACACGATTAGCGTTCAGGCGGTTAACCGATCGCGCCACGGAGGTCGTCTATCAGAAGGTATGTATATGAATATCTATGAGTGAAGTGAAGCGGTTATGTAGGGGCCGACCTAATAAGACATATAAAAGTCAGATAGATGCTATATTGAAAAAGGGTGACGTTAGGAGTACCTATAACTGCCGAGAGTGTATGAGAAGATGTATGAGTGTCAATGAAGCGAAAGTGGTCTTTCAGGATCGGGACAAATGGGAAACCGTGATCTCTACCTACACCTCTACAGGGAATCTGGGCCCTTACTCCACTAATTAACTTTGACAGCCACACAACTGCGGCGCTACTGCGTTACTTCTGCGTCTCGGCAGTAAAATTGGCACTCTGCTAATATTTTGACAGCCACAGTTGTACCTCAATAGCGAGTCAGTGGTGCTTCAGTGGCACTTCAGTGGCCACTCAAGTATAGAATAGTATGTAGTAGTAAGTATGGAATAGGGGTACATACATATAGAGTAGTCAAAGGATTGAGTGCTAATTTCCGCTAATGCACAGCAATGCCCCGTTTCACGAGAGACAGTATCCAACGTGATAGGTAGTGAACCGTTTTACCGTCTACGGTCACGGGCTATTACCTATCCCGAGGGATAGGCAGATTTCCTCACGATATTTTCCCTCTACGACTGTAAATTATGCACCTTAATAAAAAAAACATTTTTAATTTTCATTCATTTGTTGCCAGAACCAGGATTCGAACCTAGGACATCGAATAAGAAGTTTAAACTCTGTTTTATTCATCTTACAAGAAGACGCAACTTATCCCTTATATTTCATAAACAAAGTATTGCCTTTGTTACCCGACTTTTCGGCCATGTTGCATTGTCCATGGCCACGGATAAACTGTAATACTTTGTGAAAGGAAATACTTTGTCAAAGGTAATACTCTATCAAAGGTAATTTTTTGTCAAAGGTAATACTTTGTTTGTAACACATTCGCGGTAAGTCCTGTTTTCTTGTCAAATAAAGAAGTCAGAGGTCTTGCCCATTTGGCTACAGCCGCTCCAGTGTATGTATATACGAACGAATGCATTCACGACCATTAATCCTTGCGGGGTAGTCAGAGGTTCAGGTTTCCATCTCCGCAATTGCGAAGGTAGTAATTCTATGGCCACCTCGAACCCACGTGTTGAACAGATAGTCAGTACTCAATGTGACAGGTGTTTAGCCATGTCGCCATTTAAAAGCACTTACTATTAGCTGTTCAACGAACGAAAATTCGACGTAGCTCCGTTGTTTAGGGTCTGTATCAGTGGGTATATGGTTCAAATCCCGCTTGAGAATGTACCAATGTAAATAAGTTTAATGAATTTCTATGTACATTTTCGTAATAAAAACACATTTACGAAATGCATCGAATTATACGGTGAGGGAAAACATCGTGTATGTATATTTTTCTGACGACCTCCGTGACGGGATCGGTTAGCCGCCTGAACGCTAATACGTGAGATCCCAAAGATTCCCGGTAGAGGCAGAGTTGAGAACTACCCTTTTCTTCTGCTTTCCAGTCTGGTCGATGATTATATATGCTATTTGTATTGATCTATATATAATAAGTATACATTTCTTAAATACACGTTGACTAGTACCCTTAACGCAAGTCTTAAATGTACTTAACAAGGAGCTAGTTCAATTGGTATAATAGTGTACTCAATATTATTACATCTCTTACGCGGGCTTCGAATGACCCATACCTAACATGCCTTCGAAATTTCGGAGGTGGGCATTCAAGCCTGACTACACCGCCATAATAAAAAAGGGAGTGTGTATACACAGGTCGTGAAGCGTATGTATGTTTTTTTTTATACCAGACTAGTGACCCGCTCCGGCTTCGCACTTCTGGCTATTTAATGGATGTTATTATACAAATAAACCTTCCTCTTGAATCACTCTATCTATTAAAAAAAACCGCATCAAAATCCGTTGCGTAGTTTCAAAGATTTAAGCATACAAAGGGACATAGGGTCAGAGAAAGCGACTTTGTTTTATACTATGTAGTGATATATATCTCTTACCGATAGCAGGATGCGACCAGCACCGCGGCATAAGGTTCTGCTTGTCCGGATAAGCTTCGAGACCGGGTACCACGAGACGGGGCTTCGGTCTCGGCTGCCCAGACCGACGGGACTTCGAGACCGGGGATGGCTTGTCTTGCGGTTGGAGCTGGAATAATATTTATGTATTGAATTTGATATCCTTACAGGTTACCCCAATACAATTACAAATAATACCCCCAAACAATTATAATAATCATTAACAATAATCGAAAATTATAAAAATAAAAACATCATCCGTAGTAATTCATTCAATCAAAATTTAAGTACCTATGTCTATAGCAGATATAAACTATAAATAATTTAAATAATACAATAATTAATAATCGATTCATAATAAACATAATGTTAAACTACTAAAAATAATTATAATTGAATTACTTTGAATGAATTAATATTGACATGTCGTACTAGTTATGATTGAGAATATATGTAAGTAATATGGATATAGTACGACATCTGTGATTCGAAAAGAAAACTATTTGGAAAAGTCTACAAATGCGTTTAAGCACAATCGTAGTTTAATATTACTTTAGTAATAATGTAGCAAAAGCGCCAAATTACGTCTTTTTAAGGCGAAAATTGACACGTTTGCTGTCATTAATGATGATATTCAGTCGTCTATGGTGCGTCAACAAAGTCAGCAGCTCAGTGAAAGTTGAAAATACAAGTAATTATTTTCGGCTGAATATTTAGTCAGTTGTGATGCCAAATTGGCTAAATATGTTTGCTTTGGTTTTATATTTGGATCCTCAACTGGAACAAACCGAAGAACAAGGAAGAGAAGAATTGAAGCTTCGATTTCGCTTTTCTTCAGTTATAGCGCCTGGCGGCGTTTGTGTAACCATGGCGATGGAATAACAAGAAGTTCAAGCGCCGCCGTGGCATCAGTGTTTGTACTTCAGCCGACATAACCTTAGTGGTGAATGGCTTAATAAAGAATAAAATAAATAAATGATGACATTAGACACTTTTGCTAATCGACTTCCAACTTCACACTATAACTGAAGTGATATTGAACTACGATTGTGCTGTAACGCATTAGTAGAAGGGTGTGAGTGAAGCAAGAGTGGTTTACTAAGGTAGCGATCGACAAACTGATTATCCCGTTAGTACATGATGATATTCATAATTAGTGATAAAACATAACAAAACAAACCTACAATTCAGTATTAAATTATTACATTAGATATTTTGTATCACTTACATACATATGTGTCGATACACTGACATAAAATGATTAACATTGAAAGATGAATTAAAAATAGTGTTGTAAGGGAAGGTTGCGGTTTGAAAGAATTACATCAGTGACTAACATTGAAAATGGCATGCTTCAGTTTTGAAATGTTATGCGTATGAATCATAGCCGATTGACAAAAGGAATATATGTGAGCGAAGTGGAAGGGTGGTTACGTAGGGGACGGCCCAATAAGACATATACCAGTCAGATAGACGCCATATTGAAAAAGGATGACGTTAGAAGTAGCTATAACCGCTAAATGTGTACGAGAAGACGTATGAGTGTCAGAAGCGAAAGTGGTCTGTCAAGATTGGGACAAATGGGGAGCTATCTACAGGGAATCAGGCGTGATGTATATGTATGTATGTTATGTATGTATTTACTATATACAATAGCTATATTAAAAAAGGGCGACGTTAGAAGTACGTATAACCACCGATTGTGTACGAGAAGAAGTGTCATTGAAGCGAAAGTGGTCTGTCAGGATCGGGACAAATAGCGATCTATCTACAGGGAATCATACCATGTTATGTATGTTTGTATGTATGTTATGTATGTATTAACCTTCAACTTAGACCGCGTCTCAGTAAACGTAGTGTGGGGCGCCCCCCTGCAAGGTGGGAAGACGACCTGCGCAGGTTGGCCGGCATCGAATGGATGCGAACGGCCACTGACAGGGAGAAGTGGCGTCATTTGGGGGAGGCCTATGTCCAACAGTGGATGCATACAGGCTGATGATGTATTAACCTGCACAATAGTGTCCTTAGTCCCCTCATTAGCCGCAGTGGTGACGCTCGGCTGCATTTGAGTTCGAAGGGCCGAACTGTGAGACACGCCGCTGGCTCTCTCCTTTCTGTGTTCCGGCGACTGGAAACATACACACGCTGTAGCTATAGTTCTATACATTCTACTTTAAGCCTTTGAGAGAGAACAAAACGACAAACGCGTTCACGATCTTTAACCCTTGCGGTAGTCAGAGGTTCAGGTGTCCATCTTCGCAATGGCGAAGGTAGTAATTCTATGGACACGTCGAACCCACGTGTTGACCAGATCAGTACTCAATGTGACAGGTGGTAAGCCATATCGCCATTTACAAGCACTGACTATTACTTGTTCGGGGAACAGGTAGGTTTCCTCACGATGTGTTCCCTCGCCGTTTAATTCAATGCATTTCGTAAATGTGTTTTTATTACGAAAATCTACATAGAAATTCATTAAACTTCATTTCCGTTGGTACATGCTCAAGCGGGATTTGAACCCTGTACCCACTGATACAGAGCCAAGGCCCAAACAACTGAGCTACGTCAAATTCTATTATTATTATTATAGTCAGATAATAATCTACATATTCCACTACAACAGTATCAATGAAAATATGACAGCGTTTTATTAACTATGTGAGACCGGGTCATATCACGATAAATTTATAAAGATATCTGATCACCTTTATTTTACCCGACGTTTCGACCCAGTTGCATAGGCCGTGGTCACTTAAAATATAGGCAATCAGATATCTTTATTAATTTATCGTGATACGACCCGGTCTCACATAGTTAGTAAAATGAGTATAAATCGCGAGTAGTTTTAAGAGATTCGCAATTTATACTCATGATTAATAATTAACAGGACTTATCGCGTAAGTTTTTTTTTTATATTCTTTTTATTTAATATTAAGGCCATTCACCATATAAGGTTAAGTCGGCATCACGTAAGTTTATATATAATAAAATTACCTTTTATTAACCCGACGTTTCGGCTACGTTGCAGTAGCCATAGTAGTCTGCCCGTGACCATGGCTACTGCAACGTAGCCGAAACGTCGGGTTAATAAAGGTAACTTTATTATATAAAACTTACGCGATAAGTCCCGTTAATTATTAATATAAATCGCGAGTGTTTAAAAGTAACTATATGGCAGCGTGTGTGTATGTAGAGTGCTAGGCTAGCTACGAATAGAGAAACGGTGCTGACCTTAGTCTAAACTAACCTGCAACTGTTCTTGCTTCCATTCATTGTCTGTGGTCTCCTCGCTGTCATCGAATTGGGACTTCCATAGACTCACCAGTGTGAGGGCACCTCCCTTTGTCACCTTTTACGAGAGAAATTACGCTTAATATAGTTGTATTATACACTATTCGCGTTAAGTAAATAGTGACGTCATGATGTACAGAGGTTAAACTGGCCAATGAGACGTGAGTAAATGAGGAAACAAGACACATTGACCAATCGCAGACAACCGTTGTCACGTTTCATTGGACAAGACGTGGGTGACGTGTTGACGTCACTATTTTCTTAATGCGAATATACTATAGGAACATTTTTTCAATACTAATTAATTAACAATTTATTCAATAACACCCAATGAAGTATAACAAACAAAATAAAACTAAATATGTACAAATTACATACATAAACATACGCTTCACGACTTGTGTATACACACTCCCTTTTTTATTATGGCGGGGTTAGTCAGAGGCTTGAATGCCCATCTCCAAAATTTCGAAGGCATGTTAGGTATGGGTCACTCAAAGCCCGCGTATTACTAGATAAATATTAATACTAATTAATTAACAATTTATTCAATAACACTCAGTGAAGTCTAACAAACAAAATAAAACTAAATATGTACAAATTAAAACATAAAAACAAACTTAAATCTAACAAAAAGTAAATATTTACACAGCGCCACTACTGTCCCGAGTTTAGCACCCAGAAGCAAAAGCCCCCAGCACACTAGCAGCGTTGCCCCGCTGGATTGCCAACGACAACCTCTGGGCAAAAACTCCCCGGAACGTCTATCCAGACCACGATCCCTAAGCCTTTTGCCTATGCTAGCCACAAAAGAAACCGCCTCCTCCCCCCAAACCCCAGACGTTTCAAAACGTTTCATAGATTATAGCAATTGAACTAGCCCCTTGGTAAGTTTCATTAAGATTTGTGTCAAGGGTACTAGTCAACGTATATTTAAGAAATAACATACATATGCATTGACGTCCTTTAATACCTTTCGGGGTGAACAGAACCTTGAAATATAATAACTCCTAGATCACTTTTTAGCAATAATACTGAGGATATGATGTCATATTGAACATTGTTGAGAAGGTGTTTTGATCATAGCTCCATAGGTTTACCCCTGGTCCCTTAGTCGCCGCCTACGACATGCCAATATTTCTCGGTATAGGCATAGTTTCCCACCTGCCAGGTTGGGTATTGCTTATCAGCTAAAAAGTGGAGTTCGAATGGCCAAAAAACCATCACAAAAACATACGTAATTGTGATACTCAATCTCTGACTACCCTGAAGGGCTTATACGGTCATAAATGCATATTAAAACATATATTATACCGTTTCTCGGCTTTATTTATCTGCTATTTTAGTACTAGTCTATATTAGATACTTTCTTAATTAATGAGTGAATGAATTGTTTCAATTCATTCATTCTTTATAGTCAATCTATATTACCTGTTGCAAGGCGGATACGTTTTCGTCGTCCATGACAGCGAATTGAGTGTAGCTTTGATCGGCGCGATTCCGTGTGGTGCGACGGGCGCCT